>OZ010673.1:63051091-63161091 GCA_963932185.1 Troglohyphantes excavatus | reverse complement strand
GTAGCAAATCTTTCAGTTTAGTTCAAATTTTAAAACACGTTGTCGCCCGTGGATGTTTGTTCGCACCACGGGTCGCTTGGCTTCAAGGGCCCGGTGATCGCCGGCGTCCTCTCGGTTGGCCTGGGTTGCCTTCACGGCTGTCGAAGCTTCAGTTTCTGTGAAACATCTCGCTGTATGCCTTCGGGCGGGCCAGTCGTACAAAGTGGACATAGAAAAAGTAAGCTATCGGGTAGGTACCAGCCACTCTGTACCGTAATAATTGGTTCATGAATACTTTGGACCCTACGTGGTAGGAAGGTGAGAGGGAGAGTGTATAAATGGTCAATCTGGTTGACGCGGCCTACCTCTCTCTACTCCATGTTATGTCATTTATCCTCGAAGGCTGATTTCCCATAGAATTATTGGGGTGGAAGTGTATACTGCCTGTCACCAAGGGTGACATTTTCCTTCATGCGGTATAAAAATCAGAGGGTAAAGGGTTAAAAACCTATCTGATCGACGCGACTCACTTTCCTATACCACGGTAGGTCATTTATCGCCCATACCATGATTCCCCGAGAAGTAATGGGAACGAAATCGTCTGCAGTTAAGGACGACATTCCCTTCACGGAGTACAAAGGTCAGCGGGCGGAATGGTTTAGTAATATGCTTGATCGATGCGGCCTACCTTTCTTTATATGATTGTATGCCTATACGAGGAGTTATGTAGCGGAATTGAAAACTATTGTTGTAGACTCCTCCTCACGTGGTACAAGTGTCAGAGGGGGAATGGGTTTGTGTCAATCGTCCGTAGCAGTGGGTAGGGGGGATAGGGTACGATTTTTTTAAAAATTGATTTGGCAATGCAGTAAAAAATATGATTTATTTTTAATTTAAAAAAGTTAAATAATAAAAAAGTGCGGGGGCAAAATCCAAAAAAGTGCTGGGGAACCGTGCCCCTCGCTTATTGATAGGGTTTACTGTAAAAAAGAAAAAATATTAAAATCTTGAATTTGGCAAATGAACCTTTTAAAATCGTTTTCGTTTTTTCTTCTTCTTATATTCTCACCAATTTGTTTAACTTAACCATAAATGTTGACATAGGTGTCTAATAAAAGTTTTTCGGAGATAATTATTATTAACAATTATAAGAGTTGTTCCTCTTTGGGGTGTCACTTAAGGTTAAAGTATGTATGTTAATCAACGGGAATAACATATATATATGTATCCACGTTATTGTATAGCCAACTTCCCCATATTATCAATCTATCCATTTCTTGCAGGACCTTGAAAATAAAATTTCATTATTAGTATTTTTAATAGTGTGGTTCCCCCTGATGGGTGACAAATTAAGAATATTGTTTATTTCGCTATAAATATTGTATTTGGATCAATTTTGTAACTTATTTCCTTCCCGTGCGTAGAACGGGTATTTCAGCTAGTCTATATATATAAATGCGAAAAACCCACTCATCACTCATCACTAATTCTCCAACTTCCCGTATACCTATGAAGATGAAATTTGGCAAATTTGTTCCTTATACCTTAAATAGGAAAAGTAAGCTATTTTTGTTCCGATCGAACGGATTTAAGGGGTTGTAAAACCCCTTTTTCGAAACTTCTCCATAGGATTAACATGGAGAACATGTAACAATGCAAAATATAAAATTTAAACAATGGAAATTTTTAATATTATGTAACGTACGAGGAGCATTCTGATTGGATGATGACTAAATATCGCCAAAAGGTCGCCAAATAACTAAAAACTGTCGCCAAATAACTAAAAACTGTCGCCAAATAACTAAAAACTGTCGCCAAATAACTAAAAACTGTCGCCAAATTAATAAACTTCGCCAAATAAATTAAAATTTCACCGAATGAATAAAACATTTCGCCAAATTAATAAAATATCGCCAAAGGAACTAAAATATGATCATATATGTAAAAATAATATAAAAACCGGCCCGTCGCACCGGGGGGGATTTAACTGTGAAAAAGAAAACAAAACGAAAAATGCTACGACCAAAAGTGCAAGCCATACGAAAAATATATTATCAAACTGAAGAGAAGTATACAGTATGAATAATATAAAGGTTCAAGACAGGAAGCCCATCGCTAAATAAAAGTTTGTAATTTAGCCTCCGTGCACTCAGTTAGTTTTGTGTTATCCATTATTTATTAGTTTACCTGCCGAGAGGCCAGTTATGTTACCACTCTACCTGTGAGTGAAGTTCTGTAATCTATATATATAAAAACATCGCCAAATGAACTAAAATATGAACACATATGTAAAAATACCATAAAAATGGCGAAATTAGTGTCAAAAAATGATAAAATGTATGTCAAAATGGTGAAAATATGATTGGGTAACAGGATATTCCGTACTACATCAGCTATGAAAATTAAATTTGGCGTGGAGGTACACTTTAAGCCAAAATTGCTCACTAAGAAATGATTTTCAAAAATTCGAACTGTAAATGCCAAAAGTAAAAATCCTCGCCACTTATCCACTGACTCATTACTATTTCTTTTATTTTCTGTATACCTATGAAGATGAAATTTGGCAAATTTGTTACTTATACCTTAAATAGGAAAAGTAAGCTATTTTTGTACCGATCTAACGTATTTAAGGGAGTGTTCAATGAGACAGTGGGATTTTTTGTACGGACCGTTAGTTTTGGACAATTTGGATAGTTTTAGAATTGTTAAACTCCACATACTGATAGGGTTTACCGAACAAAGTAAAACTTCTCGAATGTTAATCAACGGGAATCTATATATATAAATGCGAAATCCCCACTCATTCACTCATCACTAATTCTCCAACTTACCGTATACCTATGAAGATGAAATTTGGCAAATTTGTTACTTATACCTTAAATAGGAAAAGTAAGCTATTTTTGTTCAAATCGAACGTATTTAAGGGGTTGTAAAACCCCTTTTTCGATGTTTGTAGCGACGTTAGTTTGGGTATCTACAGATCTAAAAGACCTAGAGTGCTGAAATTTGGAGCACAGATTCTTCTTAGGCCGTAGAGATGCACTACGAAAGGATTTTTAAAAATTCGAACTCGAAATGCCAAAATAACGATTTTTTTAGAAACCTTCCCATAGGATTAACATGGAGAACATGTAACAATGTAAAATATAAAATTGAAACAATGGAAAATTTTAATATTATGTAATCAGGAGCATTCTGATTGGCTGATGACTAAATATCGCCAAATAAATAAAACCTACACCAAGTTAATAAAAACATCGCCAAATAAATTAAAATTTCACCGAATGAATAAAAATTTTCGCCAAATGAATCAAATATTGCCAAATGAACTAAAATATGATCATACTTGTAAAAATAACATAAAAATGGCGAAATTAGTGTAAAAAAATTATAAAATATATGTCAAAATGGTGAAAATATAATTGGATAAAGGGATATTCCGTACTATAACAACTATGAAAATTAAATTTGGCATGGAGCATCTCATTTTAAGCCAAAATTCCTCACTAAGAAAGGATGTTCATTTTCAAAAACTCTAACTGCCAAAAGTAAAAATCCTTGCCACTTATCCACTGACTCATCACTAATTTTCTAACTTTCTGTATACCCAGGAAGATGAATTTTGACAGAGTTGTTACTTATATCTTACATAGAAAAATAATCTATCTGGTAGGTAGAAGCCACTCTGTACCGTAATAATTGGTTCATGAATACTTTGGACCCCACGTGGTAGGACCCCACGTCAGAAGGAGAGTGTATAAATGGTCAATCTGATTGACGCGGCCTACCTTCCTCTACTCCATGTTATGTCATTTATCCACGAAGGCTGATTGTCCATAGAATTATTGGAGTGGAAGTGTATACTGCCTGTCACCAAAGGTGACAATTTCCTTCATGCGGTATAAAGATCAGATGGTAAAATGGGTTAACAAACGACCTGATCGACGCGACTCACTTTCCTATATCATGGTAGGTCATTTATAGCCCATAACACGATTCCCCTGGGAGTAATGTGAACGAAATAGCCTGCAGTTAAGGGCGACATTCCCTTCACGGTCAGAGGCGGAATGGGTTAATAATTGGCTTGATCGATGCGGCCTACCTTTCTTTATATGAAGGTATGCCTAAACGAGTAGTTATGTGGCGGAATCGAAACTGTTGTTATAGACTCTGCCCCCACGTGGTATTAGTGTCAGAGGGGGATTGGGTTTGCGTAAATCTTCTGTAGTAGTGTAGTGGGTAGGGGATTGATAGGATTTTTTTTAAAAAAATGGATTTGAAGTTCAATGAAGTAAAAAATAGGATTTATTTTTTATTTAAAAAAGTTAAATATTTAAAAAGTGCGGGGACAAAATCTAAAAAAAGTGCTGGGGAACCATCCCTCCTCGCATATTGATAAGGTTTACCATACAAAAGAAAAAATATGAAAATCTTGAATTTGGCAAATGGACCTTTTAAAATTCTTTTTCGTTTTTTTTTTCTTCTTATATTTTTACCAATTTGTGAAACTTAACGACAAGTGTTGACATAGGTGTCTAATAAAACTTTTTCAGATAATTTTTATTAACATTTATAAGAGTTCTTCCCGTTTAAATCTTTGGGATGTTACTAAAGGTTAAAATATGGATGGTGATCAACGGGAGTAATGCATATATATCCACGTTATTGTGTAGACAACTTCATATTAGCAATCTTTCCAGTTCTTGCAGGACCTTGCCAATAAAATTTCGTTTCAAATTAGTACTTTTAATACTGCGGTTTCCCCTCATGGGTGACAAATTAAGGATATTGTTTATTTCGCTATAAATATTGTATTTGTATCAATTTTGTAATTTATTTCCTTCCCGTGCGTAGAACGGGTATTTCAGCTAGTTTATTTATACAACAGCTGAATCAATCAGGTAGGATCACAATTACAATTACACCATACGTCACTGTTAATTTCTGTTTGTACAATTAAAATATGTTAGATATAAAACAAAGAACACATCTGAAATTCTCCAATTATTTATTATATACTTCATAAATATTATAAAACTCACTCCTCTTAACTGATTTACCAGTGTTTTATTTGATGACTTTTGTAGGATATTTTGATTCAGTAAACACCCAATTTATGTATATTAATGCATACATGTAAAAAACACTCTTCTGTGGGGAATTTCATATTAAAAGCAGAAAAAAAACTTTAAGGAGAAAATTTCATATTTAATTTTATTTTTTCTACACACTTGTTAGCTGGAATAATCACTTCATAAATAAAAAATGTCTTACAAATTGCGGTAACAAGGACTTTTTTCCAAAGAATATTTCGAATATAAATGATCATTTAAAAGGATAAGATTTGAATTCCAAATTTCGAAAAGTGTTAATACCCAAAAAAAATCATTTCTGTGTTACTCCTCTAAACTTACGGTCAATGCCTTAAAAATTAAAAGCAAAAGTTAGAATAATGTATACCAGAGGATTACGTTAATTTTGCGAAATTAAAACTGATCAAATTAGTCAAATATTTCAACAAGAATTCGTTTTTTTGTGTTTTATGAAAATTTTTAAATTTTGGAAGATTATTCTTCTACTAAATTTGTAATTAAATAATTTCTTATAAAATAATTCATTTAAATTAACTCTTGCTCCGCTTACGGTCCGTCAACTTTCAAGTATTGCTACCCAATCCTCATAGATTTGCTTCACAAACCAAATCTCCCTTCGCTCACTGTAAAGTATCATACAGTCCTAGTAACAAAACTTTTTTAATAATATAAATAAATACCGAAAATTTTAAAAATTGAAACCGAAAATTTAAATTACAATTCATCCTGAAATCAATAAATGTTTTCGCCATGTAAATAGATATAAATACATTTAAACTATTTTTTTTTTCTTCTTCTTTTAAACTATAGTGAAAACTAATGCTACCACTGACATTCCTATCATTACTTATTATTTTTAAAGGTATTTTAGCTGAATTTCAAACAGTATTGGTATTCTATTTCGGATATAATTGACGTTAAACTTACCATAATCTTGCCTACAAGAATTGTTTAATTTTCTGAATTGTGACGTCTTACTTAGGAAATTTATAAGAATATAGTTTGCAAAACTGCCAACAGATGGCGACACCCCAATTTTTCGTTCATTTCCAGTTTGATTCTGTTTTACAAAACAACTTTTTTTTAATATAGTAGGGCCTAGAAATGATAGTTTTACTAATTTAATAATTTAAGGTGACATCATGAAAATAATTAGCCACCAATGAATTGAAGGGGTTAATCGTCAAAATGGTTTACATAATGGCAAAATAAAAATGCGGATGCAAAAGCTTTTTGTAAACAAACTTTTTATGTTGCCATTCCACGGAAAGAAATACAGCGGTTTTCGATCACAGCTTAAGAGAATTATATATAGAGAGAGAGAGATTACAATTAGCCATAACTTTTGAATCTGTTATAGGAATATTGATAATATTTTTGAAACAGTTCTAACTTAGTTACATAAAATTATTGTCTATAACAAATATAAATATCAAACTACGTTAAGAAACATGAGTAAAATTTGAATATCTTTAATAACAACTTTAAAAATAAAATTATCTTAAACATAATAATATCTAGATATTTAGAGATAGTTATATTTCTTCCAACAGTTTTTTTCATTTCAAATAAGCCTAAATGGTAGGCTTTTATTCTCAATTCAAAGACTCAATTCGAAATTGTTCTTCTACTCTAGTTTCTTCTTTTATTTTGTTTTAATTGCAGCACAATTTCAAACATTTTTCTACACAACAAAATAGAAAATCTCAGATTTTCTATGATATCACAAATTTTAAGGTCGGTCTACTTTTTTGAATTTCCATTCTTAACGCTTTCGCAGACCGAATATGACGTCATAATCCTGAAACCAACATCTCAGACAGAATGGCATCAGGCACGTCACTTCTTCTCATAATAATGAATTAAAAAATACTCGCGATTGGCTGATGAATTGGGAAATGTGTAACAGTGAATATGTATGAATGGAATGACGTAATTTACCACGTGTCTGAGGCTATATGTGTTGGCCTCACTTTGATGTTAGCGAGATTGTAACATTATGTTTTCTCTACTATGAAGGATCCATGCTCGAAGGTCACTGAAAATATATTATTGATTGAAATAAACGAAGCTTTGTGTTTTCCCAACTCTGCTCGTCAGTCTTGAGCTTCTGTCAGCAAAATCCCTGTGTCTTTCAACAAGAATACATAGGATAATTATATAAATTAAAGCTTAGAGCAATGCATGAGTATAGATTTAAAATGGCAATATATTCTAAAATATATGATAAATGCATAACGTCTAAATAGCAGCATACTAGGTACATTTGGGATTACTAACTTGGGATTTCACTTCATGCATTAGAAAATTATTAAAAAAAACTGGTCATGCGAGTTCATGTACAAGATACACTGTTAAAAATAGGTACTTAAAAATAAGTAAAATGTATTCATGTTTGATTACTTTCGATACTTATCATACCTCCGAATACACAAGTTTCATTTTTGAAATCGACATGTACTCAAAAATGTGTAAAATTAATAAAAAAAAAGCAGTTGCTTGCCTACAAAGGCTGGCTTCATAAATCATTTTCAACAATGATAACCAGGACTTGTCGGGAATCGAACCCAATCCGCCTACTTAATGTCGTCCGCACCGAAGTCCATGGCCATATCGGTTGTACCACCACAGCGATGTGAAGAAGTTATAAACAGAAGTATTGTTAAAAAAGCGTGGCAAAAGAATGGAAAGTAAGATAATTGAGTTGTAACAACTCGGTTTCCATTTAAGCAATCGACCTCAAATTATACGAAAATCCATCTTCTGAACAGATATTTTGCCAATTCGCTTTGTTAATATGGCTAGAACAGCTGATATTAGCAGCTGATACAGCAGCTGATATTAGCAGCTAAACAACTGATATCAGTAATTTAAACTACACTGCTCATTTTTGCGAAAGTACGATTACTTAAATTTGAGTACGTCATCTCTCATTTACGATGCAATTGTACTGAAAGAAAAACGAGTACGTCCATGCACTCATTTTGAAGCACATTTTTACAGTGTATAAGACATTCTAACCAAATTTGAGAAACATTGACAAATTGTAGAGAACAAATTATAGAGAATGAGTAGTATTTACTATACTTCATAACGTTTGACAATATTAGAACATAGCACCACATCAAGTTATGTATTTCAGTTTATATTCTGAATATAATATTTTCAATTCAATACTAAGGTTTACGGGAAGATTTTCTTGAAAACAAATTAGTGTCTTACATGCAGGTTCGTAAAATACATGTTTAAACACACAATTAACTAGCGGGAACTATTCGCTAATGGAATTTGTTAAAGATTATCACTGGAGTCAGTCAGGAGGAACACAGTTAACAAATTCAAGGGAATATCACATTAAAGATTATTTTTATAAGCCTTTCAATCAAAGGTATAATTGATTTAAGCTAATCCATCTTGCATAAGCACTTCGCTGATTTTGTTTGTCGTGTCTTAAACCTCTAGAAAGATTCAGTTGATCAGTATTCACAATACCAAATTTCCTCACTAATTGAGAGGTCTTTAATTTGATGTGTATAGAGTGACACAACGCATTGGCGACAGATAATTTCTTGAATGGATTAACTTCTTCACTGTGGGTTTTTTCTTTCAGGAGCAGGAATGCAAAGCATCCTAATTCCTAATTGTACACTTTAAAAATCACAAGGAACAGTTGAGCAGATGTAGAATAGGACATTTGGCGCGTTATTCGCTAATCGAAAAAACCGTTTTGGCGACGAAAAAAGTCGCCAAAACGAAATTACTGTTAAAAATAGTTCCGGTAACACACAAAACCGATTACGCACCACGATGACGTCATAGGGTTTCCATATTGAAAGTCGCCACAAGAATCGGAAAATTCCAACCATGCCATACTATAAATTTATCGCTAATACAAAACACGCCAAAAACAACTCGTGCGCCAAATGTCCAATACTACATCTGTACCGGAACAGTTTGTTTCAATGTAAGAGGATGCGTTGTCCAACGTTTGTGGAAGAAGAATGTACATTGTGTTTACTGGATGTTATGTTTTGGCACATAAATGTGTTTACGTTGGGCAGTTTGTGTTCTTAATTTAATAAAGGTCTCATTTAAAATGTACGTTAGGTGTTACTGAGTACCTGAAATACATCTTCAAAATGGATGATGACCGCTTACAGTCATCCGTCCCACATGGGATACCATGTTCTACCTACAGCAAGCCGAAAGGATTTACATCACATTGAGTCAAACTGTTGCTTTCAGTCGAGAGATCGTGACACTCTATGTGTTATGCAATGGTAAATATCTATTCAATAGAGTCTAGGAATCGGCTCATTGCTTTGTGTGAAGTTTATGCAGACAAAATTGCGATCTTCCTCCAGATTAAAACCCAGCAATGCGACGCTTCCGAAATAATCCATATAACTCTTCCAGTGACTTGTATGTAGCAAACTGGTTATCATTCACCATTGTTTTCTTAATATATTTTTATGCTCGTTATTATCACTGCATTAGAAACATCTTCCGGCGGCCAATGCTGTTCCAATGCAAGCACACGCCATTTTGAATTTCTAATGGAATGTCAAAACTATAGACAACTGTAACGGGTTTCACTTTTACAATTACACAGTATAGAGTTTTGCATGGTATTTTGCATCTCCGTACTAGGCATTTGTCTTCTTGTTAGTACTACCTCCGGGTAACCCACTTTGTCGGAATGAGTAGTGGACTAGAATCGATCGGAACTGTGTCTGCATTATCTACAACAGCTCAAGTGCAACATCGAAAGATATTTCGAAAATATTTATCTCCTTACTTGGCATTTGCCTTTCTGTCAGTCGTACCTCCAGGTAACCCACTTTGTCAGAATTACTAGTGAACTAGAATCGGAACTGTGACTGCGTAATGTACAACAGCTAAAGTTCAACATCGAAAGCGATTCCGAATATAGTTTCATTTACTTGAAGAGTGAAAAGCTTGAAGAGTGTTACAATTCTGCAAAAACAAGGTTACCATTTTGGCGGAATAACGTTCGGATTGAAGTGGAACTACGATTGTGATATCCAAACAGAGTTAATGGAGAAGGAAAAATAAGACAAAGTACATGCGCAGTAGCGCACAAAATAGAGGCAATCGGCGCAATGCATCTTGGGATACTGATAACACGTTGCAGACAGCTGAGAGTTGACTAAGAGCTATTCCGAAACAGGGAAGAGCATAGAATTCGAGCACAGAACCAGTTGACTCGTATAAACGGCTCACTCTCGTTGGACGCCGTGTTAGCACCGCCATGTTAGCACCGTCCCACAATGCCTAGCGCTGTATTATGTGCAGAACTTTGAAAACCTGTCGGCAGTACTTCGTATTCCATTACTCAGGAAGGGTTTTCCATCCTCCCTGTATCCATCCAAACAGCTAAATGGCAACATCGTAAACGACTTGTGAGCAGTTTAGTTCCCTCTAAAAGGAAAACTGCAGAGTGTTGCCATTCCCAGAAAGCAAAATGTTCATTTTGAAAAGTGTTGCAAATGCGTGTTCTGGCGTGTTCACAATTGTGTGTTGGCGCAGCTGTTGTTTACGGTGGGCTGGTTAGAGATGAAGGTATTCTTGACAGTGAACCCTCTTTTTGTCTCCAGGCTGATGTCCCCACCTGACACGCCTTGTCTTCTTTTCTTGAAGCGCGGGAGTTTCGACAAGATGCATTCGCGTATCTGGAAGAGGAAAGAAAAACAAACTTTAAAAAAAAACTCTGTAAAACTTGCTGATAGTGAGAAATAAACAGAAATTTGTCAAGTGCGAGTTGAAATTCGCACTGTTCTCAAAAATAAAGCTTAAGACCCAAGCTACTGCTTGGAGTGCCGTACTAAAGACACTAAAAGAATTTGATTTTAAAAAGAGTTAAATTTAGATTAATATACAATGTAAAAAAAGGTACTTAAAATGAGTACCTGAACCTACTCGTTTTTCTTTGAGTATAATTGCATCGGTATATGAGCGATGACGACCTCCAATTTAAGTAACCGTACTTTATTTTAAAACTGAGAAGTGTGATTTAATATTGCTTATATCAGCGTATGTTCAAGTCATCTTAACAAAGCGACCTGAGAATCTTAAAAAAGTTGTTCAGAAGATGGTTTTCCACATTATATAATGTCTTTTGCTTAAATGGAATGTTATTACAACTTAATTATCGTACTTCCCATTTTTTGGTACACATTTCTTCTGTTTATCACTTCTTCGCACTTCCTGTTAGTACAACGGATAAATCAGTGGACTGATGTGCCTGAGGATATGGGTTCGATTCCCTGTACGTCTTGTTTGTAATTGTTGATATTTATTTAAAGTGATTTATGAAGGCAGCCTATGTAAGCTAGCTGTATCTGTTCAATTTACTCATTTTTACCTATTGTACTCATTTTTAAGTACATGTCTTTTTCAAAATTAACTTATGTATTCGGAGCCATGCTAAGCATCGAATGTATTGAAAAATGAGTACGTTTTACTTATTTTTCAATTCCTATTTTTAACAGTGGGCACTTATGTTGCGATATTGTTTTCCAATTTTACTATTAATAACCGAATAATTCTCTTAATAATATTATTAAACAGTAGAAGTTAAGCGGAATAACTCGATGTTCTAATCAACTAAAGGTGCTCTGTGTGTAGTCAAATAGTACTTTGTGGCTAGACTCATTTTTAGTTCGTATATAGGATATTCGTTTTAAATATATGGAAGTTAAATTATAAATCAAATAGGTTTTGGAGTATCGATTTGTATAGCTTTAATGCCCCGATTCTTCTTAACATGGTACTGAGTTGTTACATTTCTGAAAGTTTCTCTTGTAACAACACTGTTAGACATAGGTAATCAAAAATAAGTAAATTTTACTTATTTTTGATTACATTCGATGCTTATCGTGGCTCTGAATGCATAAATTTAATTTTTTTTAAAGGACAAGTACTCAAAAATGAGTACAATGAGTAAAAAGAGAAGTAGATCGCCTACATAGGCTACTTTTATAAATTACTTTCAATGAATGTAGACAATTCCTACCAAGACTTACCGGGAATAGAACCCAGATCCTCAAAAAAGGTGTGCCAAAAGAATGGGAAGTAAGATTATTGAGTTGTAAAAACCCAGTTTCCATTTCCTTCACCGAATACATAAGTTTCATTTTAAAAAAGACAAGTACTCAAAAATGAGTACAATGAGTTAAAAGAGTAGTAGATCGCCTACATAGGCTACTTTTATAAATTACTTTCAATGAATGTAGGCTATTTCTACCAAAACTTACCGGGAATCGAACCCAGATGCTCAAAAAAGGTGTGCCGAAAGAATGGGAAGTAAGATTATTGAGTTGTAAAAACCCAGTTTCTATGTCCTCCACCGAATACATAAGTTTCACTTTTAAAAAGACATGTACTCAAAAATGAGTACAATGAATAAAAAAAACGGTAGATAGCCTACATAGGCTGCCTTCATAAATCACTTTAAATGAATGTGGACAATTTCTACCAAGACTTACCAGGAATCGAACCCAGATCCTCAAAAGCACCTTTTTTTACAGTGAGTAAAATGATAAATAGATGAAGTATTTCCTGTTTGCTAGGAATCGATATGTTATTCCGAAAACTTGACAAGATTGAATTGTTTTTTCTTCGGAAAGGAGGCTAGTGAATTATTTAGGGAGTCTCCATTGAAATGTTGAAATAAAATAATTGGACATGGGACTGTGAAAGAAATCTCGAGGCAAGCAGAGAATTCTGAGACTCGAAGTGAATATGATTTGGTTCTATTTTTTATCGAAAATCCTCATTCTTGGAAATTTTATTTGAATGTCAAGAAATAATGATAGATATACAGAGTTAAAAAGCTAAAAATTTAAGCTCTACGATGTACCATACATTGATGCAAAACAGAGGTCTGCAGCAAATTACACCATATTATGGTGAAATCTAGGCTGAACCAATAATTGGTTCTACCTTTTTAACGGCAACCGAAATTTTCGCTGTCGCTACTTCAACAAGCCGAGGAATCCCCTCCAAGAAAGACAACGTTGTACGGGAGCCTCCGTGGCCCAGTTGGTAAAGGCGTTCAGCTATGAATCAGAGGATTCCTAGTTCGATCCCGGTAAGGGGACTTGGCAAAGAAAAGTAAAAAAGTTATGATCTAGCGATCAGAGGGTTGCCAACTTCACTACAAAAATACTACTACTGAAATACTAAGAAAACTCGAATGTTTAGTTTTATGCAACGTTTCACAATGATATTCGTGGTGGCACCGTAAAATGCGTAAGATCACCTACTGCCCGCTGATAAGTTTAACTAAAATAGTTTAACAGAATACTGAAATAGTTTATCATAAACATTTTTTGATGGAATTTTTTTTGCGAATTTCTTTTATAAAAAAGGAATTTTTACCATTGAAAACGAATTTATTTTAACCTTTTTAACTAATTAAGATATTTTGACATTTTTCTGTTGGATAGGGAATGTTTTCCTTGAACACCTTTTGAAAAAAAGTCCTGTTATCCGGCATTTAACTATTCGGAATTTTTAATTAACCGGACCGTTTGGAAAAAGATTTCGAATATTTTGTTTTGTTCGATAGAATAAAATCCATTGTGGCAAAAACTGCAAAAAATAATTGGTTATACGGCTGTTATATATACCTTTTTCTTTTTTTAACAGCAATTTCAAAATGTTTTCGTTGTTAAACAGAAGTTGTACAACAATTACATTACTTTAATCAGCATTTATTGGCATTGATAGGGATTGTTTTACAATATGCATTATTGAGATAAAGTTGAGCACAAGTTGCTACTTGAATTTCTTGGTGAATTATAACAGAAGGCGATGCCCCCTGTTAAATAAAAAACTAAAATTAAAAAAATTAAATAATATTTTGAAAAAAAGGGAAACCGACGTTAAGAAAAATGTGTTAAAAAGTTTTTTTTTTAAATTATTATTTTTTAACAAACGAGTTGAAAAAATTCAATTATTTAATATCCATTTTATACTTATTACATATTTTTGAATTTGGTGCCAATATACAAAAATCATACATAAATTTTAACGACAATTTAAAAAAATAAGTATAATAAGATTATTTAATAATTCAATTTTTTCCAACTCGTTCGTAAAAATAATTATTATTTTTTTTTAACTTTTAAGCGCATTTTCCTAAATTTGGTTTTGCTTTTTTAAAAAATACTTTTATCTATCTTGAATTCTAAATATACGGCGTATAGTTCTAATGCCCAATGTCTCAGCTGTACGGTATCGTGACGACCGTAAAGGCCAGACAATGTTGAACGTATGACATGCAACCTTGACCATGAAGGGCTACAAATGACAAACTGTATCGATTTACACAGTTGAAGGTGGAAGTCCTTGTTCACCTGTGTGTTGAAGAAGAAGTAGACGACGGGATTGTAGACGACGCTCGTCTTGGCGAATATGGCCGGAGAGACGGACGAGACAGGGCCGAGCAGGTGGCCGTACCCCAGGGACACCATGAGGGAGACGACTGCGTACGGCGTCCACGCGACGAGCGTGCACACCAGCATCATGATCGCCATGACGGTGACTTTGCGCTCGGCCTTGGCTGTGGAGCTGCGAACGGATGGTTTGCAAGACTGTCGGAAGCAAAAGTAGAATAAATATTTTTTCTTTAAATCTTTTTAAAAAATTATATTTTTTTATATGGAATGTACTATATTAATGTAAATGTACACTATTAAGGGAATCGTGCAGTTTGTGATGAACAAAAATGGGTATTTTTTTGTTCTTATAAGAAGCAGTGCAACTACAATACTTCAATTGGTGTAAATTTTGTTTACATGCAGGGTAAACGATATTTAACAAGATTCAATTTCATTATTTTCTGCATTTAGATCTTTTCATGAAAAAAGTAATTTTGTAACTGTAGTATATTTAAGGTTAATAAGTTCAATATACTAGATATATCACTAAATAAAATTGGTATAACAGTTTCGGCTGTGCCAGAGAACGGCCAGAAGAGTTTTTCGTGAAACGCCAATTCAACAGATAATAGAAATAGGGATTGGACGCTATCAAAAACATTGCCAACTGAAAGAAGATATAAAAAAAGCTGCTCCTTCCACGTCCCGTTCGTGATTAACTTTATTTCAAGATTCTAAATGCATTTGACGCATCTGACTTCCTATCGAACAAAGGTTAATATGTTGCCAAGGAAACTCAAATATACCGTAGTTAACTAGATACTTTGCGCGAATGTAGTCTATAGTCTGGTTCCGATTAATTGACGGATGAGTAACGCCCCTTTAAGTTGGTTCCAACGAATCAGCAAACGAGTTCGTACGAATGGACCAATTGGCTTATCTAAAATATGTAAGCAATGTGACGTCACAGCGGCCATTTATACTCACTCTCCGTATCATGATGACGACCCTCCCGTAGCAGAAGCCCATGATGAGGATGGGAAGGAAGTATCCTAGGACGAAGATGTACGCGATGTAGGACGAGTGGGAGACGTCGGGGGTCTGCCAATCGAGGGAGCAGGCGATACCCGGATGCTCCACAATGTACCTTGAAAAAGAAATAGCGATAAATTGAGCTGAGAAATTTCACATTTTCCTCCTTGCCGTTTATTAAAATTCACATAAGTTTATTGATTTAAGGGGCGATTCACCCTTCGGGTCAACTGTTGTTTCCTACATATTTCAATAGATGGCAGCACCAGAATTTGAATTTCTACTCACGGCAGCTCACTAGATGGCATCAGTTGTCCACAAGGACAATTAAATGTATTTTCGAATTATATAAACAATATGTCATTTTCATTAAAAAAGAATCTAGATAAAAGATGTCGGATAAGACCCATGTTACACGTACGAGACAGTGGCGGCTCGCCCACTACAGCAAGTACAGCCGGGCTGCACCTAAATTCATTAGTGTATTTTAAAACTAAAATCAGATATTTTACTAATTTTCTTAAATGAAGATTAGAATTGAAAATGAAATTTCTATGGTAGTAAACAAAATCTCCGATAAATAGCACACAGGTTACCGTAATGCACAATTCAGGAGGGGAGAAAACTCCATTCAATCAAACTGCAGCCAAAAAGCGAAATTCGAAATAGGCTGCATCGTTGCCATGGCAACCGCTACGTAGTATGGAGATTCCCCCCATGCTAATGCACTACCGTTTGTGAGAAGGTACAGCCGAAATGAGTTTTCTTGTTTTAGCTGCACTTGAGGTTCGATATGCTGATTGGCTAATGGGTGAAACGAGAACTTACGAGATTATATCCAAACGGAAATGGTTTTCGTGATACATTTACTGTGTGCTGTTGCTTCAGGACATAGTCCTGCTGTTGTTTCGTTATGTTAGTTAATATTAAAATTAACCGATTCGCATGTTTAAAAGAAAGCAGGATTGCTTTAATTTTCAAAAAATAAGTAAGTGTTTTCTATTTTTTTCGCATGTTATCATTTTTTAAAAATTGAAAGGAAACTTGATTTGAGTAGTGAATAATAAAGAATTTCCGTTCATGTAAGGTTTTTGGAAAATAGGTAGGGGGGGGGGGGGGGGGGATTCACATGATTTCGGCTGCACTAACATTTTAGACCACGGGCCGCCACTGGAAAGAATATATGAGTGTTACACATAAGCAATTAAAAACATTTGTTATTTAGAAATATAAGACCATGTGTATAAAAATTATCCGACAGTTATTCACATGATTTCGGCTGCACTAACATTTTAGACCACGGGCCGCCACTGGTACGAGATAACCCTTTGGTCTTGAATGGAGTCAATCTTTGGAATCAGTAACAAAAATAACAAACTGTTCTTATGTTCCCTGTTCTTCAAATTGACGAGAACTGCATCTCTTGACCATAAAAAAAGCTTTTCTTTCTTTAGATTGTTCTTTAACTAACTCTATTAAAATGTATGATATCACTTGGGTAACATATTTTATTACTTCTATGTACTCGAGTGTCGCCTTTAAGTTACCAAAATAAGAACGTGTTATGCTCTTCTCTTTTCTTCAAAATGAAAGAGAACAACATATTCTGGAGTTTAAAAATTTATTCAGTTACAAACTTTCATATAAATTTTTTTGTCATCTAGAAGCACCAAGTATATTGTTGATATAAAACTTTCTTCAGATAAAAATTCCTCACAACCCATGGTTTTTTTTTAATATTCGAACTATTTCACAAAACTCCAAATATTTGTTTAGTATACTGAGATTAATAATCAGTTCCACGCATAACTTTTCTTATTTTTGTAATTATACATCCTAAACGTAAAAAGAACATTACAATTATCCATCTTAATCGAAAAAGAACAGAATAATTATCCACTCTAAACATAAAAAGAACAGAAGAATTATCCACCTTAAACGTAAAAAGAACAGAAAAATTATCCACCGTCAACGTAAAAAAACAGAATAATTATCCACCCTAAACGTAAGAAGAACAGAACAATTATCCACCCTAAACCTAAAAAGAACAGAATAAATATCCACCTTAAGCGTCAAAAGAACAGAATAATTACCCATCCTAAACGTAAAAAGAACGGAATAATTATCCACCCTAAACGTAAAAAGAACAATAATTATCCACACTAAACGTAAAAAAACAGAATAATTATCCACCCTAAACGTAAAAAGAACAGAACAATTATCCACCCTAAACCTAAAAAGAACAGAATAAATATCCACCTTAAGCGTCAAAAGAACAGAATAATTACCCATCCTAAACGTAAAAAGAACGGAATAATTATCCACCCTAAACGTAAAAAGAACAATAATTATCCATCCTAAACGTAAAAAGAACATTACAATTATCCATCTTAATCGAAAAAGAACAGAATAATTATCCACTCTAAACATAAAAAGAACAGAAGAATTATCCACCTTAAACGTAAAAAGAACAGAAAAATTATCCACCGTCAACGTAAAAAAACAGAATAATTATCCACCCTAAACGTAAAAAGAACAGAACAATTATCCACCCTAAACCTAAAAAGAACAGAATAAATATCCACCTTAAGCGTCAAAAGAACAGAATAATTACCCATCCTAAACGTAAAAAGAACGGAATAATTATCCACACTAAACGTAAAAAGAACAATAATTATCCACCCTAAACGTAAAAAGAACATTACAATTATCCATCTTAATCGAAAAAGAACAGAATAATTATCCACTCTAAACATAAAAAGAACAGAAGAATTATCCACCTTAAACGTAAAAAGAACAGAAAAATTATCCACCGTCAACGTAAAAAAACAGAATAATTATCCACCCTAAACGTAAAAAGAACAGAACAATTATCCACCCTAAACCTAAAAAGAACAGAATAAATATCCACCTTAAGCGTCAAAAGAACAGAATAATTACCCATCCTAAACGTAAAAAGAACGGAATAATTATCCACCCTAAACGTAAAAAGAACAATAATTATCCACCCTAAACGTAAAAAGAACATTACAATTATCCATCTTAATCGAAAAAGAACAGAATAATTATCCACTCTAAACATAAAAAGAACAGAAGAATTATCCACCTTAAACGTAAAAAGACCAGAAAAATTATCCACCGTCAACGTAAAAAAACAGAATAATTATCCACCCTAAACGTAAAAAGAACAGAACAATTATCCACCCTAAACCTAAAAAGAACAGAATAAATATCCACCTTAAGCGTCAAAAGAACAGAATAATTACCCATCCTAAACGTAAAAAGAACGGAATAATTATCCACCCTAAACGTAAAAAGAACAATAATTATCCACCCTAAACGTAAAAAGAACATTACAATTATCCATCTTAATCGAAAAAGAACAGAATAATTATCCACTCTAAACATAAAAAGAACAGAAGAATTATCCACCTTAAACGTAAAAAGAACAGAAAAATTATCCACCGTCAACGTAAAAAAACAGAATAATTATCCACCCTAAACGTAAAAAGAACAGAACAATTATCCACCCTAAACCTAAAACGAACAGAAAAAATATCCACCTTAAGCGTCAAAAGAACAGAATAATTACCCATCCTAAACGTAAAAAGAACGGAATAATTATCCACCCTAAACGTAAAAAGAACAATAATTATCCACCCTAAAAGTAAAAAGAACATTACAATTATCCATCTTAATCGAAAAAGAACAGAATAATTATCCACTCTAAACATAAAAAGAACAGAAGAATTATCCACCCTAAACCTAAAAAGAACAGAAAAATTATCCACCTTAAGCGTCAAAAGAACAGAATAATTATCCATCCTAAACTTAAAAGAACGGAATAATTATCCACCCTAAACGTAAAAAGAACAATAATTATCCACCCTAAACGTAAAAAGAACATTACAATTATCCATCTTAATCGAAAAAGAACAGAATAATTATCCACTCTAAACATAAAAAGAACAGAAGAATTATCCACCTTAAACGTAAAAAGAACAGAAGAGTTATCCACCAAAAAGAACAGAATACACCTTTAAAAAGAACAGGTACGAAATGTAACAGTTCCATAAAAATAACGCAAATACCGAACATGTTCTTTGAGTCAAAAGGATTAATGCTTTTACCAAGACCGAGAGTTATGCTCACCTGTTCCAGCCGAGCAGAGGGGGCAGTGCCTGTGCGAGGGAGTACACCCAGATGGCGAGTATGGTGAGGGAGGAGGACACACCTGTGAGGTTCTGGCCGGCGAAGGAGCGCGAGATGATGATGTAGCGGTCGATGGCGATGGCCGAGAGCGTGCCGATGGCCGTCATACCTGCAGGAAACACACACGCCACCACAAAGTTGAAAAGGGGAATGTGTATTTCATAAATTGTGTTCAAATATCACAAATACCCTTTGAAATAAGATTTTAATGGCTGTTTGGCACCTCGTTACTGGAAAACCCGCACTGTAAAAAAAAAGGTGCTTAAAAATAAGCACTTGAACGTACTCAGTTTTTTTTAGTACAATTGCATCGTAAATGAGCAATGACACACTAAAATTTAAGTCATCGAACTTTCTCAAAACTGAGCAATATGATTAAATATCGCTAATCTCAGCTTCTGTTCAAGCCGTCTTAACAAAGCGACCTGACAAACTTAAAATAGTTGTTCAGAAGATGGTTTTCCACATTGTTTGATGTCGATTGTTTAAATAGAAACTGATTTATTACAACTTAATTATCTTACTTTTCATTCTTTTGGCACACCCTTTAACATTACTTCTGCTTATAACTTCTTCACGTCGCCTTGGTAGGTTAACGGATAAGACTCTGTACATCGGTGTCTGCAGATCTGGGTTTGATTCCTGGTAAGTTTTGGTTGCAATTGTCGATATTTATTGAAAATGATTTATGAAGCCAGCCTATATAGGCTAGCATCTGCTTTTTTGATTCCATTTCACCCGTTGTATTCATTTTTAAATACATGTCTTTTTCAGAATTGAAACTTAAGTATTCGGAGCCATGATAAGCATCGTATGTATTCAAAAATGAGAACATTTTACTTATTTTTGAATACCTATTTTTAACAGTGCGGGGAGAGGACTTTGAGTGGCTTCCGTCGAGACTCGAACCCACGACTTATTGTTCCGAAGTCTCGTGTTCCGAAATGTACTTATTGTTCCAAAGTTCAAGTTTTTTTCTACACTGTATAGTTTTTTTATGCGGCAATACTAGGAACAAGAATATTGAGAGTTGTAAACATCAACGGAACCACACTTTTAAAAACTTTAATCTACTTTAATTTATAAACTTTATTAAAAATTACAGATTTAAGTATATTAAAGTTTTTGAAAATGCGGTTTCGTCAATGTTTCTAATGAAAAGTAGAAAATTAAAAGTAGTTTTAATCATCTTTAATCTTTAAAGTGTAATCTATATACTTTTATTTATAAACTTTAATCTATAAACTTTTATCTATAAACTTTTATCCATAAACTTTAATCTACTTTAATTTAAAAACTTTAACCTTCTTTAATATATACTTTATTATATTTTAATCTTTAACCTTTAATATTTTTAAATCTATAGACTTTAATATACTTTAATCTATAACCTTTAATATACTGAAATCTTTAGTTTTTCATATACTTTAAGCTTTAATATACTTTTATCTATAAATGTTAACCTATATAATTTTTATCTATAAACTTTAATCTATATACTTTTATCTATAAATTTTAATCTATATACTTTTATCTATACACTTTAATCAATATACTTTTATCTATAAACTTTAATCAACTTTAATTTAAAAACTGTAATCTATTCTAATATATTTTAATCTTCAAACTTTAATATTCTTAAAACTATAGACTTTAATATACTTAAATTTATAGTTTTTCATATACTTTAATCTATGAGCTTTAATATACTTTTATCTATAAACTTTAATCTTTGAAAAACATTAATCTATATAAATTGATCTATATTCATTGGACTCTAAAAAACCCTACATTTTTAGTTGAGAGTTTTCTATTTTTCTACTTAGTAATAAAATAAAACACTTTGTTCTGTTATGCACATTTAAGCTTAATATTTAAATTTAAATACAAATCACTCCAGTACATTTTAAGGAATTGTAAAAGTAAAAATATTATCCCAATTTAACGTTTTCCAAATACCAAGACCCAAATCTTCATTTCAATAAGGAAAGCAATAAAAAATACAAAACAATTGAAAAAACTGCTATAGGCAATACATTATAAAAACTGCGCCAAAATGACAAGAAAACGTCTTCCTTTTAATAAAAAAAATTATACATTATACTCCCCTTTTTCCAATTTAGAACTTCATTTTTGCTTTCGTTTGAGTTCTCGTGGATATTGATAGTCTCATATGCTGAATCCAATTTAATAATATTAAGTTAAAAGTTTGGCATGTTTTTTTTTTCGTTGACGATTGAATTTGAAATATTTTTTTAATGTAAGAGTTTAATCAAAAATTTATTGATTACATTTTTTATTTAATGTTGTTTTTTTGTCTTGTTTGATAAAGAGCAAACTCAATCTACTACATGGGGGAAGTCAAAATTAACAGTATTAGAATAATTCTTGTTGTTTTATACATATCTTAACCTTATAAAATTTAAATTTATACAAATTAATAATTTGACTAAACTATAAACGCCTTAATTGTTTAAATTAAATGTCTTTAAAATCAGCTGCATATGGAGTACTAGAATACTCTGTTAGGATAATCAATATAACTGCGTGATAAATAGCACAATTGACACATTTTTGAACTCGTTCGATAGGAAATTAAACATCGATATGTGTGTATCTAAAACTTCAATACATCTATCATAACTTCAATACTGTGTACCATACTATAACATATATACTTATGCACCATACTATAGTCCATACTATATCAATATTTCAATATTAATTACAGTACAGTAAAATCCGTTTATAACAATGCCGGGTATATAACGATAGGTCGGATATAACAATGTAAAATGCAATGGAAGTTTGAATTTCTATAGCAGTCCATGTTGTTTTTTCCGGATAATACGATGCCGGTTATAACGATAATCCGCATGTAACGATTGAGTTCCTCCCGTCTTATGTTGATAAAAACCGCTTAAAACAATGAGAAAGGAGAAGAGAGCCGTTTGCGCAATAAACAAGCGTCAGGCGAATAGCAAGTGAACAAGAATGCCCGAAATTAGAGAATTGTTCCCGGGTTCTTCTACAGTGTTAGCATGAATAAGAAATTTTATGGAAATTTCCTATTACAATGTCAAATCTAAGCAAACAAAAATGACTAACCATACCTTTTCAAAATAGCAGTTTATGTAACTAAATATCTAACTAGTATATGAAGTCGATAAAATCATTATAAAAAAATACATAATATATATATAGATATATAGATATATATATGGGTAATTCCACGTAAAAGTGTCCTAAGAGTGAATTTTAAAATAATTTTATACAAAGTTGAAATTTTTATATAATATAGAAAAATAATTGAATTTATTATACTTTGCATTAATATAAATTTTGCGCATATTTTGTGACAATGGTGCAAATTCAAAATGGTTGCTATGCAAGGAAACTAAACTTGCTTACATTTGCATTATTTCTACTCCTTGATTCCTAATATAAGTTACATTTTCTGAACATTTTGAGTATGGGTTTTTAGAAATACAGTTAATGTACAATCAAATTCCTTACTTTATAAAAATTTATCTTGATTTAATTATTGATTTAGAACCAAATGAAATATGTATTTTTCAAACGTAGTGTAAGTCACAAAAAAAGAACAAAAGTTCTTCTATTTTTTTTAAATTGAGCCACAATTAAAAAAAAATCCGTGATTTCCTCCTCTATACTAATCTCTATCGGACTGTAGTTTTGATTTTTAAAAGAAGGAAACTTTTTAGTGAATATTAAATAAATTAAAACTGTTGTGTAAGTCACAGCGTAGAGTAAGTCACAACTATATGCTGTGTTTGTAGAACAACAACGATTACAAAATGCACAGTAACGATATATAAAAATAATATCATAAGTGATCTTATTTTTAAATATTGTTATTTATTATACTTTTCTTATTTAAACTGTAAATGAGGGAAAAGTAGCAAAATGAAAGATAGAGATTAGAGAAAGAAAAAAAAACAAATGGAATATTTCAAGCAGTTAAAGATAATTAATCTAGATAGCAAGAGGAAAGGTGTAAGAACGTGGAAATTACAATGAAAGTTGATCAAAGGGATTTTTAAAGCAAAGAAGAGGGAATAGATAAAAAAAAATACAGGTAAAATAGAATTTCCGCAACCGCTTAAAATGAACCAAGCCCTTCTAATCCAATTTCAGTAGATTCTCCTAAAAAAGCCTATCAAAATTGTAGCTCATTTTTTAAAGATATTGCAAGAGTCAAGAAAAGTCCACCTTAAAGCCCAAATAAATGTCAGGCTATTGCAAAGAAACTAGCACATCAGTTTATATCGGAGATAAGTCAACCTGCCTGCTCAACATTCAAGAATTACTGCACTAAGGAATGAAATAAAATATTTGATAAAGATTTTTATGAAGAGGCATATAATATTCCAGTAATCAAGGATTTTGTAATTTTTAGAGAACTGAACAAAAAAAACGAGAAGACCTAAGAAAAAGTTAACAATCGAGTTGAACTTAAAAGAGGCAATAGGGTATAGGTTTCATCAGTATTAATTTTCTTATGGCATAAAATTCCCCCGGTGCAACGGGCCTGGGTTTCATTTGTAGGAAGAAGAAAAGTGAAATATTTTGCTGGACAATTCATTTCTAAAGAAGGGTCTACAATAAAAGTGGATTTTTGCAATGTATAATGAATATTTTTCATTGGCCAGAAAAAGCAGGTGCCGCAAATGTTGTAATTGTTGAAAAAATTAAAAAAAATTGCCTGACTGAAACTTTGATTGTAAATTCTATTATAGTTTTCACATTATAATTTTTCAAGTTATGTAAAGTCATATTTTAATTTTATTTATACATTTTACCAGTGCCTATTTTGAGGTGTAGTGTAAGTCACGTTTCAGTTGTAGTGTAAGTCACACAGATTAATTTAAATTAAAATAATTTGAAAACACATCTAGAAATATAATTTTTACCTGATTAAACTTCAAACCCTATACAACGAAACTGGTATAACATAATTTTTTTATATCAAAGCATGAGGAAGAAAACGTAAATTGAAATGATATCCAAAAAACCGTGTCCTTTTTTGTAGTGTAAGTCACACTGTGACATTTTTATTTTTAAAAATTAAAGTTAAGTAAAATGAAAAAAGTTTACATTATCAAAAAGTAGAACATATGTCTGGTATGTCTTTTGACATAAAAAGTTTTTTTTAATCACAAATTGCTTTTTTTAATTAAGCTTACAATGTGGTATAAATTGTCAAATGTAGTGTAAGTCACGCGTGGAATTACCCATATATATTCAACTGTCATGAATGTATGAGTATTATGCTTTCCTATTAAGCGATATTTTGTGTGCGATTCGCATATAGCGATTTCCGGATATAACGATCAAATTGTGACGGTCACTTGAACATCGCTATAGGCGGTTTTTACTGTATATCAAACTTATATTTATTGCTTTATAACATTTATCAAATATTTATCTAAAAAACAGGGGCTGTGAGGAATTTTAATCTAAAGAAAGTTTTGGATCACCAGTATATTTGATAGTTCTAGATCACAAATAATTTCGGTACAGATGTAGTATAGGACCTTTGGCGCGATTTTTTTTTTTTGCGTGTTTTATAGGAACGATAAATTTATAGTATGGCAACCCCTCCTGACATTTTTGTTATTTCCAATTCTTGTAGTGACTTTCAATCTGGCAACCCTATGACGTCATCGTGCTGAGTTATCGTCCGACTTTTTTCGTCTACAAAAAAAGAAACTCGCCAAATGTCCAATACTACATCTGTTCCGTAATTTCTATTACATTTGGCAAGAGAATAACTGTTTAATCTGGAAATATGTTGTTCTCGTTCATTTTGAAGAACAGTTAATAAAAATAACACGTCGTTATTTCTCTTGTGATTTATAGGTGACACTCGAGTGCAAAGGGTTAAAAAAATATGCGTATACCCAAGAGACGTCACACTTTTAAATGGAGTTAGAAAACAAATTAACAAAATAACTGTGTTTTTTTTATTTTAAAGAACATGCAGTTATAGTTTAATTTAAAGAACAGCGACCAAAAGAACACTTTTTCCGATGTCCAACTTTTAAATTATTTATTTTGGAGACTTTTTTGGTTAACTTCTCGATCCAAAGGGTTACATTCTTCAGTGGACATTTTAATTATTAATTTGTGGCTTAAAAATACTAAATATTTAATTGTCACAAACCGAGAAAAAATACATAACTGTTATTTAAACTTACATCCTGCATATTTTAAATAGTCGGGAATATTATATTTTTGTTTTATTACAAAATTCTAGGGAAAAAATCCTGTCTACTGATCTTTAAAAAAAAAATGTCATTTTGTTAAAGGATATTAGGGATCTTCCCTTAGGGAATCTTAGGGATTTTTTTTTATCTTCCCTTAGGGAAGATAAAAAAAATTCCCCAACTAAAATGTCATATGTCAGTTTGCATTTTGTTCCTCAAGCCAATCAAAAGCCCGTCTACATTTAAAGTGAATAGCGGTGTTGACAAACTATTTTTTTTAAGTATCTAACTACTAATTAATGTGAAACGATCGGTTAATTCTCAAAACTCGCCCTATGAAGCAGTCGTCCAGCACTCTACAATTGGACTACAATTGATTAGCAATATTCTCTAATGATAGTCTCTAGGGGCCTCCAGTTGCCCTGGATAAAGTTTTTCAACTAGTAATCAGAGGATTGCTAGTTCGAGCCCATGCGATGGACTTAACAAAAAAAAGTTTAAAAAAAAGTAGTGATCGGAGGGTAGCCAGCTTCGCTACAAAAATACTAGAAAGTTGTCCAGAACATCCAACAAATTATACCGGCGTGTATACGGGACTGGTGCACTATAAATCTGATTGGAGCCCTACGTCCTGACGCTTATTGAAGGCATGGTGCCAGCTCATGTGTTGTCCTCGTCATCTGACCATGGTTCAAAAGTACGAGGTATCGTATTCTTCGTTTGAATTGGTTAATTAACGTCTCACTACAGCTGCACAGAGGCCTATTGGCGACGTTTCGGTGCCTATCTCGAAAGAAAGACCCGGGACCATGCCTCTTATTTTTGAACCATGGTCAGATGACGAAGACAACACCTGAGCTGGCACCCAACGCCTTCAACAGACGTCGGGACTTTGGACCCCGATCAGATTTATCGTGCACCAGTCCCGTATACACGCCGTTATGGATGTTCTGGACGACATTCTAGTATTTTGGTATCGAAGTTGGAAACCCTCCGATCGCAATATCACTACTTTTTTTACTATTCTTAGTCTAGTCCGTCGCACAGGTTCGAACCGGGAACCCTCGGATTTCCAGCTGACGCCTTAATCCACTCGGCCAAGGAGGCCTCTCGTATTCTTGGAGATTGGACCAAACCGTCGCCAATAGCCCATTGTGGAGCTGCAGTGCGACGTTAATTAACCAAACCGTACCATCTAATTTTTAAACTCTATTTTTGAACTTATTGCACTTGGCGACAAAGCAACCCATTTATATAGGTTGATTCATGGGAATTCCGCTGGCAGGGTTTATCTATTTATAGTAAATTTTCCAGAACTCTGCGACAAAAAAATATATATTTAAGTTTTTAAGATATTTAGTTTATTCAAAAAGAATTCAATGGTTTGAAGTTTATTCATGTTAAATAAAATAAATAGGTATAAATCGTCGGGAAAAAATCGGTACAGAATGTTTACTTTAAGCTCTTAAAACAGTTTGAAAATTAAATAAATTTTGTCATCATTCATTTCTATTTTCAATTCCCTCTTATATGTTATAGGATTAGACTAGAGAATATATATTTTTTTTAACTGCTTATCAATCTAAATTCAGGGATTTTGTAAAAACGAATAATAGGATCATAGATATTTCCCGTCGTTTTTCTTGAAATGGAAAATAAAGAGACCTTTATCGCTGAATATAGTATTTGAAAAATAATTTTATGCAAATACATTATCTGTTATTTAAAGAATTTAAGTTTTTTAAACTATTCTATTTGCTTTCTTAATAAAGCACAAAATCCCATTAAATTATTTTGGATTAAATTACTGTAAAGGAGTATTTAATAGTTTTAAGTGTTTAAGAGTTTTAAGTGTTTAAGAGTAAGAAGTATTTAAGAGTTTTTAAATATCTAGTTTTCTTCTTATCTTTTATTTTATGGAGCTCCATTATCATACTATTAGATGACAATATTGCTTTGCCTTCCCTGATTATCAAAATGAATGTGAACAATGTGTTTTCAGTATAAAATGTCGGTCTTTTGTTAGCAGACAGACAGACAGACAGACAGACAGACAGACAGACAGACAGACAGACAGACAACAGACAGACAGACAGACAGACAGACAGACAGACAGACAGACAGATAGATAGATAGATAGATGAGAATAGGAAAAAACATTAAAACTCTCTCACCTGCGGGTTTAGGGCATTTTGCCCAACAATTGCTCGATATTTTTAATTATTTACTTGATACTATTTCAAAGAGATATTAATTTAAATTAAAATTTAATAATTTATTATCCTCAATTCTGTCGCTTCTCCAGATGTTCGTTGTTCATAATTTAATTCATTTTTCGATTACAAGCTCAAAAAATTTAATTATATTGCATACTAAATGCACTTGAAAAGGTGTAACAATGAAATTAAAGAATTAAGACCAAGTGTGATCGAAAATGGGAATTTTCAGTTTTTTTTAAGAAAAAGTGTTTCTAGTATACAAATTTGTTTCGATAGGCAATAATTATATTTTTTTGTTGTTCATTCCAAACAAATTAAATACCGATGAGAATTACTTAAAGGCATATGAAACATCATATATATTATTTATCTAGTAAAGATCCATATTACGTCTCTTAGACGCAACGAATCTTAACACATGAGGTCACAAAAGAAAGAGAATTGCATGGACCAGTGACGAATCGTTCTTTCAACTCATAAATATCAAAGTTTTTTTTTAAAAAAATGCGTTTAAAATATTTAAATTTAAAGCTTTTTTTAAACAAGCCATTGATAATGCTGCCATCTATCGGCAGACGGTTAAACTGTTTTATTTAGTGGCAGTTACGAATAGGTGGGTATTTAGGGGGGTTCATGTGATAATTTTCGCAAGAGCATGCTAGTTTACATAATTTCAATTTCTAAAGTACTTGATGCTTATTCAATTTTATATATGCATATCATGGTTCAAAGTATTAAACAATTTCGGTGCCCCTTTTGCATGCTCATTCGGTGAGCGTTAATGACTTTACAAATATAATAAAGTTTTTTATAAGATACAGGGTGATTCCAAATTGTCAGGCAATGGTCGTTGTTTGATTATATCCCATTTAACTGTATTGGAATCAAAAATAATTATTTATTAATTATTATTATGTTATTTATTAATTATTATTATGTCATTTATTAATTATTATTATGTTATTTATTAATTATTATTATGTTATTTATTAATTATTATTATGTTATTTATTAATTGTTATTATGTTATTTATTAATTATTATTATGTCATTTATTAATTATTATTATGTCATTTATTAATTATTATTATTATGTTATTTATTAATTATTATTATGTTATTTATTAATTATTATTATGTCATTTATTAATTATTATTATGTTATTTATTAATTATTATTATGTTATTTATTAATTATTATTATGTTATTTATTAATTATTATTATGTTATTTATTAATTATTATTATGTTATTTATTAATTATTATTATGTTATTTATTAATTATTATTATGTTATCTATTAATTATTATTATGTTATTTATTAATTATTATTATGTTATTTATTAATTATTATTATGTTATTTATTAATTATTAATATGTTATTAATTCATTATTATTATGTTATTTATTAATTATTATTATGTTATCTATTAATTATTATTATGTTATTTATTAATTATTATTATGTTATTTATTAATTATTATTATGTTATTTATTAATTATTATTATGTTATTTATTTATAATTATTATTATTATTATTATGTTAAATGGAATCAGAAACACGTTGCTTAGCTTTAGTATAAAATATCAAAGTAGTTAAAGCATAGCAAAAAGAAATGTTTGCTAAGCATAGTTAAAAAGTCCCCATCTCTCAACATACTGTAACCACCCTATATTTTTATTTAGATATTTTATTTACTTGCCTATTTATAATAACTAAAAATACAATAGTAAATATATGCTGATAAAATTTCCAGTGTGGAAGAGA
Source organism: Troglohyphantes excavatus (assembly GCA_963932185.1). Lineage (NCBI taxonomy): Eukaryota > Metazoa > Arthropoda > Arachnida > Araneae > Linyphiidae > Troglohyphantes > Troglohyphantes excavatus. The sequence continues at coordinate 63,131,147 of OZ010673.1, read as the reverse complement.
AGTATGTATTCGATCACTCAAATCCCAAAAACTACTGAATCGATTTTGACGGGACTCGAAAGAAAATTTTAACGCCGAGTTTTTCCAATATCTTAATAAAAAGATGAGCATAAACATATTTTCTCAATGTATTTGTCCAAATTTTCACATTTTGCTCGAGTTAATATCAACATATATTAAACCGATAGTAGTATAACTTAACTAGTATAGAAGTTTAGAGGTTTTCTACTTTCTTTGTGTCGATATGTTTTTTAAAAAAAAGTTTTTTTAGTTTTTATCACAATTTCTTGCTTTTTATTCTTTGTTACGCCTTTTTATGTTTTCCAAAGTATGGTAATGTGGAGGGAAATGGGACATAAAACTTGATTTTTGAAGGTCCAATTTCAAAAATCGCAAAATTGCAATTGTTTTATAAAACTGTTCACTTATTTATTGGAAACATAATGGTTGGTTTGGTTAAATAACGTCACACTAGAGCTGCACAGTGGGCTATTGGCGACGGTTCGGGGTCTATCTCAAAGGAAAGACCCGGGAACACATACACATTCACACACCTCGTTATTTTAGAACCATGGCCAGATGGCGAGGAAACATAATGGTATATTTTTATTTAATTCTGAGATTTATAAATATTTTAATGATATTATTTTTTTAAGGTAACCTACTACGATTCTTAAATCGGATAAAATAGGTAAACTGTGGGAATTATGGAATTTTTTGTATAAAAAGGCATTTAGCAAAAACTTTTAAGTCAAATTTAAATAACTTGAATAAAATATAACAAATAACAACCTTTAAATCTGAATGGACTGTATTTTCCTGAAAGCTAACTGTAATACGACGTTCGCCATTTTGAAAAACAACTATTGTATTTTTTTTTTAAATTCCTTCAAAATAGAACACCTGCTAATATTGTTCTTGGTTTGCTTTGATTCACGAACTTATGATGTATTTACGTTATTTTTAATTAGTTCCGCGCAGATGATTTTTTATTTCATTTAAAACGTTATATTTAACTTCGAATAAAACAAGCAAATGGCGGCCATTTTTGTATCGAAATCTGTTCTTTTGTTGATAGTTTATTTGAAAATACCAGGTATTGAACTTCGTTAAATTAACAATATTAAAAATATATTTCAATTATTTATTGTCATTTATAAGCTTCGAAGTTCCTATTTTTGTGGAAAAATTACTCTTTTACAGAAGATTATTAAATGTTAACGAATTTCCTTTTCATCTTATCCTATACATTTGTACTGTGTGCACCTGATTTTTATATTTTTGAAATATTAGAAAGCGATTCCAAAGTTGTTTCATCTCACAGATTTTGTCATACGTAAACCTTTTTCTCCCACTTTGCCAAACATTGAAGAAAATTAAATAAATAATAATTTTTTCTAACAATTTCATTGAAATTGTATTAAAAGTATATTATATACAAATCTCAGGGGAATATTCATAAACTATGCGACATTTTTAGTTTATATTCGGAAATTTTCATGTATCAAACTATCACAATATTTTTTGTATACTCAAACAAATCGACTTTTGTACTTGAATTAAAACGCACATAAATGTAATATTTAGCTAAAATTTACTTCATTAACGAAGTAAATTAGCAAAAAAATAGTGAGATCAAAACATAAATTTCACATTGTTTAATTCAATATTTATATTAAAAAAATCATTTTACCCCAGGACCCTTCTTACCCTATACATTTGTACTGTGGGCACCTGATTTTTATATTTTGGAAATATTAGAAAGCGATTCCAAAGTTGTTTCATCTCACAGATTTTGTCATAAGTTTCCAAAATTTTTATAAGACATATAAAAATTAAAAAATAATATCTCTAAAACTGCTTTGATTATGTTGGTTTTCATTCAAATATTGCATATATGTATTTATTTCAATGTTGTGACGTGTTACACTCGTGCGAAGAACGGATATTTTTGATAAACCTAATACAAGTATAGTATTACACTGATTAAATTTAGTACGACCTTGGAACAAAATTTGGTAACCATTTAACTGCAATCATTATTTGGTGCTTAGTTTCACCAATTTATAGTACTACCACGGATACCATTTAATGGTGAAACGTTGCACCAAAACTCATATTTCCGCTTCACCATTTTATGGTAAAACGTTAAACCAAAATTCGCATTTTCGCTACCCTATATTATGGTGAAATGCCGGTATAATTTGTTGGATGTCCTGGACGATTTTATAATATTTTTGTAGCGAAGCTGGCAACCCTCCGATAGCAAGATCAGTACTCTTTTTGTCAAGTTCACCGCACGTGCTCGAACTTTCAATCCTCTGATTACCAGCTGAACGCCTTCATCCACTGGGCACCTAATGCAAGAGGATTGAGAGGATGCTCCGGTTTGTAGATTCATCGAAAGTTTCGGTTACAATTTAGGGGATTGCCCCATTTTTTTGTAAAAGCTGCGCTATTCTCGATCAAGGATTTTTGGTTAAACCTTGATTGCACCATAATATGGTGTAAGCTGCTGCAAAGCACCAATATATGGTGCAACGTTGAAATAAAAATTTTAACAGTGTACCTACTTAACAGTTCTAACTTACAGAAATCTACTTCATAATAACAGTGAAAATCCGAGATCAAAATTTTGCCCCCAAAGACTCAATTATATTTTAGACATATATCCTTACGTTGATACAATAAATTGATTTAAAACATATAAAAATAATAAAGTTATTTTTCTGTTTCCTTTTGCTGAATGAAAAGGAAGAATTTTAAAATAACTTTACAAAAAGAAAAATACAGCATTTCGAGAACGATTAATGACATGTAAAGCGATATATAATTCCTTTTTGTGAATTTTATTATTTCTGTTGCTTTTCAAATTGTCCATTATGCAAATAATTTTACGTTGTTTTAATATGATAATAAATAATGCATGATTTAGTACTAGACTTTAAATTTTTACATTTCCCTGAATGCCATAAAAACCGCAATAATTCTTTAAAAAAAAATTTAAGTAAACATGTATAAAGAATTTTCATATATAGATATTCTTAAATAACTACCGAAAACTGTATTGCAGATATTTTTCCAAAAACACAAAGAGAACATTGAATAGCAAATAAATTTTAAAAACGATTTTCTACATTTAAAACTCATCAATCATATTTTGTGATATTAGTATTCATTTAATATGTTTGAAGTTTCATATATTATTAGTTTAATATATTAAAAGTTTAATGTAATAATATTTTACAATCTTTGTATTTTTTTTATAAATATACTTCACGCATAAACTAAATCCAATAAATTTCTAGAAATCAAATTATCTTGATGAAAGAATGTATCGTATAACACAGCTAACAAGTAAATAAAATTAAATATTAAAATAAATGTTTTTATTTGTAATGGTAGGATGAATGCACTAGTTACCGACCAGTTTAGCCAAATTTCCGACTCTAACTCTACTTACTAAAACTATTTATTCATGTTGAAATAAAATCTATTAAAATAAATCATTCTAAACTGCTATTTAATGATGCTATTTTTTTTAGTAAGATAGAAAATTCCATGAGAATTTTGTCGAAGAATACAAATATAATGAAACCCCTTTTCAATATTTAAATGAAAGGATTCTGCGTCAATTAAAAAACATGTTTTATGTGAATTCCCTTGGTGATTATGTTGATAATTTTTAACCCGATAATTGGGAGATATTTTATAACTCACGTTTAAAAAATATAATAAGGATTCTATAGAATGTTGTTTTAATGGGAAATTTTCTCTCAGGCAATGTGATTGTTGAAAACACCTTTCAGAATGTAGCTATTGCGGTTTTTATCACAGACTGTATATGGATCAAATCATATCATATTCAAATTATCTTGATAAAGTAATTTGTTTTATGACACAGTTAAAAAGTAAATATTATTAAATAATAAAAACTACTTTTTTTATTTTTAATGCGCGGTAAAAAAAAAAGGTACTTAAAATGCGTACCTGAACATACTCTTTTTTCTTTGAGTACAATTGCATCGTAAATGAGCAATGACGTACTCAAATTTAAGCAACCATGCTATCTCAAAAAAATAACACTGGGATTAATTGTTGTTAATTTCCGCTTCTGTTCAAAGCGACCTGACAAACTTAAAATAGTTGTTCATAAGATGGGTTTAAACATTGTTTGATGTCGATTGCTTAAATGGAAAATGAGTTATTACAACTCCATGATCTTACTTCTCATTCTTTTGGCACACTTCTGTAACATTTCTTCTATATATAACTTCTTCATGTCGCCCTGGTAGTACAACGGATATCACACTTGCTGCGGTGCTGGAGGATCTGGATTCGATTCCCAGTAAGTCTTGGTTGTAATTGTCGATATTTATTGAAAGTGATTTACGAAGGCAGCCTATGTTGGCAAGTAACTGTTCTTTTCATTCATTGCACTCATTTATGAGTACATGTCTTTTTCAAAAATGAAACTTATGTATTCGGAGCTATGATAAAAGCATCGCATGTACTCAAAATGAGTACATTTGACTTAATTTTGAGTACTACTTTTAACTGTGCTTTCTTATATTTATTTGAAATCGTCCTTATTTTTAACGAAATAAATTTCGTGAAATAAAGGAAGCCGAAATTAATTTCGTCAGTTTTGAAAAATATTTAATCGGAGCACATGCACAGGCGTCTGCTTCGTCAGAAATAATAAAAGTTTCGTCAAATATGAGCATGCATTTTTAACAGTGTGGGGGTAGGCTTCGATAGGTTCGATAGGTTTCTCAATAATGAGTTGAATACTATACCATATAACATTATACATTTGTAAAAATTAAACGTTCTTATTTACGAACTCTATTTTGAAAGATTTACAATACTTTTTTACAATTTAAAATTACGAAACAAACTTCAATAATCGATTATTCACATACAAATATCAAATGTACCTTTTCAGGATGCTACTCAATACTTGGTACATTTAAAAAACTACTTTGAAACACATATTTAAATATGTATGGGCATTTTATATAGAGTGATTTTTAAAAAAAAAAACATAAAATAGCTAAGGAACGAAATTGCAGACACTGATAAAAATTTGAAGATGCAAATGTGATGCGTTTGTCTCTACTGACATCAACGTCAAGATCTTTTGAAGTTTCCTTTGAAGTTTTAATTGACCGTATTGAGCATTTTTTTTTACTTACTACTTATTATATCAAAGTAACTTCGTTATTTCCTTTGTAAGGTAGAGATTGTACAGATATTCATATCTTAAGAGAAGTGATTTTTTAGATATTAGAGATATAATGAATTGGCTATTGTTTTTCGAATGTTAAACCTTTGTCGACGTTTATAATTTTAAGAATGATGAACGGATTAGATCGTAATTTTTTTTGCCAACGTTATGAATAAAACACTATCACTATTATAGACAATAAATATATATGTATATAAGTAATTCATTAAATGCGATTAAATGCGACTTCAATTAACTATTGAATCAAACGTATTTGTTCAGTAGCTTGAATAAAAAAGACGACAAACTTCAAAGGAATCCGTGTATTTGTAATACTTTTAATAGCATAACACACTTTTTGTTCGTCTAATCACAATGAGAGCATAGAAATATTGTGAGTGTATATTATTAGTACTTAATGCATTAAAAAGCTTTAACAGACTTGTAAGAAATCTTCTTTTTAGTGGAAAACGTTATTTAACAAATTCCTTATTTAATGAGGTCTTACTTTGAAGTCTTTGATGTCTGCAGATTAAAGATTACTGAAGAAGTTTATTATAGATGACATTTCACCGTATTTTGAGACATTTCTGTAAATTAAGTAATATTTTTCAAATTTATTTTTAAGTGCTAGTCTTAAACATGTGAAATATAACCATTTTTTAATTAAATTGGAATTATTCTTTTAGATTGTGTTACTTTAAAAAGTATGTGGACCTAAAAAAGGAATCCACTCTAGTTTCGTGCACGTATTTAGAAATAAAGTTTTCTTCGCAATAATATTTCTTACTTAGCATATTAAATATATCGTTTTTGTAAACAGACATTAGATGGCGCCACCATTTAATAAATTATTAACGTATAACTTCATCCCGCTCGAACAAATGTGCTCTATAAATTATTTTGAATCTACAGAAAAATAACATTCATTTCTTACATTATTAGAGCGATTAAGTTATTTATAACGCCGCTACAGTTAAAATTTAAGAAAAATATAACTAGGCTTTTTATTAAGCCACCCGTAAAAAAAATCACCTTACACTATTTTTAATAGATTTTTTTTATTATACAGCCTCTACTAATACTGTATCAATCTAGGGTATTCAGTATTTACATGTTTTTGTGTGATTTTTAAACTGCTGACGCTCAAAGCCGTATATATACGTGTAGGGATCTCCAATTTTTCTAGCAAATCACACAATTCTTAAATTCATAAAAATTCTCCGTTTTAAGGTATCCTTTTAACTAAAAGGTTTCAGGTAAAACGTACAAGCTATATATTTATAATTAATTATTTTAAAGAAATAATATAAAGAAATAATTATAGAAATAATACTTTCAGACAATTACGACAAGTTTTTGTGTATACTCAAACAAATCACCTGTTGGGCTTGAATTAAATTACCTATAAATGTAATATTTTTTGATAAAATGAAGTTTATGTTTGTTAAAAGGAAGTAATATTTTTTTAAAAAAGAACAGGATCAAAACATAAGTTTAACAATGTGTAATTTAATATTTCGTTAAAAAAAAGTTTTACCTCATGACACATTTTATCCCAGCTTACCTTATTCAAAAATTTTTTTAATATTTATAAAAGTATGAGTGTATAGTTCCCTATGAACAAAGGCCTTAAATTAATAAGGCCTTTAATAAGTTTTTTTTTTTGATAATCCCTTACTAAAATCTGAAAAAGAAAATACATTATAAAATAACAACAACAAAAATGTGTTAAATAATAGTAAGAACTTAAAAATAAATTTTAATATCCAAGCTATATACTAATACTTGAATGTGGTGTTATTTTAAAAACGTTCTTAAAATATGACTCCTAATCCAATAAATTGATTTTGAAAATAAAAATATTAACTTTTATTTATAGAAGACAACAAAAGTTTAAGTTTCTAAAAAGTATTTTTTTAATAATATTTCTTTAAGCGTCCTGATTTTGAAAAAAAAAATAGTCCTAAACAAATGCATTCAATTCAAATAAATTTAAGTATAAATGAGTCATTATTAAAATTTAGTAAATAATTTCAATTAGCAAATTGATTTGGTTTAGTACCACCCAATTCTTTACTTTTGCTAAACTTTTTTTTTAAGAAATTAGAGCAAACATTACTGGCAGAAATAAATAACAGGATTATATTCATTTACAAATACGCTATACAAAATCTAAAAAAAAATTGTCAATTTAAAAAGCGACCTAGAATACTTAAAAAATTATTTCATTCCTCATCTCTTTACTAAAAATATTTCATTATCAAATGAAAGAAAATGAAAAATAATAAATGGATTTGTTACAATTTTTTAAAGAAATAACAATCTAAAACCCCACGCTAAAATCGTTTTTTTTAAGTCCAAATATTTATTGATGAAAACTGGTACACACATTTATTTTTTATTATTACTGTAAAAAAAATACTTCATCATAATGCACATTAAAAATACTTAAAACATCGTTACTTCTTGAAAAAAATTCGTTATAAAAGTATAATATTTATTATACTTAAAGAAAAAATATTTCGGACAAATTTTTCTCAAATCTCAACTGTGGAAAATATATTTTTTCATCGGGGAATAAAAACTAATAGCTGAGTTTTTTGTGTCAAACAAATGTGATGGTTCGTTTTAAATTTAGAACAAGAATTGGAAAATATTCTTCTCATAAAATACACTGCCTCCGTTTTTTGTGGCCGCAACAAATGAGATCATTAGTTCTGAAAGCATCTTTCTTCCAAGTCTGTGAGCAGGTTAGCTGCTAAGTGGTATAAGTAAAAAAACAGACTTCTGTATAGGTTTGGGCAATGATGATTAATCGCCATCGAGATTGATCGCCAGCCAATAATCGATAGTTTCCGATTAATCGAAGTTTCCGATTAATTGTTATTTTTAACTTATCTATATTTTCAATACATGTATATCGCTAATAAATCGATATTTCCGATATATCGATATTTTATTATTAGAATAAGTACAGTAGCATTAAGTAAACACAAAGTTGAAAACCTGAAATTTACGTTTCGGGAAAGATAAAGGAATAGTATAATTTAAATTTCCCCTTTGTTATTAATATACACTTAGACACATAGACACTTAGCTATTTTTGTCATAGCATTACTACTCTTATGTTTGTTCATAAACAAATGCAATTCTTCTGGAGATTACTTTTCGCATTCTCGAATTCAGTTCTTTCGTACTTCCGAGTATACTCTCGACTAATCGTCAAATCGATTAATCGTCATATCGATTAATCGTCAAATCGATTAATCGTCAACTTGATTAATTGCCATATAGATTAATCGTCAAACCGTTTTATCGTCTCAAATCGATTAAGCGTCAAATCGATTAAGCGTCAACTTGATCAATCGTTAAATCGATTAATCGTCAAATCGTTTAATCGTCAAATCGATTAAGCGTCAAATCGATTAAGCGTCAACTTGATCAATCGTCAAATCGATCAATCGTCAAATCGATCAATCGTCAAATCGATTAATCGTCAAATCGATCAATCGTCAAATCGATTAATCGTCAAATCGATTAATCGTCAAATCGATTAATCGTCAAATCGATTAATCGTCAAATCGATTAATTGTCAAATCGATCAATCGTCAAATCGATTAATCGTCAAATCAATTATTCGTCAAATCGATTAATCGTCAAATCGATTAATCGTCAAATCGATTAATCGTCAAATTGATTAATCGTCAAATCGATTAATCGTCAAATCGATTAATCGTAAAATCGATTAATCGTTACATCGATTAATGGTTAAATCAATTAATCGTCAAATCGATTAATCGTCAAATCGATTAATCGTCAAATCGATTAATCGTCAAATCGATTAATCGTCAAATCGATTAATCGTTAAATCGATTAATCGTTACATCGATTAATGGTTAAATCAATTAATGGTTAAATCGATTATTCGTTAAATCGATTAATCGTTACATCGATTAATCGGTAAATCGATTAATCGTTAAATTGATTAACCGTTAAATCAATTAATCGATTAATTGTTAAATCGATTATTCGTTAAATCGATTAATCGTCAAATCGATTAATCGTCAAATCGATTAATCGTCAAATCGATTAATCGTCAAATCGATTAATCGTCAAATCGATTAATCGTCAAATCGATTAATCGTTAAATCGATTAATCGTTACATCGATTAATGGTTAAATCAATTAATGGTTAAATCGATTATTCGTTAAATCGATTAATCGTTACATCGATTAATCGTTAAATCGATTAATCGTTAAATTGATTAACCGTTAAATCAATTAATCGATTAATTGTTAAATCGATTAATCGTTAAATCGATTAATCGTTAAATCGATTAATCGTTAAATCGATTAATCGTTAAATCGATTAATCGTTAAATCGATTAATCTTTAAATCGATTAATCGTTAAATCGATTAATCGTTAAATCGATTAATCGTTAAATCGATTAATCGTTAAATCGATTAATCGTTACATCGATTAATCGTTAAATCAATTAATCGTTAAATCGATTAATCGTTAAATCGATTAATCGTTAAATCGATTAATCGTTAAATCGATTAATCGTTAAATCGATTGATCGTTAAATCGGTTCATCGTTAAATCGATTAATGGTCAAATCAATAAATCGTCATTTTTATTAATCGTCAAATCGACTAAGCGTCAAATCGATTAAGCGTCAAATCGATTAAGCGTCAAATCGATTAAGCGTCAAATCGATTAAGCGTCAAATCGATTAATCGTCAAATCGAAAATTACAAAATTGCGATGACTTTTTACACCTACGTCCAGTTCTGAGTTAGATAAGAACTTTTAACATTTTCAAGTCTCCTTGGCTGTAATGTTAAGTGGAATGACATTAAACTCATTATCAAGCAACCTTTTTGAACTAGGACCATTTGGCTAAATGAGGGATCTAGCAGCCTAGTACTGCAAAAAAAAAATATGCTAATTCATGTTCGAATTTCTCTTGACTTACACCACGCGCCTCACAATCCACCCATATACTTCTCTTATTCCAAACATAAAAATAACAAGTAAGTACTTTTATTTTTCCCCATGGGGAATCTTTTTTCAGCGAAGCTTTTATTTTCCCCCTTCGGGGAATCACAGCGCTTCAAAATCTATCTTTTTGTATTATAGGGAACATTTTTCAGCATATTAAAAAATTGAAGACTGTGTTTCATTTTATGTCTAGGTACATGGTTACCTACAGCTAAACCCTAAATTTAAAAGCTTTAACTGGTACTTCAAAGTAACTGAATTTTATTAGAAAGATAGTTAAAAAATAATTTGAGAGATAGAAATATATTTTATTTGAAACGTCGATTTAAAAATATCCTTGAATCATAAGAAAATGATCTTGAGTTATTTTTCATGGTGAAGTCAAGAAATAATATAATTCATGACATGCAGTGAAATTGGTATTTTCATGGAGTCATTCTACACTAATTTTATGACAATAATAACTATTAATTTTGAATAGAGTTAACCAAAAAGTTTTTAATAATACTGAGCATATTTTGAACATAGAGTCGCTCTAATACTATCAATATATAACCCGGATAATCTAAAATAAGATTTGTAATATTTAGTACGTATTAAAAAATTGTAGCTTATATATGAAAAGGAAGTTTTGAAACGTTTTCACACGCTACAGCAAATTTACTTTGATTTTACTTATAAAATTAATTGCTATGCTATTTGTTAGGATAATTTTAAACCTGTATATTCAAATTATAAACAATTCTAAAATATTTTTCGTAGAATTTTTCATCTATCAGACAAAGTTTGTCCTCTGACTTTACTTCATATATCCGATACCATACTGGTCTGGAGTGATCACTTTAGCCTGACTGATAGAGTATCGGCGTATCATGCAGAAGGTCATCAGTTTAATACCGAGTGACAGCTAAAAAGTGCATAGCGTTACAATCAGGACTTCCGGACTGTAGATCAGCGCAACCTTCAAACAAATACATGTGACACCACAGAGAATCAACCACCATAACCCAAATCATTGTCCACGTGATAATACTTCACAGCATCAATCACTACCCACGTGAAAACACTTCACGGGTATCTCCTTAATTCGCTCCTCCGTCCGACTCACTGAGAGGTGAGTATTATGGGGTTCATTTCACATACCCGATACTAGTGGGGTGGCAGTTGTAATGTACTTTAGAAATTGATCCGAAATTGTTTTTTCATTCGATATGGGTCAAGTGTAACCCGAATATGAAATTTTTACTTGTTGTCAATTTTACATTTCATTTTTTTCAATGTACAGGGGGGCCTCTAAAGTTATACTAAACTAATTTGAGCATTTTATACAAAAACGCCAATGTCAATTAGTCAATTACTGAGCTTTACAGACTCGAAACACATTTTCTTTTTTTAAAGGTACAGACAGTACTTCAAAACCAATTAAAGTCAAAATACAAATGGTTAATCTTAGACAGGATCGTAATCTGATTTATGCGGCAACCTCGTCCACATTTAGTACCACAAGAATGCTATTTGAACATATGAGTTCCATATCTCCCCTCCTTCAAATTCCAATCCTGATGGCTCTATACATATGCTAATTACCAAGCATGAACTCGCATCAGAAACATTCTCTCTTAAACTACCAGGCGACATTCTAAAAATACCAATAACTTGTCATAAAAACGTGTTTTCGGTTGATGCCATGTGCATTGTACAATAATTACAGAGTTCTACCTACATAAACTATAGATATCAGTTGCGAAAACAAATATATTAATAAAATTAATATTATGGGTACTGCTTATGATGAGGTGCGAATTAAATTTGACTAATATACTGAATGGATCCATTAAAGAAAGTAAATTATTTACATTTCATTATCATGTGACAGATAGTACAGAAATATTGAGTCTGAAAAACTTTCTAATACATGTAGACCAAGGCAAAAGTAATTAAGTACATATCTGATAAATTAATGGCAAATTTCAAGAGCAGTGAGAAGGCTATTGCTGTGTCTTACAATACCAATATGGTTAGCAAGGGCCTCATTTAGCAAGAAGATAATTTTACAGGTAGATTATCCCTTTTAGTGTATAAAAAAAATATATGAATAGGTTTGAATACGAATTAAGAAAGTATATCAGATTTTCGAAAAGCCAATCTGGAATACAAATGTAGTTGACAATCAACTACAAATGTTAAATGCGGCTACAATACTTTTGCATAGATAACTTATTTACGTAAAAGTCTGCATTATTGTGTTCTGTTTATTGAAAATTAAAATTATGCCTTATAACTGATCATACGAGTCTAAATTACTGTTAATCGATCAATTTGTAATCGAGTTAGTGTCGGAATGGATTCTTCTAAAAGCGTATAATTGTGTTTCTCTCCTGATAACTCATGTTGTTGATTTTCAAGATGTTTCACGTAAAAGGAAAAATTATATTTTATCCTTTTTTCTTTGACCGTGGGGCCCCTAAAGAAGCGCGGAGGGCTGTACAATGGATGGCTTCTCTTATAAATATGAACATAGAGGGTGTTTTTACTATTAAAGCTATGAAACAAGATCAGCACACTTTAGAGGATGTTGAATAACACATCATACTCCATGCCATGGATGTTTTGCAAAGGACCCACAAATATTACTTGATGTGTTTTACAAAATGGGTATACCCTTAAAACGGATATATTTGTGTATTGTATTAGTTTCTATAAATGTATTTCCCAGTTAAACAATTATTCATATGAAGGAATAGAAACTTTCGATTAGTGAAACTTAAGTTGTATTGACTGAAAACATGCTGATACTATAATTGAGGTGGAGATTATACATATATATGGATTGCAAGAATACGGCATGATTTTAAAGATATCCAACATTCCATGTCCAGTTATCCCCAACGTAAATGCATTTTCTTGGGTCAAAATCAATGGACAATTGATTTCAGAACATCACGCTTTACCACTAGCACCGGAAGCTCTTTTGGACCTGTGAAAATGCCAATGCTGGAGGATGCAAAATCAGAGTTTTCATCTGCAGAAAATAGAACCTGTATTGTATTGATCTGTGCCACTGCTTGAGAATTGTTCTAACCTAGTTAATATAATTGCTGATGGTATTAATGATGGTTTAAGATGTTAAGTATTATAGGATATTTGAGGAGACTGTAAATGCTAAATTGAAATTTATTTTTAGCAATATTTTTGTCGAAAAGTGTCAAATTTATTAATATAAAATTTTATTTAAAAGGTTTGCATTATTTTTATTTTTTTTCTTTAAATATTATTCCAATACTGTTAGACAAATACTGTAGTCATACAGTAAAATATAAAATTTTACATTTAATGGATGGAATTGCAACCATTGAAAACCTGAACAATAGTATTTTAACTTAAAGTATAAAGAATTTTAACTTTCAGTGTTAATGACATATTTAATTGAATTCCCAATATTACCTTCAGTCGATAGAGCCTCTAAATAACTCTGCAAGCATTATTTTGATCCCTTTTACCCTAAACTCTCGTAGTGCATTGATATATCGTTTCTATCAGATATACCTGCATACTTCTCATATTCTTGAACAATTTTGGTCAATAATACTGAAGCAATTGTGAAATACTTAACCATTGCTGATGTCATGATAGCTCCAAAGCTGTTGACGCAATTTAGCCTTGTAAATAATATGTATGCATTTTTAATATATATATTCATAATCTGTTTCAAAAAACCTTTAATTTGCTATCTTATAAGCATATAATAATAACTTGAACAATTTACTATATTGCGTTACTTTGTTAATTTACTATAATTTCAGAGGCCGCCCTGTACATTGAAAAAATGAAATGTAAAATTGACAACAAGTAAAAATGTCATATTTGGGTTACACTTGACCCATATCGAATGAAAAAACAATTTCGGCTCAATTTCTAAAGTAAGGCTAAAAATATGACATCTGCCACCCCACTATACTCCCACTTTGGCTGGAGTGATTACTTAAGCCTCACTGGTAGAGTATCGGCGTATCCTGCAGAAAGTCCTCAGTTCATTACCACCAAGTGTCAGCTAAAAAGTGCATATAATTACATTCCGGACTGTATATCAGCGCAACCTTCAAACTAACACTTGCGACACCACCGCGCATCAACTACCATACCCCTAACCATTGTCCACGTGATAATACTTCGCAGCATCAATCACTACCCCGTGACAACACTTCACGGATATCTCCTTAATTCGTTCCTCCGTCCGACTCACTGAGAGGGGAGTACTTCAGCCAAAGTGGGAGCATCGGGATTATGAAGTACTCCCCTCTCAGTGAGTCGGACGGAGGAACGAACGTGATTTTGGCGTGATCACTTGAGCCTCACTGGTAGAGTATCGGCGCATCCTGCAGAAGGTCCTAAGTTCGATACCGAGTGACACTCAGAAAGTGCATAGCGCTACAAAGGAAATACCCAAAAATTGCTTTATAGACACAACGTCGAGAGCAACTCCCCCCCCCCCCCCCCCCCCCCCCGGAATAGGAAAACGATTCCAATTTACTCAACCGGAATTCCGGAAAATCGATTGCAGAATCGTGCTTGAGAACGGCGCCGAAAACACTTATGCATGAAATTTTCAGGGTCTAGACGCGAATTTAAGTTCTTGGCACTTGATTTAGACGTATTTAGATATTCACAATTCTAAAACATTTCATAGTGAATGAGTAACTCAATACAAAATGTTAGTACTCTGAGTTGATTGTGATTAGTAGAAAGTTCCTTTGAGAACATGTATGTATATTATGTTTGTGTAACATTAATCAATTTAATTTATTAGCCGACTTCAGGCACCAACTCATCGCCAAAAGAGGAGGTAATTCGATTAGTTTGTTAATATTTTATGTATGTTTTCATTCTAATTTCGTAAAGTTGATTTTTAATGTCGTTTTCGGTATGTAATGTCTCCATTAGGTACAGAGTCTGATTATCCGGCATTCGGTTATCCGGAAATAAAATTTATTTTTACTTATAAAAAAAATACCATAGTTCTGTTGGTAAGGAATATTTCAACCAGGAATAAATGCAATAAAAATATTTTATCCGACATTCAATTATCCAGCAATCATAATTTACCAACCGTTCATTTTTGTATAATTATCAAATTCGAATATTTTTTTTAATAAAAAGAAATGTTCTATTTATGAAATAAAAAAACCAATACGGTATTAATTACGTTTTAATTACTTAATTACGTGTAAATGACAATTATCCTTTTATTAATTATCATTTGTTTTTTGCAATTATTAGTGTCTGATCGTTATTTTTGTAAAAGTATGGAGTTATCCGACATTCTATTATTCGGAAATCACAATTACCCAGTATTTCTGCTCATTTACTTATGTTTACCCATTCAATTTTCGACATTTATTGTTGTTACCCGTGGTTTCACGCGCGTTCAAAACGTTGTATCCCATTAGTTCAGTTTTCCCGTTTATTCCTTTACTTTTATTTTCTCAAAGGCAAAATAACTGGTCTATACTCGTTCGGGCATCTCTGGGTACATCTCCGAATGTTAGCTTTTCCGTTTGCTTTTGCCGTTAAAACATAATTTTCTTAAAGAGATATTTCGACATATGAATTTTTGATCGCCAACTTTAAACTTGTTTAAAACAATAAATATATAATAATTTATTTATTAAGATTTTAATCTTTTATAGAAATGTAAATATTAAATGACCATATAAAAAAGTAGCTTCTAAAACCGTTATAAACGGTTGTAATAGAGAAACGAAAAATAATTAAAAAATTTCAAGCCTCAGGTCACAATTAGAAGATGAATAGTATATGTATATAACTCTTTTTCAAACGTGTCCGAGCAGTGGAAGATTGCGTTTTGTGTGCCACAGACACACATACAGACTCTTACTTTAATATTATAGATAAGGAATATTCCAAATCCACTAGAATATCTTGTTATCCGTTAATCTCAATTAACCGGCATTTTGACAATATTTTTTATTTATTTAACCGACTGAACAGCGCGCCAACCAAAACTCCAACATAAAACCGCCAGTAATTTTAAATTAAAACCGCCATGTCGAGAGAGAGGTTATAGATACGACTGTTAGGTTTTTTTTTTTATGTATGTGCGCGCAGGATTTCGGTTCTAATTCAGATATTTGCACATTTTTTAATTATTGGATAGGGGATGTTTCACTTGGGAGCCATTGAAAAAAATATTCGGTTATCCGGCATTTAACTATTCGGAATTCTCGATTAACTAGACAGTTTGAAAATAATATTGTCCAATTTTAAAAATTCTTTTTTTTTGTTGAATAGAGAAAAATCCACTTAGGCAAAATCTGCTAAAAAATAATCGGTTATCCGGCTGTTATATATCCAGAAATATCGATTAATCGGAGTTATATTAAACAATTTATCCAATTAAAAAATATTTTCATTGTTTAACAGCACACATTGCTACTTGAATTTCTTGTTGAGTAGGGAGCGAAGCCCTAGGCTAAATTAAAAACTAAAAAGGGAAAAATAAAATAATCTTTCTAAAAAACAAAAAACGACTTTAAGAAAAATGCTCTAAAAAGTAAAAAATAAATTTTAATTCGACGAACGCATTGAAAAAATTGAATTATTTAATGTCAATTTTATATATAACTTTTTGAAGTTGGTGCCAATTCACAAAAACCATACCCAAATTTTGGCACCGATTTCAAACAGTTGTTATAAGTATAAAATTGACATTAAATAATTCAAGTTTTTCAAAGCGTTCGTAAAGTTAAAAATTATTTTTTACTTTTTAGCGCATTTTTCTGGTGAAATAACTCGATTTATTGAAATCATCAATAACACAAAACCCTCCAGATACAAATTAAATAAAAACAAAAACAATTTATTACACCTACACTGTTAGAAAAAGGTACTTTAAAATGAGTACCTGAACGTACTCGTTTTTCTTTGAGTATAATTGCATCGTAAATGAGTGACGACGTACTTAAATTTAAGTAATCTTACTTTCTCAAAAATGAGCAGTGGGATTTAACATTGCTCATCTCAGTCAGCTTCTGTTCAAACCATTGTAACAAAATGACATAACTAACTTAAAATAGTTGTTCAGAAGATGATTTTCCACATCATTTGATGTCGATTGCTTAAATGGGAACTGAGTTATTACAATTAAATTATCTTACTTCCCATTCTTTTGGAACACCTTTTTAACATTTCTGTTTATAACTTATTCACGTCTAATTGTTGATATTTATTGAAAGGGTTTTATGCAGACATCCTACGCAGGCAAGCAAATGTTCTTTTTACTCATGTCTTTTTCAAAAATGAAACTTATGTATTCGGAGCTATGATAAGCATCGAATGTATTCAAATATGAGTATATTTTACTTATTTTTGAGTACCTATTTTGAGCAGCGTACTTATCTCCTTTCAAACAATTTCTAGTACGATGTCTAACATAGATGAATTCCTCTCCAAACATCCCCAAGTAGACTTGCCGTGATTTCGCTTTCCAGGCAGGGACCGACTTAGAAGCTTAATGGCCCAGGGCAAAAGAACATTAGGGGTCCCCTCGACGTAACGCAAAATTAAACTGCTAAATGTATGCACAAGCACACAATACAAAATGACGTAATCAATCAGCTTTAATGCAAATATATATTTTTTTTAAACTACTAATTTTCTTCTTTTGAGAATTTGAATTAATTTTAATGGTCAATTCTGCAACAGAGTTTTTTCATACGTTTCTAGTTCTGTTCTTTCTTCCTTTTTAGCTTTTTTTCAGTTGAGGCAGATTCGTAAGTTCTACTCATTTTATAGCTAGCAAATCCTTAATGATTACAATATTAGGAAATTTTTTGTAGGAAAAAAGTATCCGTAAACGACAAATCTACGTGCGATTAGTAAACACAGCTTGTTTATGGTCTTGGAACTTGGTCATTAATTTAATTTTACTAGTGATCTAAAGCGCATATCTTTGAAAAACGCGATGCAAAAGTTGACATTGCAGAAGTGAAATTGATTTAATTGGGTAAAATAATATAAGTTTTGCAAAACAACTAACGATTGATTTTTGAAAAAAAAATAAAAAAAATTGATTTTTAAAAATTCGTTAGTAAATTTATTTTTAACTTTTTCACATATATTTAGCATTAAATCATTTTTGGGGGCCCTTTTAAAATGGGGGCCCTGGCCAAGTGCCCCGAATGCCCTCCCGTAAATCAGTCTCTGTTTCCAGGCCGTCCCCAGAGACTACCGCTTTCCTCCAAAACCCAATGGCAAATGTTATCTGTCTCTTCCTCGAAGAAGATTGAGTTAAGTTGTTTCTAATTGGAGAATAACGTACTTTGAGTAAATGCTTAGCCAACAAAAGGCATCACGGAATCATTTGATAAATTGTCCTTTAGATCTGGTAATGGAATCAGAATATCCAGAATAAGATTAAAGTTACTTTCAATTCGATTAATGTACTAAAACTGGTAAATTTGTAGAAGGATTCGGGTTTGAATTTAGTCATATGTGCAGCTTGTCCGTCATGTGGTTTAAGTCCAAAATCTGAATTCCAAAATGAGTGAGTTTAAAGTATGCAACTCGCCTTGGTTATTATGTTAAGTGGAATGACAATCAACACATTTTTGAGCAATCTATTTCACTAGTACCCCTTGACTAAATGATAGATATAGCTGACTAAACTGTAAAAAAAGGTACTTAAAAATGAGTACTTGAACCAACTCGTTTTTCTTTAAGTACAATTGCATCAAATACAAATACAAATAATGTCGACCAACTGCAGGCTCTAGGCCCAGCAAGGTTGGTCCTGTCTATCTAGCACATCCTCAC
The DNA here is from genome assembly GCA_963932185.1 of Troglohyphantes excavatus. Lineage (NCBI taxonomy): Eukaryota > Metazoa > Arthropoda > Arachnida > Araneae > Linyphiidae > Troglohyphantes > Troglohyphantes excavatus. The sequence goes on along the minus strand of OZ010673.1, from coordinate 63,112,076 downwards.
GATTTCCCAATGCCGATCCCCAATTGTTTTTTAAAACCACCCACCCCTGAAGAATTAACAACATACTCGGGCAAACCATTCCATTTGTCAGTAACCCTATTAAAAAAAATAATGCTTTCTAACATCCCGATTAAGCTGTTACTTGTATAATTTGAGTCCATGACCTCTAGTCACATTGGCAATATTAAATTCCAATCCCGCCACATCACCCAATTTGATAAATTTGAATAACTGAATAAGATCCCCTCTAATCCTTTTCTCCTCGAGTGTATACATATTTAGAGTTCTAAGCCTTTCTTCATAATTCATTCCTGAAGTACCCGAAATCCTTTTTGTAGCTCTATGTTGAACCCGTTCTAATAAATCAATATCCTTTTTGAGATAAGGTGACCAGAATTGTACTGCATACTCTAAATGGTCATAGCTAAACTCCTATATAGTGGTAAAATTACGTCCTTAGATTTAGATGATACATTTCTTTTAATAAATCCCAGCATTCTGTTCGCCTTCTTATTGGCTGTCCCACAATGGTTTCCCCATTTTACTTACTAAAACACAAGATCACTAACAATGTCACTGTCACTAATCTCAGAACTTTGCAGATAATAAGAAGCCTTTCCATTTTTAAGTCCCATGTGCAAGACCTGACATTTTTTAATATTAAATGACATACCCCAACAATCAGCCCATTCTGAAATTTTAGTTAAATCGACCTGCAATTGCTCTACCTGTTCTATGCTATTTACGGCGCCCATGTTTTTAAGTCGTCCGCAAAGATGCTAATTCTACTTGCAACGTTCTTACTAATATCATCAATAAAAATAATAAACAACAATGGCCCCAATACTGAACCCTGTGGAACTCCGCTTTCTACTTCTACCCATCGAGAGTATTTTCCCTTAATTTGTACTCTTTGCTTTCTACATGTTAGCCAGTTTCTTATCCATTCAAAAATATTGCCCCGAAGCCCAATCCTATCTAACTTAACCGTACTTTCTCAAAAATGAGCTGTGAGATTTATTATTGCTGATCTCAACTTCTGTTCAAACAATCTTAACTAAGCGACCTGAAAATCTTCAAATTGGTGTTCAGAATATGATTTTCTACATCATTTGACGTCGATTGCTTAAATAAAAACTGAGTTATTACAACTCAGTTATCTTAATTCACATTCTTTTGACACACCTTTATAACATTTCTTCCGTTTATAACTTCTTTAAGTCGCCCTGGTAGTTTAACGAATAAGATTTTGGACGACGGTGCCTTAGGATCTGTGTTCGATTCCTGATAAGTCCTTGTAATTGTCTATATTTATTGAAATTGATTAACGAAGGCAGATTATTTAGGCTAGCATCTGCTTTTTTTATACGTTAGTATTTTATAAAATGCCTAGAAAGTCGATAAAATTCCTAAGCATTCTATTGAATACCTAAATAATAAAACATATTCAGGGGAAAAACTTCATACATCATTTATCGTTACTCTAAAAATATTATCTTTTTTATATATGTTTTTCTATTCTTTCATGTTTTGAAAGTTTCTATAAAATAAAATAAAATCTTTTTTTGTATCTTTTATTCCATATGTTAAAGTCCATAAGTAGAAGTGATTACTTGAATAAAAATGTCACAAATTTTTAACGTTTTCCATGTATTTTAAACTTACATACGGAGTTTGCATTTGACATGAATAGTCATTCAATAAGTAAGATGCAAGAACTGAAATTCCCTACTCTTTTGAATACCTGACGTTAACAACCCAGTTTTTAAGCATTTAAATATAGTTCAATAATAGATTTACGAAACTGTCAGTTCTTTCCCAAATACAGATCAGTATATTTACGTCACTTCGACGTCTTTTTGACGTGAAAAGTCTTTAAAATCAGCTACATGGGTTTTCAGGATTGAAGTCGTATGTTACGCTCTCAGGGGGATCCATTCCGATACTATAACTCCGTGACAAATAGCTAGATTGAAATAAATATATTTTTGTTCTATGAAAATAAATCACCGATGTTTAAGATTGCAAAATAAAGCAGACCACGTACGGGGCATGGATGGATCCATAAACCCGAAACTTTAGACGTAACAGCTTGCGTATCTTCCTTCTGGTGGCGAGTTTTGTGTTGGTGATTAATTCATATTTCTACAATTTAAAAAGGTACTTAAAATGAGTACCTGGACATTCTCGTTTTGAGTAATATTCCATCGTAATGAGCGATGTCGTACTCAAATTTAAACAACCGTACTTCCTCAAAAATGAGCAATGTGATTTAATATTGCTAATCTGAGCTTCTGTTCAAGCCATCTTAAAAAAGAGACCTGACAAACTGAAAATAGTTGTTCAGAAGATGGTTTTCCACATCATTTGATGTTGATTGCTTAACTGGAAACTGAGTAATTAAACTCATTTATCTTACTTCCCATTCTTTTGGCACAATATTTTAACATTTATTCTGTTTATAACTTCCTCACGTCGCCCTGGTAGTACAACGCATAAGGCACTGAACTGCGGTGACTGAGGATGTGGGTTCGATTCCCAGTAAGTCTTGGTTGTAATTGTTGATATTTATTGAAAGTGATTTATGAAGGCAGTCTATGTAAGCAAGCTAATACTCCTTTTATTCATTTTTATTCATTGTACTCATTTTTGAGTTCATGTCTTTTTCAAAAATGAAACTTATGTATTTGAAGCTATGATAATCATCGAATGTATTCAAAAATTAGTACATTTTACATTTTTTTGAGTACCTATTTTTCACAGTGTATTATCTGCTGAAATAAAATTTCACGTAAAACCCAGCCGGTGGTGCACCGACACAGCCACACCATGTTTTTTGGTATGTTGATTTTAACATATATTTTGAATTATTTTTTTAAGATCATCGCTTTAATGCTTTTATGCTCTCAGTCCACGCTATGCTCTGTACTTGTTAATTTTTTCTAAATTTTGATAAAATTGTTGGAAGTTAGAGATCATATATGTTATTTGAGTAAAAAAGATCCCTTTTCCGGGTCTTACACCCAACGGAACTTAACATAAGAATAAAAAGGCAATTTCCTAAAGTAGTTACGAATCGTACTTTTCTCTCATAAATATTAGCAAGGTTTTTTAATGCGTTTACAAATAATTAGTTTCAAAGGAGTTTTTAAACGAGCCGTTTGATAGTGCTGCCATCTATGGATAGAATTATTTGAACGGAATACCATCTATAAGTAGTTACAGCGAATGAGTGTGGGGGGAGGGTTGTTCATACAATAAATATACTTAGTTACTTAATAATTATTATACTTAGTCAATACTGGTTACTTAATAATTATTATACTTAATTAGTTAATACTAGTTACTTAATAATTCTTATACTTAGTTAGTGAATACTAGTTACTTAATAATTATTATACTTAGTAAATACTGGTTACTTAATAATTATTATACTTAATTAGTTAATACTAGTTACTTAATAATTATTATACTTAGTTAATGCTACTTACTTAATAATTATTATACTTAGTTAGTTAATACTAGTTACTTAATTATTATACTTAGTTAATACTAGTTACTTAATAATTATTATACTTAGTTAGTTAATACTAGTTACTTAATAATTGTTATACTTAGTTAATACTATTTATTTAATAATTATTATACTTAGTTAGTTAATACTAGTTACTTAATAATTGTTATACTTAGTTAATACTAGTTACTTAATGATTATTATATTTAGTTAATACTAGTTACTTAATAATTATTATACTTAGTTAGTGAATACTAGTTACTTAATAATTATTATACTTAGTAAATACTGGTTACTTAATAATTATTATACTTAATTAGTTAATACTAGTTACTTAATAATTATTATACTTAGTTAGTTAATACTAGTTACTTAATACTAGTTACTTAATACTAGTTACTTAATAATTATTATACTTAGTTAATACTAGTTACTTAATAATGATCATATTACTATAACCAAAAATTAAATAAATTCAGGGTGACTGAAATTTTTACTTTCGCAAGAGAGAGCGATGAAAATTAGGTTAAACTATAAAGATCACGTAGAGAAATTTTTATCGAGATTTTGTAATCTCTTCTCATCACTCGTAAAATTCTTTACTTCACGATACGTGATTATTTTGTCAGTTAGAAAGAAGACGATGCAGAAAAGACTTTAACGAGATGAAAAAACGGGTTTTAATTTTAATTTTCTAAAACTTTTATCTTGTAATCGGGATGGAATCTTAAAAAGCTTTTGATTTTACAGTGTTAAAACATTTCTTTCATTTCCATGCATATTTATTGAATATTTAAGATCAATTTAATTTTCTTTAGAAACTTAGATTTTTAAACAAATTTCAGTTGGTTTTTAAAGTAAAAATGTATTAATTCTCTAGTGCAAGATTTTTTTTCTTTTTTTAATGAAATATTGTTTTTTTCTTTTTGCCCCTGGACCACTGAAAAAATATACAAAAAAAAATCCTAAGTGCCTATTTAATTAAATAATTCATTAATACCGTTGTGTAGAGTATACGCAACATCATGTGTAATTACTAAAATAATTTTCAAAAAGTATGAAAATATAGTTAAATACAATCTACATACCTCTGGTATTAGCCAGGATTTTTTCTAAAGCCATATTATACTTATAAGTAATAAAATAATTTTCGAAAACTTCACCTTCACGAGCCATTTTTAGAACAACATACCTCCAAGCAACTGATTGCCTTTATCACAATCATTTTTATAAAGATAACAGACTTAGCAGCGGTTATAAGAAATTGGCACATGGTTCCCTACGTGACAATACTATAATAGTTTACATAAAACTCAATAAATGCAACTATCGTTTTTTTTTAAGTTGTGTGGCATATATGCACAATGCACTATAGGGTTAAGCCTAACTAAGCTTTGTTCTTCACATTTTAATCAATAACGATTCATTTTAAAAGAAAAAAAAACTATTTTAGGTATATTTTACTTAAAGGAAAAAATAACCTGTTTCTTGTAATATGAGTTTTAAAATATTAAAGTTTCAGAATATAGTAATTCTAAGCAATCGTTTATAAGTATAAGACTACTTTTGTGAAAAGTCTTTCTAAAAACTGTTAATAACAAAGACGCCTATAAGATATGAACACCCTCAAAAATAACACGCTCATTTTTGAGAATTCTGCGATCGTCAAGACAACTTTCGTCATATTTGACAATCGTTCCGTCATCAAATCACATGACTTTTAACGAAACAAGAATCCTCAAATTCTGAAAGAAAGTCATTTGCTCACATTCCTTTTTTAAGTCATCAGCTCATGTTTGGTTCTTATACTTATACTGACATAATTCAAACGAGTGTCGCGTTTCGAGTCATCTTGTGAATATAATTCCTGTCTTATTTTGACTCAGGAATCTATGCTTATTAATGTTATTTTTTATTTGTGCCACAAACGATTTTTTTTTTCATTTAAAACATTCTATTTACTTTTTAATTATGAAGCAGTGGCGTTGGCGTTAATTTTTTTTTATCAAATGTGTTCTACTTGACGACATTTTAATTGAAAATTAAAATGGAATAGGGTTAAATATATTACAGTTAATTCTTGTCATTTATAAAGTTCGAAATTCATATTTTATTTGGAATAATAATTGCATTTTTGCCGAAGATCATTAAATCTTTACGAATTTCCTATTCATTAGCATTAAAAATTCAAAAACCAAGTTTTATTACTTTGCGAAACATTGAAGGAAAAAAAAGCTAAATATATTAGAAATGTTTCTATTTTTTCATTGTAATGTATAAAAAGGTTTCCATTTTTAAACAAAACCCAGGAATATAGGTAAATAACTCGACTTTTCTAGTGTTTATATAGAAATTTTCGTGCATCAAACTATAACAACTTTTTTTGTATATTCAAACAAATCGACTGTTGGGAATTAATTAAGTAGTCCGGAAATGTAATGTCTTTGCTAAAATGTACTGAAATAAATTAAGTTAATTTTTTTTAAAAATACCAGATCAAAATATAATTTTAACAATTTGTAATTTGATATTTAACTTTTTTAAAAATCATTTCCCCTCCCCCTCCCCATGTCCCATTTTCCCTCACCTAACCCTACTCTTTTTTATTTCAATATTATTTTTATTGTGCATCATTTTAGTGCTACATTAATTATTAGAATTCATTCTAATTTCGATTTAGTAGAATTCATTCTAATTTCAAATTAGTAGAATTCATTCTAATTTCAAATTAGTAGAATTCATTCTAATTTAAATTTAGTAGAATTCATTCTAATTTTAAATTAGTAGAATTCATTATAATTTCAATTTAGTAGAATTCATTCTAATTTTAAATTAGTAGAATTCATTCTAATTTCAATTTAGAAGAATTCACTCTAATTTCAATTTTGTAGAATTCATTCTAAATTCAAATTAGTAAAATTCATTCTAATTTCGATTTAGTAGAATTCATTCTAATTTCAAATTAGTAGAATTCATTTTAATTTCAAATTAGTAGAATTCATTCTAATTTCAAATTAGTAGAATTCATTCTAATTTCGATTTAGTAGATTTCATTCTAATTTCAAATTAGTAGAATTCATTCTAATTTAAATTTAGTAGAATTCATTCTAAATTTTAATTAGTAGAATTCATTATAATTTCAATTTAGTAGAATTCATTCTAATTTTAAATTAGTAGAATTCATTATAATTTCAATTTTGTAGAATTCATTCTAAATTCAAATTAGTAGAATTCATTCTAATTTCGATTTAGTAGAATTCATTCTAATTTCAATTTTGTAGAATTCATTCTAAATTCAAATTAGTAGAATTCATTCTAATTTCGATTTAGTAGAATTCATTCTAATTTCAAATTAGTAGAATTCATTCTAATTTAAATTTAGTAGAATTCATTCTAATTTTAAATTAGTAGAATCCATTATAATTTCAATTTAGTAGAATTCATTATAATTTTAAATTAGTAGAATGCATTATAATTTCAATTTAGTAGAATTCATTCTAATTTTAAATTAGTAGAATTCATTATAATTTCAATTTAGAAGAATTCACTCTAATTTCAATTTTGTAGAATTCATTCTAAATTCAAATTAGTAGAATTCATTCTAATTTCGATTTAGTAGAATTCATTCTAATTTCAAATTAGTAGAATTCATTCTAATTTCAAATTAGTAGAATTCATTATAATTTCAAATTAGTAGAATTCATTGTAATTTCAATTTAATGGAATTCATTCTAATTTCAATTTAGTAGAACTCATTATAATTTCACATTAGTAGAATTCATTTTAATTTCAAATTAGTAGAATTCATTCTAATTTTAAATTAGTCGAATTTATTCTAATTTCAATTTAGTAGAATTCATTCTAAGCTCAATTTAGTCGAATTCACTCTAATTTCAATTTAGTAGAATTCACTCTAATTTCAATTTAGTAGAATTCATTCTAATTTCAAATTAGTGGAATTTATATCAGATATGATTTATAACATATTAAGAATTCATTTATAAACTAAAGAAATCAAATGTGCTGAGATATAATTAAAAGACATCGGAACTTCTATTAGATCCTGCAGATATGTGACATCTCGAAAAAGCTTAATGAAACTTATGAAACTGACAGTTTACACCTTTTATTTTATCCCAGAATTTCTCATTCGAAAAAGAAAAAGAGTTCTTAAAGTACTTATAGATTTCAATAAAACTGCTGAATAAAATACCATTGTTCTTTTATGACATGATGAAACATTCATATTCAAAAGTGTACTTTAAATAAGTCTTGCAATAGTTGAAGAGTGAAAAATCTTTCGGATATCACCATCTGAAGCACCCTTTACAAACTGAAATACAAAAGAATTACAGACGATGGAAGTTTTAAAGGGTAAATAATAAAAGTAGCTAATATTTCACGTATTTAAATCCGTATTTTTTAGTTTTCCCTGTTCTATAGCATTTAACGTTTTGCCCCATTTCAATTAACAATAAGCCCTTAAAGGCTCTTAAAAGTATTATTGTATTTCAAGAATATTTTTTTAATAAATTTTTTTTATAGAAACTAATTTAAATGTTTTATTTTAATAATAATCGTGTCGAAATAGCACATCTAATTGTAATATTGAAATCTTAACTTGATAACTTTAATATAACATAGAGGGTATTCATTGTAGGGGAGATCGGGGCAGGTTGTCGCAATTTTTTCAATTTTAATTTTTGAAGTGGCAAGATATACAGTTTACTTTACTATAATTATAATATCCTATAGTGTGCATCTTTAGCTATATTTTCCCGTAATTTTTAGACCGTAGCAATCAATGCGGGTATTCAAAAAAAAAGTTTTTGCCGGAGCAAATTTTTGTGATAAACATTTCCTAATTTTGATGATCATTTATGTATATTTCAAAAACCTACTTATAATAATGCAATACTTTAACAATGGAATATTTCAACATTGTATTTATTGCCAATATACCACCAAAATATTTCCAAATAAATAAAAATATCGTCAAATTAATAAACAAAAATATCGCCAAATGAATTAAAATGTCGGCAAATGCTTAAAAATGTCGCCAAATGACTGAAAAATATTGCCAATGAATACAAATGTTGCTAAATGAACTAAAATATGGTCATATATGTTAAAATATCATCAAAATGGCGAAATTATTCTCAAGATGATAAAGTTTATATGAGATCTTGAAAAACTACCCCCATTCCTCCCTTTAATTATCAGAAATTATTTTTTAATAACACCGCCAAATGGCGCCACGTTGAAGAAATCAGCCAACAACACTCTACGTAAAGCTATACATATAAAAAAAAGAGCGTCTGTATATTTGTTTTTTATATAAATCTACAGTTTCGCATATTTTTTCCCGGGCAACTCCGGGCATTTCAGATAGTTTTATATAAACTTTTAGTGAGACATATTTTGCAATACGAAAATAGTAACTTCACAGCTTCCAGAGTTTCATTTTTAACGATGATGGCGATTGAACGAGTTTTAGACGTGAGTATTGATTTCACGCACTGATAAATGATATCATTACCAGAGGAACTTTGCGAATTTTATGAACGTATCATTACGCTGAACATTCGTTTTATTCTAACAATTTATCACATACGATTTAGAAAGTTTTGCAGAACAAATATGAGTAATTTATACTTTATCTTAATATATTAAACTAGTTTCTACTATAACTGTCACTTTTAATTTAGGCTGATTTAATATCAATTTTAAAGGTAAATGCATAAAATGCAAAACTAAAAACATTCATTTTTAACTCTTCATAAATTTAACTTAATGCTTTTATGGATATATAAAAAGATATCTAATATCGAATTTTATTACAAACTTTTAAAAATTAAAATATATGCTTATGCTCACTTTTTAAAACATTTTCATTCATCAATTATATGAAAGAGAAGAACATGTTATTGGTTTAAAGAAACTTGTTATTTTTGGTAGGCTATTCCGTATATTATCTCAAAAACGGTTAATTATTTTGTCATCATGAGCACTAGTTATTTAGGAAAAAAGAACAAAAATGTTTCGTAAATCGAAGGGAAAATGTCAAAGACGTGTTTGGAATGCCAAAAGCTAACATTCGTAATTGGAATATTTATAGAATTTCATGCAATGCAAATATGACATTAAGTCTAAAAAAAGTATCTCCAGTAATATTGAAAGGATTAAAATATGTATTTTATTATAAGTATCCTCATTAGTTGTAATGAGAATATTTCGCTGAATTAATTAGCCTCTAAAGGCGAGTACTAATTTATAAGTTTCGTCAGTAAAAGAAATGTCTTCTTCTCGTTTACTGTATTCAGATAAATATTTCAGCAGAAATTAATATTTCCTGCTATCGCTTCCGACATAACTATAAACAACGCTATTTCCTATTTATATTTATTAATTTCGAGGGTTTAGGGCCTTCATATTTGCTTGCTAGAATGTTAAAAATAGGTACTCAAAAGGAAGTAAAAGGTACTCATTATTTAATACATTCGATACTTATCATCGCTCCGAATACATAAATTTTAACTTTGAATAGTCAAGTCCGTCGCACATGATCTAGGGGCCTCCGTGGCCCAGTGGATAAAGGTGTCGGTTGGGAATCGGAGTATTCCTGGTTCGATCCTGTGGGACGGGCTTCACAAGGAAAACTAAAAAAGTATTGATCTTGTGATCGGAGGGTTGCCATCTTTTTTTTCTACAAAATACTAGAAAAGTCGTCCAGAACATCCACAAAAATTATCGGCTTGTGGTGCACAATAAATCTGATCGGGGTCCAAAGTCCCGACGTCTATTGAAGGCGTTGGGTGCCAGTTCATGTGTTGTTCTTGTCATTTGACCATGGTTCAAAAATACGAGGTATCGTTCCCGGGTCTTTCCTTCGAGATAGGCCCCGAACCGTCGCCAATAGCCCACTGTGCAGCTCTAATGCGACGTTTTTTAATTAAGCCAAACCAAACAGAATCGAACAAGGAACCCTCTGATTCCCAGATAACGCCTTTATCCACTCGGCCACGGTGCCCTCAGGGGGATGGTGCAGAAGGAGAGAGAAGTGGCCGTACTTTAGTAGCCATAGATTTTCGCAGTTAAGGTCATATTTGATTTGCAAATACGTAGCAAAAGGTCATTTGTGTTAATCTAAAGATCTCCTAAAATTAAATCTCAGCAGTTTTATTGAAAAAAGAAGTTTCATCAATACTTATTACTTCAATTTCTCATACAACCTTTCTATATAAACATCCGCTTTTCTACGCTCGAAAAACGTCAAAACATGGCGGAATCTTGAAGTTAAACAGTGTAATTTTTGTGCTGTTAAAAAATATGTGACGGCCAAACTTTAAGTTTATTGTTACAGTCCTGCCACATATTGAAAGAAAGTATAGTGGAAAAGCATGCGCTTGTACTGTTAAAGAAATATAAGCACCTGTATATTTTTCTAACCCTCTGAGCGGTTATAAAAGAGCAAAATTTTAAAGTTATTGTCTTTGTAAAATAGTTTATTTTGTCAATGCATGTGTGTATATATATAATCATTTTTTATTATATTATTTTATATATTACTCCAAAAAACACCCCAACGCTTTAAATTTGAAAAAAAAATTAAAAATCGAATATTATTTATGAATTTAACGTGTATTGTTAGAATGACTGAAAATCCATGGACGGCTCCAGTCGTTCATCTCTGTCAGAAGGTTAAAAGCATGGTGCAAACTAATTTCAACGAATTATTTAACAAAAGTGTATGTAAACCATCTTCTGAACAACTATTTAAAGTTTGTCAGATTGCTTTGTTAAGGTAGCTTGAACAAAAGCTGATATTAACAATATTAAATCACACTGCTCATTTTTCAGAAACTATTATTACTTTAATTTGATTTCGCCATCGCTCATTTACGATACAATTGTACTTAAAGAAAAACGAGTTTGTTCAGGAACTCATTTTTAAGTATCTTGTTTTACACTGTAACTTCCAAAAAAATACTTTAAATTTGAAAAATATTTAAAAATCGAATCTTTTTTTATGAATTTAACGTGTAAGTGTATTGCTAGGACTGAAAATCCATGGACGACTTAAGTCGTTCATCTCTGATAGAAGGTTAAAAGTATGGTGGAAAATAATTTCAAAGAATTATTTAACAAAAGTGTATAAAAACCATTTTCTGAACAACTTTTTTAAGTTTGTCATATTGCTTTGTTAAGAAAGCTTGAACATAGGCTGATATTAACAATATTAAGGCACACTGCTCATTTTTAAGAAAGTACTATTACTTAAATTTGAGTACGTCATCGCACATTTACGATGCAATTGTACTTAAAGAAAAACGAGTTTGTTCATGAACTCATTTTTAAGTATCTTGTTTTACCTTGTAGCTTCCAAAAAAATACTTTAAATTTGAAAAATATTTAAAAATCGAATCTTTTTTATGAATTTAAAGTGTAAGTGTATTGCTCGAAGGACTGAAAATTCATGGACGACTTAAATCGTTTATCTCCGTTAGAAGGTTAAATGTATGGTGGAAAGTAGTTTCAACGAATTATTTAACAAAAGTGTATATATAAATAATAAAGATGTTTTAATTTTTGAAACTGCATTGTATTTCAAACAATATATCATCTAGTGCATTTTTAAACTTAGCATATTCAGCTGTTTTCGTTCTTAAAAACTGAAATTTAAATGTATTGTGTTATAAAATATAAAATTATCTGATATAACTGTTTAATTAATATTAATAAATGACTTTTCTAAAGTTAATTAAAAATCAAGAAAATTAATAGGTGTTGTTTCGATAGGTTGCCAGCGGCATGTTTATACACCGATTTTCAAAAATCTGAAATGGGCTGCTGAATATAAACTTTGAAGCAGTGAAAACACAGGTTAGATATTTTGCTCAGAAAGCTATGCATAAATTATGTGATGTTAATTTTTATATAACTCCTAGATGTATTAAATTACATTTTTTGATTATCACAACACTTTTAGTCATGCTACTTATTTTTATGTACCCAAATACCATTTAAAATATTTTATAAACTTTTCACATTGGAAAGCTACATGGTTGTCACAATTTAATGGGCAATGGTCATTCTTTGGCTGCTTAACTACACATAACAAACCATTTTTTTTTGCTATGCTTTAACTACATTTTGTTTGTGGGTACTAAAGCTAAGAGACGTGTTTAAAAATACGAGCGAAGTAGCTGGGAATAATATTCCTGTTAGACATTTACCAAAGGGTGCCATCCAAAAAATTTATAATCAGAGATTTCATTACATCAATCGCAAGTCCTTGGCTTTTCCTTACAAAATTTAAGAATTTAATAACTATTGGTTAAATAGTGTACAGGTTATGTATTAAACATCCCGATTCCTAAATCTTAGTAACATAAACACCAGTTGACTTCAAAAATGTATCTTTCATCTCCAGTTTTATAACAGCGATTCCATACGAAATTCTTCGAAGGCTACATATATTGAGATGGTCTTGCATTGAGTATAACTCTTCACAAGTCATTTTAAATATAAATGCGTACATATTTTTTTTCCGTGATTGAATGTATTTTACCTACCCTTTTTAGAAGGGAAATGTGCGGCCTGGCCTTTATCCAGTATTTTGTGCCCCGTAATTTTGTCAGAATATTTTGCCCTTTTTTTAAGGATAAAATGGCCAAATAATTAAATTCTTTGGACGCTATAATCCTATGGAAAGTAAAAAAAGGTCCCTTTCACTCAATATGAAGGGCCCTTTTTGATAAATCCACCCTGCAATTCAAAAATGAAATTGTATTTGGTCAATACAGCTAAATGTAATACAGCTAAACAATGACCTTTTCCCAAAAATGTGTAACTGACCATCCTGTATATTTAAACGTAAAACGAAAAATACAACTGATGACCTACCTGTCAACGTCATAGAAAAAGCATACATCTGGCACAAGAGGTCCCCGAAGATCCATCCTCTGTTGACGGCGGCCACGAAGCTCATGGGCGTCCCGAGGGCAGATATCAGGAAATCGCTGACACTGAGGTTGAGGAGGATGCAGTTCATGGGGGTCCTCAGCTTCCTCGTCCCCGCGACGACGACGATGACGAGGAGGTTGTTGCACACGCCGAAGACCATGATGAAGAAGAGGACGACGGCTGCAATGGAATAGCCGAAAGGGGAGAGATCTTCCATCGGTGCGATGGTCTCGGGTGGCTGGTTAGCTTGGTCCTCTACTGAGATTGCAATGTAATCGCTGATATTTGAAGTGGCCATTTTGGTTTTTGAGAAGATATAAGCATTGAATTTATTGAAGAGTAGCTGGGATATTGTCCATAACAAGTCTAATGGAAGTCAGATTGTCCATAACAAGTCCAATGGAAGTCATTTTGCCCATAAAAGGTCTAATAGACTTCTAAATAGACTATGTAGAACTCTAAGGATAAGGTTTTTTAGGGTAATCTGACGACTGCTGCAGTAAATACTGGTCCGTCATATACCTTGATTGTCTATAGAGGTTCTAATAGACTTAGGCGAATTAAATGTTGATGGAGAGGTTATTGGACTTACGATGTCTTGAATAGGTAATGCATGATCTTAAGGATTATAATCTCATGTCTTGAAGGGGGTTTGAAGACCGCTGGCAATAGTTTGTAGTAAATATTTGTCTATTAGATATGTTTTACTATTCATTAATTGTCAAATATAGTTTAATGGTTTAAATAAGTGAAACAAGATCTTGGAGATTGAAACCTCGGAAAAAGTCTTTCTTGAGTAATTTAATGACTGCTTCCAATAATTTATATTGAGTATTGGTCGTTTAGTGTTTTGATGAGATTACTGAACTTCAAGGTCCTGGATTCGTGAATTAAATAAAACTCGTGAATATACGGACTTATAAACGGGACTTGGCCTTACAGAATAGTTTGTAATAAGTTTTAAATCGTTTATTGAATATATAATTATGGTGTAGATTAAATTTCAACCAATATTCGGTATTTAATTGGTTCTGTTGATAAAAGTTACTGAACGTTTTTAAGACGTCTGCTCACAAAGTAATTATAGGCACGACGTTATTAGCTTCCAATTCCAATCTATTATATTATTATATTGAACATGATATTATAAAGATTTTTGAATATATTTATAGAAGATTGCACATTCTTAATAAGATTCAGAAGTATTTTAAAGACGAATCTGCTAAATGTTAGATTACTTGAATATATTTTTAAGAACCGTTGTTGAACGGAAATCTATTAAATATCAGGTTTCTTCTTTCTAAACACTAGTTCTGATGTGAATAATACATCTAAAATTGTATCTGAAATGTTATTGAAGACTGTTCATAGACCGTTGAACATAAAATGCATTTTCAATTGTAGATATTCTGGATACTTATGTACTGAAGATAATTGAAGACTGGGTAAAATTCAAAATCACTTGAAAGTTGGATGTCTTCAGTAAGTATTTGATGCCTGTCTCGAAAAATGCATTATAATTAGATATCTTGAACTTGCAATTGAATATGATTGCTTGAAAAAACGATTTAATCAACTCACTAAAAATTATTGGGAATTAAATATATTATTGATAAGATACTTTAAATATGAAATAAAACCGAAGTAATTTTACAGAAAGTATATTTTCGATATTAGTTCTTTGTAGTGCGTCAATTTGAATGGTCATAAAATGTATTCAAAGATATGTCCATTGAAGAAATTAGTAACGATTGATGAAAAAGTTTATTTAGTTGTGTTGAGACTTGATTAGGAGATTTAGATTAACACTTTATTAATGAACATTGCCTTAATAAACATTCCTTTTCTCTGCCACGGCTTTCTTTGTAAAATTAAAATCTGTTTTCTTGTTGAATCTATATTCGAACCAGAAGCAATATGAATAAAGACTGAAGATTCACTTACATTTCAAATTTTATATGTTATAAGATTTGAATTGGTCTTTTTAACTCTTTTCTAAAGTTTAAATATATTTTTTTTTGTTTCTGAGAACAAAATAAAAGAGATGTTTGTCGAGTTATTCAACTGTTTAGTCTTAAATATAAATTGTAGCTCAAGAAATTATTGCAGTATTATAGTGAAAAGTTGGAGTTATTTCCTTTAAACTATTTTTTGGCAGAATGCACCTTTTTGTTAACAAATCATGGTTTCAACATTGAAAACTTAACTTCATTTGTATTACGTCAGCAAAAAGGATAGTTTAAAGACCCTAAAGAGCTTGTTGCAGGGCACTGAAAATCAACATATACAACAAACAGTTTTTTGCTTTTAAAAATGCCTTGCAGTTACTTTCATTACAGAAAACTTATGATAACTTATTAAAACTGCAAATCATTAATTAAGTTATAAGTATTTTTAAATATTGGGTAAAATATTATCAATATTATGCCTTGATATAAATTTCCATATTTTTAGAGAATTATTATATCATAACACAAAAAAGACTAAAAATATCTTTTGATTCCTTAATCAGTTCACAATCGAAAATTCGTTTTCAGATCTCGTAAAATGTATTTTTTTAATTAATTATGTTTAATAGAGTTTCTTCATAGTCACAGTATTTTTATCGTTCAAAAATCTGAGAATTAAAATGCTTCACAAAAAAATATTTCGACAAATTTTCTTTCTTAACAAAAAGCTATTATAGTCCTTATCAATTATTGATTTGTAAAGTAACTTGGTTAATAGATATAATGTATACATTCATATACTTCAAATTCTAATAATAACTGTTAAATACTATATAAAATACGTCACTTTTACGAATGTCTTACAAGCTTGCAACTAACGATAAACTTTCAAACTTTTCAAAATAGTTTTAAAAGGCTTTGTATTTTTTCTGAATAGTTTTATCACAAATAATAAGCTTTCTGAAAATACTTTATTATTTAGTAATACAATTCATGGATTTATATATTCTTTGTGAACAAGTTCTTTTTAAAAAGAACGAAAATAATTCAATAACTTTTAATTACTGTAACTTCTCGAATTAATTAAAATTCAACTATCATTCATAATATTTTGATACGTTTGTAATAAGGTAAATTATTACTTACTTAAGTATCTTTCTAATATAGAATTCGGAGTTTTTATGTAGTGCTGTTTGGCAACATGTAATCTTGCACTGCTTTTTTCATCAGATTTATTATCAAATTGATTGAATTTAACCACATTTCTTTCTGAAAATCAATTTCAGTGTCACACCATACTAATAATAAGTTACAATTTATCGTGTAACTTTCCCTTCACTATTTTTAGATAAGCTCGTCATTCAGTGAAAATAAATCTTTTTAAACAATATATTTTTCTTTTTCAATCTATCTCAAAGCTCATTAGCAAACGATTTGATTAACGTATTAAATCGGGAAGCATGTTCCAAAATGCTTCGAATAATCAGTTCGTCTTTTTCCAAGATTCTAAAAGATGATAATATTTACAATTATTCTTTTGTTAGATTATATAGAAGTTATTATTACTTTCCTTAAAATACGTATTTAATCTCATACAATTTGGTAAAAATGAACATTTATGTAGACAAACAATAATTTCTGTTTAAAATAAATCTTCTTAAATTGTAATAAAATATCACTCACAATCTACACGTTTCATCATCTTTCTACTATCACCATTGTCAATCCGTTAAATCCTACTAAAATAGATACTAAATTTGATCTAAAATATGTGGAATAATTTGATTCACGAATACATTCTTGTTTTCAGTTTATTCTCTTTCTTATCAAAATTGTTTAAATCTTCGTAAATATAAATTCTTCAAATTAAAATTTTTGTAGAAATTCAAATGACGGAATCGAAATTCATATAATCGTAGAAGTCTTTTGGAATTTTTTCGTAAATAAGGAATTGTGGCTCTAATAATTCAAGAAACAGACGATTATTCTTTGAGAAACTTATTCGCTGGAATAATCATCGGTATAAACAGCCTACTACAACTATAAATTTAACAATTAAGCAAAACTAATGAACACTCAAAATTCCAGTTTTATCTTCAATCCAAGTGAACAATTTATGAAGAAAGATTTACATTCTATCGTCTGCAAATGTTCGAAATCTTCTGACGTTATATCACTTTCATATTCTTTCGCATTAAATATTGCTTAAATATCACGTTCATTTAGCAAAAATGATAATTTTTTTCAAATAACCCATTTCTTTCACTCCATTCGAATTTTCTTAAATAACGACAGACTTCAATCGCATCGTCTGCTAAACATTTCGAGTTGCGTACTTTCGCGGAAAATTCTATTTGCTGAAGATACTTGTTGAACAGAACCGCAAAACGTCCGGCCCACTTCTGCCGGATGTCAGCACAGACTGTCCGGTATATTGTGTCTCCCACACGTGGTCTCAAATAAAAAGCAAGGTGGAAATCCGGGAGTGCGACTGCGCTGCGCACGGGACGACGCGTTTCGAAACTTCGCTTCGATCGATTCGTATTCGAAAACCTTCCAAGTCTGAAACTTGTCTATGGTAGTAGACACACTGAACTCTAACTGTAACTAGAAGGCTCAAAGCTTGTTTCCTCTATGGGCACGTTGAAGCCAATGTGGAAGCAACCGTACTGTGTTCCAACTTTTTTTTTAGATTGATTTAGTGGTGTTTTTTAATTGCATAGCTTTGTAGAAATATTAAATGTATATAAATATTATTGTTTCCTCTTATAGAATTAATTGTTATATTGGCAAACAAATAGTTTTTGCTATTGCTTTTTATCTATTTCGACTTTGACTTGCACTTGACTTTCAATTTTAATAGCAGATTGCGTTTAAAATAGGTTTAAAAAGAAAATAGAAAAAAACTCAGCCAAAAGCAATACACGTCGGCTTATTTTAACAAGAAAAATATACGAAATATTGCAGGAAGCAAAGAAAGTGGGCCACATCATGGCTGAATTCTGCATCGGCTTCAAGTCAACAAAATGTCTTGCCCTATCCAGAAGTTACAGTTAGAGTTCAGTAATCGATTATCATTCGGAAATCTTCGGAGTCAGAAACTTGGCTATGGTGCTAGACACACTGAACTCTAACTGTAACTATAAGGCTCAAAACTTGTTTCCTCTATGGGCACGTTGAAGCAGCAATACTGTGATCCAACTTTTTTTTAGAATAATTTAGTGGTGTTTTTTAATTGCATAGCTTTGTGAAAATATTAAATGTATATAAATATTATATTTCCTTCTTATAGAATTAATTTTTAGATTTTCCAAACAAGTAGTTTTTGCTCTTGCGCTTTAACTACTTTGACTTGCAAATGACATTCCATTTTAATAGCAGAATGCATTTATAATGGGTTTCAAAAGAAAATAGAAAAAAAACTCAACCAAAAGCAATACATGTCATTTTACTTTAACATGAAAAATATATGAAATATTATGGTAACGATGAAATTGGGGTACAGCATGGCAGCTTCCACATTGGCTTCAAGTCTACAAAATGTCTTACCCAATCCAGAAGTTACAGTTAGAGATCAGTGGATAGACATGGAGGAAAGAAGAAGGTGAAGATTATTTGGCAATATAGAAAGCAACCTTAAAGTAAGTACATACAAACCCAGCTTGCAGTGCGTTTCAACATGGACTGCGTTATTTAATACACGAATTTTAAACTATAAAAACTCAAAATATAACCATTTGTGCAGTTGTGAGATGCAGCAAAAGTTCCAAATCAATAAAGGATGCTATTATTTCCACTTTATAGCTATATTAAATTATAAAATAAATTATCGCCAAATGCTGGTATAAAGTAGTGCTATGGAATAGCGCCAAATACTTCGCCAGTACCTACTTTTTAAACGATTGCTAACTTCATATTGCAAACCAATTTCGGACTTGATGGCATGTCCATCTTCTTCTAACATCCATGGTGGTAGACAAGCAACACATTTGCTGTAAAGTGTTCGCGGTGGCCTGTTTGGAAGCGTTCCCAGCATGACTGGAGAGTTGGGGACGCGGTTCTTGTCGTCAGCCAAGCATCTACCTTGTACAGAGGGCTTTTGCAAACAAGCATTCTTCACAACATAACATGACTCGATCAAACATCTGATATTGTTTATGTAAACTTAACGAGTTTTTTTACATTCTTTTTCTGTGTATATAGCTGTCAAAGCGCCTACTATAGAACGAATTCGTAAGTAATTTTTTTTTATTGCAGAATCGCTGAGTGCATACTTTGAATAGCATGTGTACACATTTTTGTATCGATCCGATTATCGGTGGCAGCTGCAGAATGCTCTGAATAAGCCAAATTATTTTATCATCACCCTGTAAATATTTAATTTTAAAATTTGTTATAATATGGATTAAAGGAATACACAGTTTAATTTTATTAAGTTAAACAAGATTTGCGCAAAAGAGCTGTTACAAATGGCACATATAACATCAAATTTCACTCACAGTCTTGAACGCACGCACCCACGCGCTAATGTCACAGACTGCTGACGTCGATTTATGGCCCATGTCACTTGTGGCTTCCGGCTTTCAGCCTCCGACTACTCAGGGTAGCAGCTAGTACCTCTACGTTTGGGACAATTCCCCCACTCTTTTCGGGCAGTCGTTCGGGGCAACGTATCCCCTTCCAGCCATACCAACACAAAATTGAGGGCACTTACATCCAAAATTATTATAAAAGGATAAAACAACCTGGAGCCAATACCCAAATGTCCCAAATAAAATTGCTTTTTGAATTGCCCTGTATTTAACTAGCTGTCGTAGCCATCAAATATATTGCCAAAATTATAAAATAAACTGAACTTTCGCGAAATCTTACAAATAATCAGAGTTTGTTAAACAATTGCATATTCTAACCAATCGACAACGTAAAGCAATTGTTCCGCGACATTGCGCCTAGAAAGCAAACGTGGGAGTTCACTAGATGTGTACGCAACCGTTGACAGATTAGCAAAGCTTTAGAATGTCACATTTAGAAGTTAATCGCCCTGGATAGAAATCCGCCTTAAACCCGACATCTCGGCTCCTTAGTGCCCATGTACCCTCTGCACCATGCACAAGACGTTTCGCGTATTATCTTACATCCCACTCTTTTGCCATGCCTTTTTAACATTACTTTTGTTTATAACTGTTTTATCTCTTTCTGGTCACGGCTTCGGTAGTACAACGGATAACGCCCTGGACTTGATTTGATTATTTGTAACTACTGGTTGTAATTATTGAAAGTGATTTATATAAGCAGCCTATGTAGGCAAGCAACTGCTTGTTTTATTTATTTTACTCATTTTTCAGTACTACAAACGAAACTTATGTATTCGGCGTTATGATAAGCATGGAATGTAATAAAAAATGAATACATTTTACTTATATTTAAGTACCTATTTCTAACAATGTAATGAAGTATATATATATATATATATATATATATATATATATATATATATATATATATATATATATATATATATATATATATATATATATATATATATATATATATATATATATATATATATATATATATATATATATATATATATATATATATATATATATATATATATATATATATATATATATATATATATATATATATATATATATATATATATATATATATATATATATATATATATATATATATATATAAAGGTCGAATCTATAACCTCTCGACTTGGCGCGCGTCGGTGGTTTTAATTTAAAGTTTCTGGCGGTTTTATTTTATTATTATTTTATTTAAAAAAGTAGAATAAAAGACATAATCAGTTTTTTTGCAAGGTCTAAGATATTTCCTATTAAAAATATTCGTGACGTAATTTCTATTTGGATAAATAAATATATAAATAGTAATGTATTAAAATTTTGAGGATTATTGAATTCTTCATCGGTGAGTATATTAGAATGATATAACACTAAGTGGAGTTGTAATAACTAACCAGGACCAAACTAATCGAAAGTATAATATAGCTGAACTTCAGACAATTCATCAATCCTTAACCTTACCATTTATAGGCTCACAGCATGGATAAGACTGCTATCATTTGTAATTAGACCATTATACAAACACATGAAGCCTTGTGCTAACATTTACAGTGCATCCATCTGTAGTAGATTTACATATTAATTTTAATATATTGGAGTGGTTTATATGAATAATTCTAGGATGTTGAATATCGTGGAATATTATCAATTTGTGTATATGTTATACATCTACATATATATTTAATCCACATAAAATGTAATTTAAATATTTTTTGTTTTAAAAAATTGGCTCATGTGTTACGTCACAAATCTGAAGGAAAGAGGGAAGTATGTCTTTCATTTCGAGCATATGAATGAACCATTGAACTCTAACTGTAACTTCTGGAAGACTCAAAACTTGTTTCCTCTATGGCTGCGTTGAAGCCAATGTGGAAGCAGCCATACTGTGTCCCAACATTTTTTTTAATGAATTAGTGGCGTTTTTTAATACCACAGCATTGTAGAAATATTAATGTATACAAATATTATATTTTCTTCTTATGGAATTAATTTTTATATTGCCAAACAAATAGTTTTTTGCTCTTGCTTCTAAACCAGTTCGACTTCGGCTTTCAAATTATTTTCTATTTTAATATCAGATTGCATTTAAAATGGGTTTCAAAAGAGAATAGAATAACTCAGCCAAACGTAATACATGTCATCATATTTTAAAATGAAAAATATACGAAATATTGCGGAAACAATGAAAGTGGGGCAGAGCATAGCTGCTTCTACATTGGCTTCAAGTCAACAAATTGACTTGTCCAATCCAGAATTTACAGTTAGAGATCAGTGGAATGAGAACATCTTCTCTTCCCCGCCAAGAAAATGTTGACGAGGTAGCGATTAGTTATTAAGGTCGCATTAGAGTTACACAGTGGTTTATTGGCGACAATTCCGGGTCTATCTCAAAGGAAAAACCTTCGAGCATGGATCCTTCATAGTAGAGAAAACATTAAGTTATAATCTCGCTAACATCAAAGTGAGGCCAACATGTATGGCCTCAGACACGTGGTTAATGACGTCATTCCATTCATAAATGTTCACTGTTACACATTTCCCAATTCATCAGATAATCGCGAGTATTTTTTAATTCATAATTTTGAACAGAAGTCACATGTCTGAGGCCATTTGTTCTGATATGTTGGTTTCACGATTATGACGTCATATTCGCTCTACTGCAGTACATTCATGCTCGTAGGGGAAAAACCCGCAAACACTCCCTCGTAATTTTGAACTATGGTCAGATGGAATTTAGTTGGGGAAACTAGGATTTTGGTTTTATTTAGTTAATTGTTGATATTTCATTTTTTGTTTATTTTGGACATTACAATAGGTCTGTTTCGATTTAACCCTTTGCACACCGCGAACATCTTTGACATTGCGTTCTTTCCACGGAACAGTTATTCCTCTTTCTGTTCTTTTACCCACAATTTTTTATGCTCATAGAGGGAAGAAAATCGTAATATGTTTCGGATCAGCTAGAGAACAATTTGAAAAAAAATCGATGTTTTTTAAACACAAGATCACGCCGTTCACGTTTATTTTAAAGAACAGGGAACCAAAACAACAAGTCGTTATGTTGGCACCTGAGAAGTGACATCGGAGTGCCAAGGGTTAATACACATAACATTCTCAGGGCATTATCGAAATGATGATTTACCGTAGATGCCAATAAGAATGGACGGTATGTTGCTCCAACGATGCTTGTACATTTTTAGGTTTTCAAAATCTTATCCCCATAAAAACGTAACTAATCCCTATCCTTTATCTTACAATTATTTGAGGAAATACCTTTTCAATATCAGATACTACTTATATAGGGAATTTTCGAAAATGTTTTATGAAGGAATCAATTCCATTATATTTGACCTATTTTCCAGACAACGATTTAAAACTGTAGAAACTATGGATTCAATTGTAAAGTTATAAATATCCAATAAAATGCAGCACTAATCTTATAAATATATCATAAATATCCATGTTAATGGGAAGATATGGTTCGTTTTAAAAGCCTAGCAATCCAAGGATAGTGAAGACTATATATATATATAAGGTGTGCTCGTTCTCGCGCTGTCTGACGGATAGCACATTTTTGACGTCATAGTGACGCCTACCTCGCGCTTTCTGTAGGCGTGTGTAATGCTCTCGTTTGTGAGGTGCTGCCATCTATTCGTTTTTTTGTGTACTATTTAAAAATGATATTTGCTATTTTTCTTTTGAATTTGCTAAATTTTAAGAGTTTAAATTATATTTTAAGGATTGCATTTAGTATGTAAAAATTGCAAAAGAGTTGCTTAATAAATTAAGCGTATTAAAATAATATTAGCTGCCACGAGAGCATGTCCATGAATTTTGAAAGAGTAAAATGCGGGTAGGAAACATCCGGTCAATGCATTAGTATTGGACAAATTAAATGAGTTACAATTTCAATCAAGTAAAATACGGCGACATAACAAAACAAGGACGGATTAGTAGTGAAGCTACCTGAACACAATTATTTACATATATTTACAATATTTTGCTAATTAAAAATTAAATCACCAGTTGTTACCCAACCGGGGATCAAACCTAAGTAGCAATGCTTGAAACACACAGTCAATGAGAATGATCAAAAACCCATAGTAAGGCGGAGCAAAAATGACGTCAAAAATGTGCTTTCCTTGCCCACTTTCACAAAGCGAAAAACGAGCGCACCTTCTATATATAGTCTTCACTATCCTTGCTTGCAATCGTGGTTTTATGTAATTATGAATTCGAGAATTAAATTGAAATCGATTTTCGTTTCCACGTCTCGAATTTCTGAAGAAAAATAATTTTCCTTAAATGCGTAGAATTACTGCTTTTCAATTGTAATTGTTGAAAGTGATTTATGAAGGCTGCCTGTATAGGCTAGTTCTTTTTATTCGTTATTTCCCATTGCACTTATTTTTGAGTGCATGTCTTTTTCAAAATTGAAACTTATTGTATTCGGATCCATGAGAAACACCGAAAGTGTTGAAAAATAAGTAAAATTTACTTATTTTTGAACATTTATTTTTACCAGTGTATGTGAAAAAAATATATTCTTAATTTCTTGCCCCGTCAGAGCATAAAAAAATATATAAAAGTTCAAAATGTAAACGATATTTTATATTTTATTGACATTGTTCTGCACAGGAACTGTAAATCTTCAGAACACGAAGAAGTTGGCGATAAAACAAGACGGACACATAAACGGTGATCCCGTTGATTAACATTCGAATTTTGAACTTTGGTACCATCTAAGAGATTTAATGATGAATAAATCTTATAATTATCAATATTAATTACCTCTAGATATTTTGTAGTAGATATCTATACCAACACCAGTCGCTAAACTTCCTAAATTGGCGAGAGTATAAGAATGAAATGGAAAAAGCTGCGTTTGACTTCTTAATGTGAGCTTTTCATTAGAGAAGGCTTTCGTAAAAAAAAAACTCGCAACCATTTTTTAAAGAATCTCCGTCGAAAATGTAAATTTTTAGATTGTTTCCTTTGATTGTATGGTAAACCTTATCAAAATGCGGAATTTAAAAATTCAAAGACATTCGAAAGTGCCAAACTTTAAAGTTCCATAAAAAAAATAATCGCAACCTATTTTAAAAGGTTCCAAGTAAAAAATTGTAGATCATCAGATTGTTTCATTTGTTTGTTGGTCAAACCTTAGAAGTATGCGAAATTTCACAATTCTAAGACTATCAGAAGTGTACAAAACTAATGTTCCATAAAAGAAATGGCAACCAAATTATAAAGGTTTCACGTGCAAAATTCTACATTTTCATATAGTTTCCTTTGTTTGAATGGTAAACCTACTATTATGCAAAATTGTACGATTCAAGAACAATCGGAAATATCGAAAACTAACTACAATCGAATAAGGGATTTCCACCCCTTAAAAACATTCGATTCGAAAAAAATTGCTTATTTTTCTTATTTAAAGTATCAGTAACAACTCTGTAAAATTTTTCGATGCTAGAACAATCGGGAGTATTCAAAACTAACGTCACAACTACCGTCGAATAAGGAATTTCCACCACCTTCTATATATAGTCTTCAATATCCTTGAGCATGAGCACCAAACATGAACTAATACAATACAGTCACAGACAAGAAGATAGAGTTAACAAATATTACATGATAGAATTTTCAAGATATCAACCCAATTCATCAATCCTCATTTTTCTTAAAGAAATCTTATATTCAGTAGAAAAGAAAGAAGTAGAAAAGAAGAAGAAAGTTCAAAGAAAAATTTTTCTCGTGGAGGTTTTAGGCACGTAAATAACTAATTATAATAAAATTGGTACAACATTTTGAATTTCATTTACGTGGAATAGGTGCTTGAGCGACCGTTGTAGGATTAGATGTTTAAAAAAAAACTCTCCGTTAGTATATGCTACTGTTTTTCAAATTGGAAAAATTAACTTCAATTTTCCGAAAATGAGTTCGTTCGCTGAAGGAACTACCGACAGCATTTCTAAAATTAGTGTAAATGACGACAATTCGCATAGACTACTATCACGGCATTTGCAACTAATGTTCAGTTCGAAGGAAAGTCCTGAAAATGTCCAAATCAAAGAAGAAACCGAATTATCCTCAGAATATCCAAGAAGCGATCCGGTCGACGAATTGGAGGAAAATTCGGTGGAAGATGTAGCTAAGGACCTGAAGGACGTTTCTGATCCAATGAATGAATCCAAAATATTGTCTTTTAAAATCGAAGATTGCATTAAAATGTCGCCTAGTCCCTCGCCAAACGGACGCCTCTTGGCGAACACAGACTGCAACATGTGCACACATGGAACGCTGTTCCCTTCAAACGTTAAGTCTGATAACAGCAACAGAAGATCACGTTGCAAGATAGGTAATCCTTTAGTTTTGTACTTTTGTGAGCATCTAATTAATGATCGCTATATATCACTTGTAATAATTTGGGCTAGGTTTAGTAGAAGTGGTTAGTTAATATGGGCTGGGCTCAGTGCCGGTTTTACCACTATGTAGCTGAGCTATATAGCCGCAGCTACATAACTGCTCGAAGTCAACTAGTTAACTTCAATTAGTACATGCCAGCTACTACAGCCACAAAACTTTTTCCGGTACTTTGGGATTAGCCCATCGACCATTTTCGCCAAACCCAATATTATCGCCAAACACGATATTATCGCCAAAAGGTAGCAGCCAATAGGTATTTTTGGGCGCCGAAATGATATATAATAATATGTATGGTTATTATTATTTATTTATTATTTGTGTATTATTATGATTTGATAAATTTATTGTGTTTACAATGTTTATTTTGGCTACTTGGCTTTGGAAATTTCTTTCATGGAAAAACTAGCGCCAAAGGATTTGGCGAGCGTTGGCAGGTCGACGGGATAATCCCTAAGTACCCTTTTTCCTAAGTCTATAATCGTCTTTAGTCATAACTACAAAGCTCAGCTACATATAGCTGGGCTACAAATACATACCTACATTGCTCGGCTATATAACCGTGTTTGTTATATAGTGTAACAGCGGCTTTAGAGACAGTTTTCTGTGGTTAGTATGTATTCTACTTTACCGTTTACTTTTCGCCAAATTTATTTGCCAATTTAGCCAACCCTGCAGAGGGAAAATGGAGGAGTGTTTTGATTAGCAACAAAACCGTTTTGCCGCCAAGACTGTATTATAGTAAAATAGTTTTTTCAGAAAAATCGCCAAAGGGTTCCGTACAATGCATTTTAACGGTTTTCTTTTGGAACCAATGGCGGATGGTGTATGATGGAATCTGCAAGGCCTTTCTATCTTTTAGAAGATCAATTACGAAAATGTGTATCCTGTTTAAAGAGCTCAGTGTGGATCTCGTAAATTGACGCCTCATCAAAACTCTCTAAACAACTTTTACCAGACAAGGAGCCTACCTACAAAACATCGCAGAAACCATGTCATGTAGGATTTTCATTGCGTGTCTCGTATTGGTTTAATTTTCGGGAAGTTGGTCCTGCCACTTATTTACGTCACATCTATATCTCGACGCTGGTAATGGAAATTTGTGTCAAGCAAAACGTATAGAAGCAAACATTCCATAATTCTAATTTCTTATACAATAGTAATATATATCTGGTCGAATGTATGTCGTTTTAGTTTAAAAGAAATGATTATTACTTTTCTTATTACAAAGAAAAAAGTATTCTGGCTGTAGAATTGCCATATATTTTAATTTGATTTTAAAACGAATTATTATAGATTATAAGTTTTAAAACTAGATAAAAATAATTATCACCATTTGGCATCCAAACAACTTAAGCCAAAACTCAATGCACGGAAGCCACTCAAACGCAATAGCTCACTAAATTTGACTAATATTTATGGTAATCGTGTTGTTGATCAAGAATTAGTGCAGGATTTTCGAAATGAGAAGTAGCAGAATCAGCAGTGTGGTGTTAAATGTTAGTTGAAATGTTCTGTGTTGACGGGGCCTTGTTGAATATTTGCAAAACACTACGAAAAAGTTGTATGAATGAACATTTATTTTCAGAATGGATACAGACTACGCTCCTCATCGGACAACGTGGTGTTCTTGCGCAGCAAGCCCCGGGGTGGACGAGCGTTAGCCAGTAGGGGGCAGGAAGAATTTTTATAATGTAAAATTAGTACATATATGTACCAATTTTACAATATAAAATCTGCGCGATAAAATGCCAATGATTGCTGAAAACTGTCGCCAAACGGCCGATGCAAACGGTTGGTACGAGTGTTAAGGGTTAATATACAACAATTATTTCAATATGTTGTGGCGGCTGCTCATTGCACACATGTCTTCCACTGGATGAGATCGTACTGAACCAGTGGCCGTGATGGCCTGGCTGGCAAGGTTCGGTTTGTTTTGGTTAATTAACGTCGCACTTGAGCTGCACAGTGGGCTATTGGCGACGGTTCGGGGTCTATCCTGAAGGAAAGACCCGGAAACACATACACATTCATACATCTCGTTATTTTAGAACCCTGGTCAGATGACGAGGACAACACCTGAGCTGGTACCCAACGCCTTCAATAGACTTCGGGACTTTGGACCCCGATCAGATGTATCGTGCAACAGTCCCGTTTACACGCCTTTAATTTTTGTGGATGTTCTGAACGACTTTTCTAGTATTTTGTAGCGAAGATGGCAACCCTCCGATCACAAGATCACTACTTTTTTACTTTTCTTTGCCAAGACCGTCGCACAGGATCGAACCAGGAATCTTCGGATTCCCAGCTGACGCCTTTATCCACTGGGCCATGGTTTGGTTAATTAACGTCGCACTAGAACTGCACAGTGTGCTATTGGCAACAGTTCGGGGCCTATCTCGAAGGAAAGACCCGGTTTGGTTAATTAAGGTCGCACTACAGCTGCACAGTGGGTTATTGGCGACGGTTCGGGGCCTATCTCGAAGGAAAGACTCGGGAACTATGCATTGTATTTTTTAACCATGGTCAGATGACGAGGACAACACCTGAGCTTGCACCCAACGCCTTCAATAAAAGTCGATACTGGAGAAGCAGTGAACCGAGCAAGAAATTGGATTTCTCATAATTCAACTTTATTCTAGTATTACAACAGTGCCAAAACCAGTTTTGTAAATAATTTCCTGTGCAAAATTTTATGGAAGTATTTAGCAAATGTACTCCTTTGTTTAATTTTCTGAATTTTTCTTTCATTTAGTTTTTTTCCTCGATATTTGGATGTGTGCATCCCATTTTGTCAAACAGAATTGCACAAATAACAATAAAAATATACCAATTTCAAAATTGGCATGGTAGGGTATACAAAAACGTTAGTGTTTTAAGTGTTTGTAACGATGTTTATATATTCTTTTTCAGAACATTACCAGATATTTGTCGGTGATCTCAGTCCAGAACTTGGAACTGCACATTTATACGAGGCCTTCTCTCACATTGGTGAAATATTGTGAGTTCTCTTCCTGACTAACTCCCTAACTTCCTGACTAACCCTATTTTCAATAATAACAAATGATTTAAAAATTATGGGGACTGTGAATTCTGAGGAAAAACAAGAGTAATTTAAAAGGTGATTTAACTAAAAATTTAAAATGGGCTGTAAAATGGGGCATGTCTTTTAATATCAGTAAATGTCAAGTGTTGCACATGGGTATCAAAATGGAAAGGCTGCCTACGTTTTACAGGGGGCGAAAATCAAAAATAGAGATATAGTAAGTGATCTGGGGGTATTAGTAAATGAGGATTTTAAAATGTGTCATCAATGTACAGTGGCTAGTAAGAAAGCTAATAGAATGTTGGGGTACATCGTTAAAAGTGTTTCATCAAAATCTAAGGATATAACCTTGCCATTGTACGGAAATTTGGTAAGACCGCATCTTGAGTATGCTGTTCAGTTTTGTCACCATATCTTAAAAAAGACATTGAATTGTTAAAGAAAATTCAGCACAGGGCTACTAAAATGGTCCAAGGGTTTTCAGGCATGAATAATGAAGATAGATAAAGACATTTGAATATGCATACTCTGGAAGAGAGAAGGGTTAGGGGAGATTTGATTCAACCGTTCAAATTTATCAAACAAGGGAATGTGGAGGGTTTAGATTTTAATGCGAGTGATAGAACGAGAGGTCATTGGTTTAAATTAAACAAACACTATTTCTATAATAGGGTAATAGATAAATGGTTTAACTTGCCAGTGAATGTTGTTAATTGCACAAGAGTAACGGATTTTAAGAAGTTAGATATTCATTGGGGTATAGTTAGGAGGTACTAGCTGGACCAACCCTGTTGGGCCTTGAGCCTGTTGTGGGTCGTCAATAGTCAATATCTGTATTTGTAAGTCGTAATATTTTTTGTATTGTATTGTTGCATGGTAGATTCCATTTCCTTTTCAGTGACTGCCGCGTAGTAAGAGATCCTGATACCCTCATGTCCAAATGCTACGGCTTTGTTTCATTCGTTAGACAGGAGGTAAGCAAATTCCGTAACATATTAATACAATTTGTATGACTTTTGAAATTACATTATTCAAATGTATACTTAAACTAGCAAAAATACCCGTTCTTCGCACGGTGGTAAATAAATTAACGACAAATGACAGAAAATATATACATTTCCTCTTCTCATTGTAGCAAAAAGCCCAATGTGCGGATATTTTCAGTAATTATTAAATCAAACAAAACTTATAACATCATTTTTATAGTGTCAATAACGAAATGAAAGTTCTTTAAAATCGCAAACGATATTGTCATCCATGTTAAGTGAATGACATACATTAAAATAGTTATAATAAACGAATAGAACATGATACAAACTTAAAAATTATAAAAAAAAAAATCTAATTTTTTAAGTAAAGTTCTCTGTAAATTTCATAAAGCTATGTTGTGAAATTATGAACTATTTCTGATAAATATCGGCATTCTAACTTATTCATAATTTTTTTACATTATATTTTCGCTTTTCTCCGTTGATTTTAACTGATTTTATTGTTGCAACTTCCTGAAACTTTGCTAGAATATACTAAAAAATGTCATAACATTCGAAAGGAATATCGTAGGGACTCGAAAATAGTCACGTTAAAATAGTTATTTTTTTAACTAATTATTCTGTGAATTTCAGAGCTTTACGTTTTGTAGTTACGGAGCTTATTTTGTACTGACAAACAAACCAACAGAGATCCGGGTACATTTTGGAAATTTCTGCTTTATATATATGATGCTTTTGAAATATTCCCATGATATGTTGCAGTTTGCCTTTTGTTGATACTTTTAATTTCTAGGATGCTGAAACTGCCCTCGCAACTATGAATGGCCAGTTGTTAGGCAGTAGGCCAATTCGAACAAATTGGGCAATAAGAAGAGCACCGGCAAACATATTCCAAAACGAATGTGTCTCCTCTTATTTTCTGGATTCCTGCGGTATCTAAATAAATTAATGAATAGTATTAATATATTATTTTTTTTTTATCTTTTATCATTTTTACACTGTTGATCAAATAGTTTTTAAAGTGTATATTTTCTAAGTTTACATTTTAACTCAATTTAGCCAAAGAGTGATTACTCAGTTTTGGCACTAATTATTTGTAACTTTTAATCCATTATTGTCAAGTGTAAACGTACGGGTTCTAATTTGATAGTTTAAGGGGGTCCGATACCCAAAATTCGCAAAAAAAGTCATTTTTTTTTTATATTTAAAAAATAATATTCAAACTTATCTTAATAACTCACAAAAAACTGCTTCAAAAAATTCCTATTACTTTTTTAGTTATGAATGTTTTAATGATGTGTTCCTATAACATACTCGTAGTTGTATCATATGTAAACTTTAAAAGCAAATATCTCTGTTCGTGGTTTTGAAATTTAATGAACACTAAAAATGCTAAGGCTTTTTTACTATTATACTTAAAATCATAATTTTTGTGTGTATAGCAAGATAAATATATTTTAAATAGATGTATGCATTCAGATTTCCTATTTTTACCATAATTTGTTTTTTAAAACCACTTAAAATGGAATTTTATTTTTTTCGTCAATTTTTTTTCCAAAATTTCTAATATATTTTATTTTTTTAGTGATGTATCTGAATCAAAATAAATTTGAATGCATACATCTATTTACATATTATTCAAGATCTTAAATAAAAAAAATTGCTTCAAAATATTGATAAACAAAAAAGGAGTAGGAATTTTAAAATTGTTAAAAAATTTACTAAAATTTTAATTTAAAAATAAATGTGCAATTTAAAAAAAAAATTGAGCGTCTCTTAAAATGGTTATTTATGCATATTTAGAAAGAGAAAAAAAATTGGATTGTACAAGTATAAAAATAAAGAAAAAAATGTCGAAGGTATCGGACCCCCTTAATGACATTTAAACTTTAAAAATATAGTTTATTATTACTACCTAGTAAAACTAAGCAACCAATTTGGTGCTTAGTTTTACCATATTACTGTGCAACCACGAATACTTTTTAGGGGTGAAAAGTTGCACCAAAACTCATAACGTTGCACAAAACTCAAATTTCGTGTTTTCTTAGTATTTTATTTTTATTTTGGTTTTTGTGAAATAGCACAGCTATTTCATTACCAAATATTACGCTTTGCTCTGGGCGCTGTGTTAAAATGTAATAGTCGATAACTTCACTTAATAACGTTAAGACGTCCAAAAAGATTGGTGCTCTAGTTTTTAAAATCTGTAAAATCGTTGGCTTCACGTTCACACATAAAGATTGTTAGGAATCTTGAAAGAAATCCTTAATATTTTTTTAATTGCAAGACTGAAAATTTATAGTACACATTTAATTCGTAATCCTTAAATTTTTAAGTTAGAATTAATATTGGGTATATTATATAATAATTAAAATTAATATTCTTAATAAAAAAGAAGGAAATGCTTTGAAATATTTTGATATCCATTTTAGCTTTTGACAAAATCTTCTACCAGTCAAGTCCGCAATATACTACAGTATATTGCGGAGGAATTGCTGAAGGACTCACAGGTAAATATAAAACTACACTGTTAAAAATTATTATGACCTTGCACCAATCTTTGGTACCCATATAGCTGCAATCAACATTTGGTGCTTAGTTTCACCATTTTACGGTGCTACCACGGATGGTTTGGTGGTGAAACGTTGCACCAAAACTCATAACGTTGCATAACACTCAAAATTCTAGTTTTCTTAACATTGTAGTAGTAGTATTTTTGTAGCGAAGCAGGCAATCCTCCGATCACACATGACAATGTCACCGATCGGGCTCGAACTAACTAGGAATTCTCTGATTCATAGCTGAACGTCTGTATCCACTGGGCCACGGAGGCCCATGTTCGTCGTTGAGGTGCTTGTTGATGTTGCGACAGCTAAAATTTCGGTTGCAGTTAAAGAGGTTGAACCAGTTATCGGTGAAACCTCCGCTTTTTTAAAAAAAAAGGATTTTCGGTTCAACATAGATTCTACCATGAAGAACTCAAAGAAAGAAGTTTTTCACCAAGATATGGTACATCGTTAAACTGCAATTTTTAACATTGTATTTAATTTTTTTTTCTTAAAATGAACATCCCAAACCTTTTTCTATTTCTTAAACATGGAATATTTATTTTTCTTTTTCAGAATACTTAATGCTGAAAGAATTTAGTGTATTCGGTGCAATTCTTGAAGTCAGAACATTCGAAGAGAAGGGATATGCGTTTATACGGTAATTTTTGTTATTAAAGTGTTACTTTTCTTTTTTTTTTAAATATTTTTAAATTAGTTTGCGTTAAAGTATTTAACTACAAATATCGAAGACCTACAAAAGGCTCAAGGCCCAACAAGGTTGTTCCAGCTAGTATTTTTTTTCAAACAGTCCGGTTAATTGAAAATTCCGGATAGTTAAATGCCGGATGACTGAATATTTTTTCAAATTGCTCTCCTTTGAAAATCCCCTATCAAACAAATTTTTTTTTGTCCAAATATCTTAAATAGAACCGAAATCCCGCGCGAATATATATATATATATATATATATATATATTATATATATATATATATATATATATATATATATATATATATATATATATATATATATATATATATATATATATATATATATATATATATATATATATATATATTTATTTATGTATATATATTTATCTATGTATATTCGCGCGGGATTTCGGTTCTATTTAAGATATTTGGACAAAAAAAAATTGTTGGATAAGGGATTTTCAAAGGGAAGCAATTCGAAAATATATTCAGTCATCCGGCATTTAACTATCCGGAATTCTCAATTAACCGGACCGCTTGAAAAAAAAATATTGTCCGCTTTCGAAAATTCTTTTTTTGTTGGATATAGAAAAATCCACTTAGGCAAAATCTGCAAAAGCTAATCGGTTATCCTGCTGTTATATATCCTGAAATGTCGATTAACTGGAATTTTTTTTTAAACAATTTATCTGTTTCAAAATGTTTTCATTGTTTAACAGAAGTTGTACAACTATGACAATTCGTTTAACCAGC
This sequence comes from Troglohyphantes excavatus, assembly GCA_963932185.1. Taxonomy (NCBI): domain Eukaryota; kingdom Metazoa; phylum Arthropoda; class Arachnida; order Araneae; family Linyphiidae; genus Troglohyphantes; species Troglohyphantes excavatus. The sequence goes on along the minus strand of OZ010673.1, from coordinate 63,077,576 downwards.
ATTTATTGGGATTGTTTTACAATATACCTTGTTCAGCACAAGTTACTAGTTGAATTTCTTGGTAAATAATAATAGAGGGCGAAGCCCCATACTAAATTAAAAACTAAAAAGTGAAAAATAAAATAATCTTTCTAAAAAAAAAGGAAAACCAACTAAGAAAAAAAAAAAGAAAATGCGCTAAAAAGTAAAAAATTATTAAAATTTTTAATTTTACGACCAAGTTGAAAAAATTTAATTATTTAATATCAATTTTACACTTATTACAACTTTTTGAAGTTGGTGCTAATTTACAAAAATCATACATAAATTTTGGCGCCGATTTCGAAAAGTTTTAATAAGTATAAAATTGATATTAAATAATTTAATTTTTTCAACTTAGTCGTAATATTAAAAATTATTTTTTACTTTTTAGCGCATTTTCTTTAAGTCGGTTTTCCTTTTTTTTTAGAAAGGTTATTTTATTACTTGTTTAGACTGTTGCAAAAAAAATATTTAATAAACAAAAAATAGACTGGTTTTTACATAGTGGAAGATTACTCTTTGATTCGTTCTTTAATCAAGTATTTAATATTCTGTATATCTCAACTCGTTTTTGACTTTCAGTATTTTAAATAGTTTTTAAAAATCAATAATACGTGTGTGTGTTTGCTTTCTTTCCCAGCTTTGGCACCAAAGAAGCTGCGACGCATGCCATAGTAGCGACTCACAACACACAAATAAACGGGCAGACTGTTAGGTGCTATTGGGGCAGGGAAGGCACATACCCCAACAACCAGCAGCAGGGGACTAACGTAAGTCTAAACAACCAAGTTATATTAATGTGGGAAATGGAAGAAGTGATCTCGTGGTTAATACAGGCTGTAAAACTATTTAACGTAGCATAACCAGAGGCATTCAATGCCAGACTCTCGTAAGGCCGCGGTGTCAACATTGAAAAGAAAAACCAACATCACGTGGTTATAGCGCTGCCACATTTAGCGTACAGACATCTGCAGGAGTTTCAAATTTGGCGCACTTTCTTCTTTTTTGGCGATAAGGAGTTCTGTCTGTATTCAACTTCTTAACATATATGTACGTATTTACTTATTTTCAAACAATATGTGCTAAATATTTCCGCTTCATTAACGAAACGAAAATATTTTATTTGTGTTCAATACTCGAAGAAGCGAAACTCTTTATATAGGAGGCTCCGCCCCTGCTCCGCTGACGCTCCGCCAACCCCCGGAGGAATGCTACGCAATCCTCATAGGTTTGCTTCGCTCGCTAAAAGGTGGGACACAATAACAATGTGTCCTAGTAACAATTATTTTTTAATTATATTACTAAAAACTTTAAAAGTGGAAATTGTAAATTTAAATTCATCTTGGCATCAATACATTTTTTCACCATGTAAATCAATATAAAGTCATTTAAACTAATTTCTTTTTAACTATAAATGAAAACAATGGTACCACTGGCAAGCCTACGATTATTTATTATTTTCACACATTTCCCGAGTTTTAGTTAAAAGCTAACCATAATCTTGCCTACCAAAAGTGTTTAATCTACAGAGTTAATACGTCATAAAAATAAAACTCATAGAAATCTAGTTTTCAAAATTGTCAACAGATGGCGCCACCTAAATTTTCCGCTTAAAGTTTAGAAAAACGTTTTTCAAAACGTCTATTTATTAATTTAATAAGGCTAATATTCTTCCTAATTTAAGCTGACATCATCAAAATAATTATTTACCAATGAATTGAAAGGGTTAATCGTCAAAATGGATTACATAATGGCAAAATAAAAATGCAAGCGCAACAAAATTTTGTAAACAATCTAACTGTTGCCATTCCGCGAAGAGAAAAACAGCGTTTTTCAATCACCGCGTAAGAGAAATATATATAAAGATTTCTCAGGTTTTATTGTTCATAGTTTCTTATTGAAGTATACAAAATAACAATTGAAAGGACTTCGCTTATGGTAAATTTTTTACATAAAAACGTAATGCAATTATTTCAATACTACAAAGTAAGGAAAATCTCTTTAATATATCTGTTAAACTCCCTTAAATTGTGCCACTCGTTCAAAAAAACGATATTTAAATGCAAAATGAAACACAAAACCATATTACAATACTTCGATCTCGTTTAGTTCTTAAAGTCGCCAAGGCCTGCCAAGTAATATTGGCGCATGAATGAATTCGCATTTCCACATATCACGTGGTTTCAATGATGGACACACGGAAATCAGCATTTTTATTCCTCTATTTGTATCATTTCTCTATAAGCATAACCTCTTCTAATTACTTCGTGCAAGATGACGTCAGAGCATGCAAGATCGGAACACTGGTTAAAAATTGGTGCTTAAAAACTTCCGAGCATGAATGGTCTGTAGTAGAGATAATATGACGTCATAATCGTGAAGCCCACATCTCAGAGCGAAAGGCCCATATCACGTGCCATCGGCCAGCTTCGCTACAAAAATACTAGAAAGTCGTCCAGAATATCCAACAAATTATACTGGCGTGTATACGGGACTGGTGCACGATAAATCTGATCGGGGTCCAATGTCCTGACGCCTATTGAGGTTGCGTCGGGTGCCAGCTCAGGTGTTGTCCTCGTCATCTGACCATGGTTCAAAAATACGAGGCTTCGTTCCCGGGTCTTTCCTTCGAGATAGGCCCCGAACCTTCGCCAATAGCCCACTGTGCAGCTCTGGTGCGACGTTAATTAAACAAACAAACACGTGCTATCTCTTCAAAATTATGAATTGAAAATACTCGCGATTGGCTGATGAATTGGGAAATGTGTAACAGTGAAAATTTATGAATGGAATGACGTAATTAACCAAGTGTCTGAAGCCTTACATGTTGGCTTCACTTTGATGAAAGTGACGTCATGACTCCTCCACTACAAAGTATCCATGCTCCAAGCTTAAAAATAAGTCAAATGTACTCATTTTTGATTACATTCGATGCTTATCATAGCTCCGAATACATAAGTTTCATTTTTGAAAAAAGACATGTACTCAAAAATGAGTAAAAATAGCAATTGCTTGCCTACATAGGCCGTCTTCATAAATCACTTTCAATAAATTTTAACAATTGCAACCAGAACTTACCGGGAATCGAGCCCAATTCGTCTACATCATGTCGTCCGCACCGAAATCCATGGCCTTATCCGTTGTACCACCAGAGAGCGGCATTAAGAAGCAATAAATAGAAGAAATGTTAAAATGGCGTGACAAAAGAATGGGTAGTAAGATCATTGAGTCGTAATAACTTAGTGAAAACTATTTTCTGGACAGATAATTTCAGTTTTCCAGGTCACTTTGTTAAGATGGCTTGAATTGAAGCTAATATTAGCAATATTAAACCATACCGCTCATTTTTGCAAAAGTACGATTACTTAAATTTCAGTATATCATTGCTCATTTACAATGCAACTGTACTCAAAGATAAACGAGTACGTTCATGTACTAATTTTTAAGCAAATTTTTTATAGTGTAGAGAGTAGATTTTTAAATGTCGGCTGCTTATCATCAATTCTCTCTTATTATTATTATTTGGTGTTGGAAAAATTAAAATGAAAGCCGGTATAACCGGCCAATTTCATCGCCAAACTTTCAGGTGCAATACAAGGAAGGTAGTATATTTTAGCTTTTAATTATTTTTTCTTCATCATCGCGTGTCTAAAGTAATTTTTCCCTCACTTAATTGCAAGCTGCTTTATTCTGAGCTATTGTAGCATTAGCCTCCAGTGTTGAAAACAAAATTAGAGAAATAACTTTTTACTACTGTAAAACCTTAAATTTTTTAATGCAGCATTGTGAATGTGAAGAATTTTGCAGGAAAACCTTGATTGTCCTTATATTTTTGCTTTAATATAAATTAGGAATATGAGACGCATTCGAAGTTTTGAATAGAATCAAACAATGCGTAACTATTGCATTATTACAAACAATTTTTTTTTGTTTTCCTTCCAATATTAGCCCATGCTCAAAATGAAAGTTGGAGGTTTGATTTTTAAAGTTCTGAAAACTTTTATTGCATTTGATAGTTGCCTTCTTTCAAATTAGATTCCATGCTTTCTGAAATGTATCTGTACTTGGGTTTGGGCATTGTACTGATGAAAATTCTATTTATTTTAGGATTGATTGTATAAAAGCAAAAACGCTTTTGTATATACTAAATAATTTGTGATGAAGATTAAATCAAGGTTTTGCTGTTTATATGAAATTGTTTAATCTAATAAAAATTCGGTCAGCTATTTATGTGTTTTAACCCAAATTAGTTGAAATTCGTCCCCCTTCTTGACTCAAACTTTTTTGCTACGTAGTTTTTTGCTGCCTACCCCAATCCGAAGAAGCGACGATTCATTTAAACAGCTGCCGACGAGCCACTTCAGTTGGGAGATTCCGAACAACCTACAGGTAATTCGGACTTCAAGCGCACGATATCAAAAAATACAAACGTATTTTAGGCCAATTAAATAAATCGTGTATGTTACAAGGCTGTTAAAAATTATTACGACCTTACACCAGATCTAGTTGCAGATATAGCCAGATCTGAATCCATATAAAACCAGATCTGGTTCCAAATATAGCCAGATCTGATTCCATATATAGCCAGATCTGGATCCAGATATAGCCAGATCTGAATCCATATAAAACCAGATATAGCCAGATCTGAATCCATATATAACCAGATCTGGTTCCATGTATAACCAGAACTGAATACATATATAGCCAGATCTGGTTGCAAATATAGTCAGATCTAAATCCATATAAAACCAGATCTGGTTCCAAATATAGCCAGATCTGGTTCCACATAAAACCAGATAGGTTCCAGATATAGCCAGATCTGAATCCATATAAACCAGATCTGATTCCGGATATAACTAGATCTGAAAACGGGCCAATTTCTGATTTACCCAGATCTAGATCTGGGTTTGTATCTGCCCAGTTCTGGACAAACCAAGATATGGCCAGATCTGAAATTGGGCCAATTTCATATCTGACTCTTCAGATCTGGCCAGATAAGAAATTTTCTCTAAGGGTATTTAGTGGTGAAACGTTCCACCAAAACTCATAACGTTGCATAAAACTCAATATTCGAGTTTTCTTAGTATTTTTGTAGCGAGGCTGGCAACCCTCCGATCGCAAGATAACAACTTGTCAGCGATCGGGCTCGCACTAGGAATCCTCTGATCCACTCAGCCATGGAAGCCATTGTTCGTCGTTGTCTTTCTTGGATGTGATTAAACGGCTTGTTGATGTAGCGACAGCGAAAATTTCGCTTGCAGTTAAAGAGGCTGAACCAACTATCGGTGAAACCTTCGCTATTTTCCGGTAAAGGATTTTTGGTTCAACCTAGATTCCACCATAATATGGTATCATTTGCTGTAGACCTCTGTTTTGCACCAAGATATGGTTCATCGTTGAAGTGTAGTTTGATTTTGGGCTTGATGGAATAGCAGCTATTTTATTGCCAAATATTACGCCTTGCGTCAAAATGTAATAGTCGGTCACTTCCCTTTATAACATTAAGACGTCCAAAAAGGTTGGTACTCTAGTTTTTAAAAATGTGTAAATCGTTGGTATCGCGTTGGCACAGAAAGATTGTTAGAAATCTTGAATAAAATCTTTAATAATTTTTTAATTGTAAGGGTGAAAATTTATACAAATTTAATTCTTAATCCTTAAATTTTTAAGTTAAAACTGGATTTATTATATAATAATTCAAATTAATATCTTTAAAGAAAAGAAGGAAATGCTTTAAAGTATTTTATAAAGAATTTGAACACTGAACCTATAAAATCAAAAGTTTGAAATTCAAGTTATTTGCTCTTACATAAAAAAGTTCAAATACCTTCAAATAAATATTTTTAAAAAATATGATAACTATATCTTGTGTACGTATATATTATATCTAAAATCAGTTAAAGCTATTAGGCACCAGATTCTTTGGATAACTATAAAAAATTTAGTCTCTTTAAAAGGATTAGATCAAATATGTTCTTTGCTTTATTTTAGCGTAAATATCTGCTTGAAGTTTTTCCTTCCTTTTCATTTCGTTTCTTTTTATGATCTTTCATTATGATTTTGATGTTTGTGCATATGTTCTTGCTGTAAGCATGAATGGATATTGTGCAATAGCTCTTTATATATGATTTTTTTTAATATAATTGTGCTTTTTTTTATTATCTGTTGTGTTTAGAAATTACTGTATATTATTGTCTAAATATCGAGACTACCACTGTTTCAATCAGTGAAGGAATAACTTGATTTATAATGGTTTTTCAGATGATTAAGTTAACAGTCACAATATTCAAAGTCTTGTGTGTTTAGATTATTTAAGTTTTTTTGTGTTACAATCACCATTTTGGCATTTTCAGGTAAAGAAACCCCTTGATTATAATCATTTTTATTGGTCTAGTGTAATTTTAAAAAATCAATTTGCTTTAATTGAAAAAAACTAAAATCAAATCGCAACGTTGTCAGATTGGCAATAGACGACTTTCAGCTTTGTCTGCCGACACTAGAAAAATCGAACTACATATAAATCCTAAGAATACAATTGCACCTTTTTTTAAAAAAAAGCCATTTTTAACCTAGATAATTCATAAAAAAAGCCATTGTGAATTTTCAAAATTCATGCTAATGGATATGTTTTAGAAGTTAAATCATTTAACTAATCTCGATTTTTTTTCAAATCAAGGATATATATCACTGATCTCTAACTGTAACTTCTGGATAGGGCAAGACATTTTGGTGACTTGAAGCCGAATATAGAGGTCGCCATGATGTGTCCCACTTTTCTTGATAGCGCAATATTTCGTATATTTTTTATGTTAAAATACGCCGACATATATTACTTTTGGGTAAGTTTTTTTTTATTTTCTTTTTAAACCCATTTTAAATGGAATCTGCTATTAAAATAGGAAGTTATTTGCAAGTCAAAGTAGAAATAGTTAAAAAGCAAGAGCAAAAACTTTCTGTTTGCAATATAAAAATTAATTCTATAAGAAGAAAATATAATATTTATATACATTTAATACTTCTACAATGCATTGGTAATAAAAAAAACACCACTAAATCATTTTTAAAAAAATGTTGGGGCACAGTATGGCAGCTTTCAATTGGTTTCAACGCGCCCGTAGAGGAAACAAGGTTTGATCCTTCCAGCAGTTACAGTTAGAGTTCAGTGATATATATGCATCCTGCTTATCTTTACAAGCCCACTAAAAAAATAAATGCTAAATTAAATTCTGAAGCGAACCAGCATGTATTTTCATTACATTGTACATTCATGATATTGAATTTGTCTTGGCTTTCATTATCATTTGTTATTAAACTTTAATACACAAATTCAATCTTTTGATGAATGTTCTACGCTGTTAAAAAACATAACTCAAAAATAAGTCAAATGTACTCATTTTTTATTACATTCGATGCTTATCATGGCTCCGAATGCATAAGTTTCATTTTTGAAAAAGACATGTACTTAAAAATGAGTACAATGAGCAGAAGATTGCCTATATAGGCTGCCTTCGGTAAATTACTTTAATAAATATCGACAATTATAACCAAGACTTACCGGGAATCGAACCCATATCCCCCACCGCAGTTCAGTGTCTTATCCGTTGTACTATCAGGGCGACGTGAAGAAGTTATAAAAAAGAAGTAATATTAAAACGGTGTGCTAAAGAATGGGAAATAAGATAATTGATTTGTTATAAATCAGTTTCCATTTAAGCAATCGACATTAAATAATGTGGAAAACCATCTTCTGAACACCTATTTTAAGTTTGTCAGGTCGCTTGGTTCAGATTGCTTGAACAGAAGCTGAAATTAGCAATATTAAATAACACTACTCATTTTTACAGAAAGTACGCTTAAATTTGAGTACGTCATTGTTCATTTACGATGTAATTGTTCTCAAAGAAAAACGAGTATGTTCAGGTACTCATTTTTAAGTACCTTTTTTTACAGTGTATAAATGGAACAAAATTGTATCCTCATTTGATAACTTGTTATTTGTCTTCGAGCATGAATGGACTGTAGTAGAGCAAATATGACGTCACCATCGTGAAACCAACATATCAGACCGAATGGCCTCACACATCACTTCTTTTCAAAATTATGAATTAAAAAAATACTCGCGATTGGCTGATGAATTGGGAAATGTGAAAATTTATGAATGAAATGACGTAATTAACCATGTGTCTGAAGCCATACATGTTGGCCTCACTTTGATGTTAACGAGATTATAACATTATGTTTTCTCTACTATGAAGGAACCATGCTCGAAGTTCTTTGTATCCTCATCTACTTCCACTAGTTTTAAATTATTTTAATTTATCAAAAACGGGTATTATAGTTAATTATTGTATCTGAATCAATTTAATTTGGCCATAAAAATAATTTGCTTGTCTACTTGTTTTAATTTAGAGTATAATGTAAATGTTCGTATGTTATTTCTCTTAACTGAATTCATGCATTTCCCCTTTTCTTTTTCTAGGTTTTGATTGGTGTGCAATTCCTAATTATGTGAAGTAAATTGACTTTTTGAAAAGAAAGAACATTTAATCTTGCAATCAATGGTTCCCACACCAAATATGTTTCTTTGTTTTGTGCCGCAGGACACATAAACGTTTATCAAGCATTAACGTGCACGTTTGCTACTCTCCGCGAGACTTTTGCTCGCAAAATTTATTAAAGTAGGGTACTGAAAAAAAAATTGTAGAAACTATGAGACATTTTAATTTTTAATGCACGAAATTTTTCATTGGTGTGGAATGTAAAACAATGTAGTTGGCTCCGTAAACTCTGGCTAATACCTCTGAAAATAAAATTAATGTATCTGATATATATGTGTGTGTGATTTTGTGTTTCTTCTCCCATTTTTATTGGTTGGATATATGGATAGATTGTCTGCCAAGCGTAAAAGTCATCTGAAAATGAAGCAGCACCATTTTCCATCACTAAACAGCGGCACTAGCAAAATGGTGCAAGTCCTAGTTCAATTAGTTTCCCAATAATGCACTGTTAAAAATAGATATTCAAAAATAAGTAATATGAAAAATACCAGTATGAAATTTAAATCACTCTTGGCAATAGCGTCTTGCTTACTGCCCGTCCTATACTTAAGTTTAACAATATACAGAATGCTAAATTTGGGATAAATGGCATTTTTCTATTAGGGTTACCATCTTATTTACAACATCAATGGACTGCCAGGAAATTAGTCCAATCTGCAGAATCATATCCACTATAATTTCAAAATTAGGTTAAAGTAAAGAATAAGGGGGAAATCCGTCAAGGTATCAAAATTATTTCCTCAAAAATGATTTTAGTTTGAATTGGCAACCCTGCACAATACTTGCATAATATTTGACATGTATGTGCAAAATGTTGGTGTTGTATAATATATATTTTACAAGCATGCACAAATAAGAATCAAAAATTTAATTTCGTTACATTTTTAATTGCCATTTTGGGACTAGTTATTATGCTAATTTTACCATTTTCTATTTTGAAATTACTTCATATATTTAGTAATAGTTTTTTATAAGTTAATAAACTATCACCAAAATGACATCAAGATACATGCACTTGTTAACGAGACATCGGTAGACAAATGTGTAGATGAAAATTTGTTTGACAGCGCTTCTTTACTTTTATCCAAAATTTATATTGGTGGGTCAGAGTTCAAAATTAAAAGTTAAGCATCATTGGCACCTAGCATTTTATTTCTAGTGGCCAAAATGGCATAATTTTAAAATACTTTATGAAGCTTTTTAATTGCTTAAGCAGAGCTGTCAACTGTTACAATACTTTTGTCATTGTTCTCTCTAGGCTTTTTTTGAAGTGTGGCCCGCCCTTTTCTCATCTAGATAGCACCCTCGTGCCTTTTTCTCAAAAATGTTGCCTACTTTTTTCGAAAAAAATTCCGTCCCTCTTTCTTTTTTCAGTTCAGTACAAGTGTCCTTGTTTCCCTAACAGTCTTTAAAAAAAGTATTCGATATTTTTTTTTTTTTGTAAATTGGAATTAAGTGAATTATGACAGTAGAAACCCAAACTTCTATTTAACTACACGTGTTGAACAATTGCGATAATTCCGCGTTAATTTCAAATACAGGACATTCTACGAATCCTATTGGTTGCCTATGCCCGCATATAAAAAATCAAGTTTTGTGTGTGTGTTTTTAAAGAAAAGATGGTTTAAGATTTTAAAGAGAAGATCGCTACACTCATGATAAGAATTGAGTACCCATTCCACCAGGCACTTGTCCTATGAGCCAATCCAATGTGTTTCCACTCCAAAGCCAAACTTTTTTTTTGAAAGTGCCCTTTTAAAAACAAGAAGTGCCTTTTCAACAACGGGGTGCCCTATTACTGCCAACAGCTTCCTGCCCCTTTTCAGTTCTAAAGTGTACACTGCTTTTGTAATTTTTTAACTTCTTTTGCATAAATTTAGAAGCATGTTTCCATTTATACTCTAAAAATATCACCGTCTTGCTGACAAAATTATTGAAAAGTACAAGTACAATCATTGAAAATCAATGTTACACGTAAAAAATGACAACTGGGTCTAAAAATACGTTCGTCAAACCGAAATTTTTATAATAAAAATTTAGGTGTCAAAAATAACGACTGTGTGCAAAATTAGTAGGTGAAAATTAGTAAATTGAAATTTGTAGGTGCAAAATATGTCTAACGACCACTAATTTTTGAACCCTGGCTGGGATGTAATTAAAATAAAAAAACAATGTGTTTGCAACAGAAAATTTATATTGACAGGTTAACAATGCTACAATAAGTAATCTCTATAACATTTTACGCTTACACAAACTGTACTTAAACACACTTTAGTTGTTCTTTTCAAAATATTCCATGGAACCCTTCGGATCAGGTTTGATGGAAGGCGAATCCGGCTTCCAATTAGCCGGGCACACCTCCCCATGTTGCTCATGAAACTGCAGGGCCTTCACCAAGCGCAAAGTTTCCTCGACAGACCGTCCAATGGGCAAATCATTCACAGTCACTTGACGAACAACCTGCTTTGGGTCAATGATGAACAGGCCCCTCAAGGCAATGCCTGCATCCAGAAGAACTCCATAGTCTTTGGATATCTGCTTACTCAAATCGGATAAAAGAGGAATGTCCATCGATCCCAGACCCCCCTTCTTCCTGGGAGTGTTGATCCACGCCAAGTGGCTGAAGTGCGAATCGACTGAGACTGCGAGAATTTCCGTATTCAGGGAACGAAAGTCCTTGGCCATGTCACTGAATGCGATTATCTCAGTTGGACAGACGAAGGTGAAATCCAGAGGGTAGAAGAACATGACGAGGTATTTGCCTTTGTAGTCCTCTAATTTTACTTCTTTAAAGCTGCCGTTCACGACGGCAGTGGCTTTGAAACCCGGCGCTGGTTTCGTAACTTCGGCGGCATAGTTGGGTTTGCCGGTAAACAGGGTTTTGGTTTGGGAAATGCCGCAAAGATTTTGTCCGCTTTTCAAGAAGTTGTTGGCTTGTCGAACAGCGCCTCCCAAGACTCGAAGCATTTTTTCAATTAGAGAAGGGTTTTTGCAAAGAACTAAAGTATTTTAACAATCTGACGATGCAAATATTCGAGTTATGCAACCAAAACAAATACGAAAAATATCCTTGTTAATTTAAGTTGCCAGATACTTTGGTTAAAAAATAAAAACATCGCACTTGTGTGGTGGCTTATGCTTTAACAAATCATAAGTTAGAAGATTAAAATTACGTACAACTACAGTTACACAAAAGTTATTGACATTGGTACATAATATATCCTTAAAAGACCAGAAAAAACTCCGTCGTAATTTTGAACCAATATCAGATATTGATTACAAAACCTGAGATGGTATCCCACGCACTCGAATAAGTGTAAAGACATCACTGATCTAAAGTCATATAAGAAACTGGAGTGAGAAAATACTTTATACATTACTACTAAAAACACTTTACCGTGACGTGCGGAGGATTACAGTTCTAGTATAGTCATGTGTTGGCACATTTAGTCTACTCTCCAGTTTTTCAGTGGTGTTGCCGTCCGAAAAGGCTATTTTTTTGCCTTATTCGCTCAATAGGATGTAATGCGGTCGCTCACGATTAGTAATCATCCCAATGATTAATTAACTTAGTGGAAGACATTTGGTCTACGATAAGTTTTTTTCAGGCAGATACCAGTCTCCTCTACAGGACAGCGAAACGCCAGAGTTGAAGCATATTTGGCTCAGAATTTGTCTGGTTTTGAGTTCGTATATCTACTTCGACTTCCCATAGCAGCGAGCTTGTGATCGGATACCATGTTCCACATTGTCAAAAACCATCCGCAATATTACCCTCCATGTTTATATAACTATAGTGCAGGATAAATCTCATCGTGTTCCAATGTCATATAGCTCCTATTGTAGTTACGTCACGTGCTGGGCGCAACCTGTAGTATATTATAGGTAAAATTCCCTCCTGAAAAACTGAGTTCATAACTTTCTCCTATATAAAATATTCCGAAAAGTCTATAAATCTGAATTTTTTTAATTGACTGAGTGAAATTTTGTTTTAACTCGACCTTTCGGCACTGTACATGTTTGTCTGTAAATTTGTTTACTACGCAGTCACAACTAAACGCGTTGTTCGATTTTTTTTTCTTTAAACCTTTAAATATATTCAAATTATTTCTAGTTGACCTCAATTTTAAATCTGATTGTGGTCCAATGTGCGACATTAATTGGACCAAATAAAATTATTTAAACCGTTGCTTTTAGTTGGTTGCTTGAATCAACGTCGCACATACCTGCTATTAGGGACGGTTCGGTGTCTTTCTCAAAAGAAATCCCCGTTGTTTTTACTAAAATTTTAAATTAGCCCCTCCTTATACCTATACTAAATCCACCAATGCGTGATGGTAGCGATGTTTGAATAACTATTAAAAGATATCATTATTACAATTTTCGATAATTATTTTTGAGAAATAGCAGTTCTTCATTTTCTTAATAAAAATAATATTTAAAAAATTTTTAAAAATATTTTGAAAAAATACGTTCTTTAAACGATCAATAGTTAGCACAGTTTTATTTTATCAGATGCACAGAAACTCGTCAAAATAAACAGGTTAAAAATACAGCAGGTAAAAAAAAAGTTTACCCTTTTCCTAAAAAGAAAAAAAGGTAAGGGAAAAACAATGACAACAACTTGTTCCTAAAAACGAACAAAAAATGTTTAGATGCACTAAAGGAATGAATTTGACATCCCTACGATTGCCAGATGACTACACACATGCTGGAGACAAAAAAAAAAAAACATAAGATTTTGAACCCAAAGCTTTCACCTTTCAGCCAAAACATATAAACCGCAAGATTGAACAGGCACCAATCCCTCGTGCATGGCGGATGTATTCGGCGCACAACGAGGAACTATACTGGTAACCCACCAATCACGAGAGCTAACTGCACTTTCAAAGTCGCAATTCGAACCCACAACCCTCTAATTATGAGTCGAATACTCTGACACCAGTGGCGTAGCCAGGATTGTCCGAAGGGGGGTGGGGGTTCATAAATTATTTTTTGGTCCGACCAAAACCAAATAATTTTTTTATTAATAACTGATATAAACAATTTTTAACTAATAATTTTAATTAATAAATTTAACTAATAATTTTAACTAATAATTTTAAATTATAATTTTAATTAATAATTTTAATTTATAATTTTAATTAAATTTAATTAATAATTTTAATTAAATTTAATTAATAATTTTAATTAAATTTAATTAATAATTTTAATTAAATTTAATTATTAATTTTAAATCAGCAATTTTAATTAATAATTTTAAATTAGTAATTTTAATTAATCATAGTAGTTAGTAATTTTATAATAGTAAATTTAATTTATGATATTTTTCATTTAAGCAGTAGTTTTAAATTTTGTTTTTAATTAATAATTTTAATTAATTAAAAATATACATAAATTATAAATAAGATGTAAATTAAAAGCTTAATTTTCGCAGGTTAATCTTCAGTCATCTCCTAATTTAAATTACTAACAAACCTGGCTGACATTTCACTGGCATTTAAGTCTGCAGCTAGATATTGATGGTGGGTCCGGATTGAAGCAATTTTAAATTAGTAATTTTAATTAGTAATAATAATTTTTAAGTAGTAATTTTAAATTTGTAAATAATTCTTTATTATATAATTAAAAATAGCAGAAAAATAATCATTACTTTCCAATTAATTTTATCATGCATGACTGTGGAATGACATGGGGGAGGACGTTTCATTGGTTGCGTGACGCAGCAAAATGGCGCATTGAGGCAAAATCATAACGGAAAATGGTGTTGCTCGTAAAAAAAGTCAAATAACTGAATAAAAAATATATTATTATAAAAAAACATTGATTTGTAGAATCTTTGAAGCTAGACAATGTAAAAATGCTTGCGTAATAATCAGAACGAGATGCAGAAAAAAATCCAGAAAAAGGTTACGAACAGAATCTGTTGACCCCCCCCCCCCCTTTTCCCCCCTTCTTAAATAGAGCCAACTTTTTCATTATGTGCCCTTCGTATTTTTAATAGTTGAATATAACTGTTTAATAATCCCTCATAAAAATTTTCAAACAAATATGCATCAATTTTGGGAATGATCAAAACCCTAATTAAAAAAAAAAGCGGAAAACCGCGTTTCCGCGTGAAAAGCTACATTTATAAATTAGTGTCTGAGTGACAGAAAACTAATTTGTAAATGTAATTGAATAAAAAATTAGTTAGTTTTGGGTATTTTCAACGATAATCTCAATAAACAAAAAATATTTTAATAAGAAAAGAAGTGCATCCTAGCATATCAGCTAATTTTTTGCTCCTTTCTTTTGTCTTGAATCTTCCAATAGTTTATTGTTAGTTAATCAATAGTTAATCTTCCAATAATTTGTTTTGATGACGGCATACCGTGAAAATGGTAATTCAGATAAGCTTAGCAAGCACGTGCAGTACTGGAGTGATTTTCAAAATCAAATAGCAAATGAGAGACATACAACCTCTCAAAAAACTGATTTTTGAGAAGGGGAAAAAATTCCACCAGCATGTGAGGGAGCGAAGAGGATTACAATTAGGGGCGTATTTTTGACAGGAGTCATTTACAATCCTTTCTCAAAGTACCTAGGGGATGAATGGGTCTTTCAGGGAAAATACCTTGCTTTAAAGCAAGCAATTTCTGGATTGATGCATTGTGAATTCCAGATCAACTGCCGCCTCATTTCAAGTGTTAAGAAAAGTACTCTTTACATGTACAAACAACCTACAATTATCTTTTGTGTCGCCAACTGAATACCAACAGACTTTTTTACTCCCGCGTTAAGCAAATGTCACGTAGGTTGAGGTACAATAGAGACACCCAAGACAATCCTACAGACCTACTACCCCATTGTCCCGTCCCCCCACAGAAAGTCGAATTTTCTGTCTTCAAGGTTGTTTGATCACTGTTTTCCTTAAAATCATCCCTTCAGGG
This sequence comes from Troglohyphantes excavatus, assembly GCA_963932185.1. Lineage (NCBI taxonomy): Eukaryota > Metazoa > Arthropoda > Arachnida > Araneae > Linyphiidae > Troglohyphantes > Troglohyphantes excavatus. The sequence continues at coordinate 63,062,065 of OZ010673.1, read as the reverse complement.
GACAGAAGGGAAGGGAGCAGGAGATGCATGTGTGTTAGACCAGGAAATGCGACGTGTGTTTTTCTCTATAAAAATAGGAGAAAAAAATCTTCGGTGTTTTTTTTTTTTTTGCACTTGTTATTTTTAAAAAAAATAATTTTGATTTTAAACTGGCTATGGGGAGGGGGGGGGGGGGGTTCTGACCCAAGGTAACCCAATGCTGGCTACGACACTGGAATACTCTGACACTTGACCGCTTGCTATCCAGTTGACTATGTAATTTACAATGCTAATAATTCAATCTTAAGCTAGATTTAAATACACATTTTCTGAAAAACTTTCCAACTATTTACTTTAAAACGAAACAAATTTACTTTAAATTCGAACTTTGTTTACATTATAAATTACGTATTTTTTTATTTTTTTTTGTAAACATTGCTATTAGTATGGCGGATAAAACTTGATTCACTTAAAATAGCGTTGTCCACGTAAATTTCTCTCATTTCCTTCTGCGTTGCGTGAAACGAGCAAAATGCATACGAGTAACTTAATTACTTATTTTCGCTTCATTCAAATGTAATTACCGGACTTGCTGAATATTCGATTTGTTAAGCCTAATGGAACATTTCTACACGTTCTACGTTAGATCTTGTTTTGAGTTATTCAATATTCTGTTTGATAGAAAGGAATTTTATTTAACTTTTTGTCATTTTCAACTTGGATATGTTATCGTTGATTTAACAATAAAAGTTTCAAATTCCGTTTAATCAGTTTACGAAATTCCGTATCAATATACAATTCGAGAAGCGTTGAGCAAAATCAAAAGTTTGTATCCAAAATAGTGCTAATCTAATATGGATAATCTTGTGAAAACTATTTGATTCTGTAAATTATTTATATTTTGACTTTACATTGCCTATAACATTTTCAAATGAATATTGTAAATGAAGATTTGCATTTTTTTTAATTTTCAATTGCGCATATTTCTTACAAGTGCATTTTTCATTAACTTAAGATTACACTGTTCAAAATAAGTACTCAAAATAAAGTAAAATGTACTCATTTTTAATACATTCGATGCTTTTCATGATTCGAATACATAAGTTTCAATTTCGAAAAAGATGTAATCAAAAATTAGTACAATGAGTAAAAATAGCAGATGCTAGCCTACATAGACTGCCTTCATAAATCACTTTCAATTACCACCCACAATTACGAACAAGACTTACGGGAATCGAACCCAGATATCCAGGTACCGCAGTTCAAAGCCTTATCCGTTAAACTACCAAGGCGACTTGAACACCGCAAAAAAAGGTACTTAACATTGATTACCTGAATCTACTCGTTTTTTTAGTGCAATTGCATCGTAAATGAGCGATGACGTACTCAAATTTAAGTAACCGTACTTTCTCAAAAATGGGCAGTGTAATTTAATATCCCTAATATCAGCTTCTGTTCCAGCCATCCTAACAAAGCGACCTGACAAACTTAAAATAGCTGTTCAGAAGATGTTTTTCCACATTATTTGATGTCGATTGCTTAAATGGAAACTGAGTTATTGCAATTCAATTAGCTTACTTCCCATTCTTTTGGAACATCTTTTTAATATTACTTCTTTTTATAACTTCCGCACTTTACCCTGGCAGTTTAACGGATAAGGCTCTGGAATGTGGTGCCGGAGGATCCGGGTTTCCATCCCGGTAAGTCTTAGTTGTAATTGTTGATATTTATTGGAATATATTTATAACGACAGCCTATGGAGGCCTAGCAACTGCTCTTTTTATTCATTTTTACTCATTGTGCTCATTTTTGAGTACATGTACTTTTCAGAATGTTATGCATTCGGAGCTATGATAAGCATCGAATGTATTATAAAAGGAATGCATATTACTTATTTTTGAGTATTTATTTTTAACAGTGAAGAAGTTATAAACAGAAGACATGTTAAACGGGTGTGCCAATAGAATGGGAAGTAAGACAATTGAATTGTAATAATCCGTTTCCATTTAAGTAATCGCCATCAAATACGTTTAAAACCATCTTCTGAACAACTATTTTAAGTTTGTCAGGTTGCTTTGTTAAATTGGCTTGAACAGAAACTAAAATTAGCAATATTAAAACACACTGCTCATATTTTCGAAAGTACGGTTACTTAAATTTGAGTACGCCATCGCGCATTTACGATGCAATATTGTACCCATATAAAAACGACTATGTTCAGGTACTCATTTTTAAGTACATTTTTTTACAGTGTACTGTTAAGTTATTATCACTTATTATTAAGGGGTTCCGTAATACCATCACTTCCTATATTGTTTTAATAGTTATAAAATTGTCTTAATATTTGACCCTGTCCTTAATAAATAAAGCTTTTGTAAGTATGCGAGAAAAAAAAAACTTTATAAAAACAATGTATAATTTTTTTATAGGGAATTTATAAAGAAATATGTTTAAATTAAGAAAGTTTCGTAACATGTGACATACAACTCCACCCAGAGGCAGTGTTTAAGTTCTCAAATTTGACGGAATTTCTCTACATTTTATAAAATGCCAAAAAGAAGAAAAAAATTAACCGACAGTTCGCTTAGTTTTGAAGGACGCAAAGGTGTTAGAGGGGTCATTTGTCTTCGAACTTAATATAAAGTTTTATTTTTTAAGAAAATATATATTCTTCTTTATATTTAATGGCGACTTGCGATTATTTGTTTTTGTGAAACGACAGAAACAGGAATCAATAAAAAATAATAATAAATGAATCAATCAGGTGTTGAAATACCTTTTTAATTAATAAATGATATATTTATCCAAAAAAATATTAATTAATTGACAAACGGGAAATATCTAAAATAAAAGAAATTATAGGTCAACAAAGACATTTTAAAGGAAGATAGAAGTTTTCAAAGGTGAAATTGGCAGGTAATTTTACAATAATTTCAAACCTGAATTTAAAAAAAATAAGTTTTGCATGTTTATAAATGAAATTTTAAAACCTAAACTATTGAATGTTGGCTTTATTAAAATATTATTATAAATTGAATCCATTGCTTGATTGTTTTTTTTTAATATTTTGAAAAAAAAGTGAAATAATTAATAACAATAATAATAAAATTATTCTAAATTTTTTAAAGCTTGGCGCAACTTCTTGTTGCAGAGTGCGTTTAAATCACGGAGTAAAGAAGAAGGTGGAGGTGCGAACAAGTCTAAAACTGGTTTGCAATGTGAAGTAAGCAATCGCTCAAAAAGTAGGAACTGGAAAACTACTGCAAACTAGGTTTGTTTGTTCCTAGTTTGGGGTTGCTAACTTACGTCTCATGAAATCTCGCCAAATCATCTCCACTTTTTTTCTTTACTCCGTGGTTTAAATGCATTGTAGAGAACAAATGGACGCAAAAGACTTGTAATTGAATTTTAACCTCCTTCCAAATGATATAACGACTTGAAGTTTGGTAAACGTATAACTTCCATGACGTTATGGTATTTAGCCATGATAATTAGTAATTAATAATTTATACTAATTATTAACGTGTTTCATTTTGATTGAAAAATTAAATGGCGTCAAGACTCGAACACGAGTTATCGGCGCCATGCCCTAAGCTATTACAATATTTCACTTTGGGCGATGGCATCACAAAGAGCATTGTGAAATAATAGCTAGATAAGTAATAGTTAATAAATAATAGTTAAAACATAATAGTTAATAGATAGTTTAAAGTTAGTTAATAATAGTTAAGAGTTAGTTAATAGTAGTTAAGAGTTAGTTAATAGTAGTTAATAGTTTGTTAGTTTGTTAGTTAATACTAATTAATAGTTAGTTTGTCAATAATAGTAAATAGTAGTTAGTTAATTAGTTAATAATAGTTAACAATTAATTAGTTAATAGCAGTTAATTAATTACTTAATAATAGCTAATAGTTAGTTAATAATATTTAACAAGTAATTAGTTAATAATAGTTAACAATTAATTAGTTAATAGCAGTTAACAATTAATTACTTTATAATAGCTAATAGTTAGTTAATAATATTTAACAATTAATTAGTTAATAATAGCTAATAGTTAGTTAATAATAGTTAATATTTAGTTAGTTAATAATATTTAATAGATAGTTTAATAATTGTTATTAGTTAGTTTAATAATTGTTATTAGTTAGTTTAATAATACTTAATAGTTAGTTATTAATAGTTAATAGTCAGTTTTAGTTAATAGTCAGTTTTAGTTAATAGTCAGTTTTAGTTAATAGTTAGTTAATAATAGTAATAGTTAATAGTTAGTTAATATTAAGTTAGTTTATAATAGTTAATAATAGTTAATATTTAGTTAGTTAATAATAGTTAATATTTAGTTAGTTAATAATAGTTAATATTTAGTTAGTTAATAATATTTAATAGTTAGTTAATAATGTTTAATAGTTAGTTAATAATATTTAATAGTTAGTTAATAATATTTAATAGTTAGTTACTAATATTTAATAGTTAGTTAATAATATTTAATAGTTAGTTAATAATATTTAATAGTTAGTTAATAATATTTAATAGTTAGTTAATAATATTTAATAGTTAGTTAATAATATTTAATAGTTAGTTCCATAATTGCTATTAGTTAGTTTAATAATACTTAATAGTTAGTTAATAATAGTTAATAGTCAGTTTAATAATGGTAATAGTTAATAATTAGTTATTAATAGTAATAGTTAGTTAATAATAGTTAATCGTCAGTTTAATAATAGTAATAGTTAATAATAATAATAGTTAGTTAATTAATAGTTAGTTAATAATAGTTAGTTAGTTAATAATAGTTAGTTAGTTAATAATGGTTACGTAATTAATGGTAGTTAGTTAATAATAGTTAGTTCGTTAACAATAGTTAGTTAGTTAATAATAGTTACTTAATTAATAGTAGTTACTTAGTTAATAACAGTTAATAGTTTTATAACTATAATAAACTATTACTAATAATAGTTTAATATTGTTATAAATACATAAATTGGTCGAAACTGTAATATTTTGTATTAATAATGATTTATTATTTTGAAAGTAAAAGTTTCATTACTTTTTCTTGCTTTGCACAGTCACATTTCGAGATTATTTTTTACTTTCTGTTAAGATACTCCATTTTCGCAAACACTAAAAAAAGTTCATTAAATAGATTTTGAAGTGCAATCATAAAAACTCATGTTATTTGCAGTAAACAAGAGGATTTTCATAAATTATAAGCGAAATGTTTACAATTGAACACTGTTTATGACAGGCAATGTGCAAAAATGTATCAAATAAATTCAAATCAGGAGCTTTATCTCTCAAAAGATAAAAATTCAATCTTCCTTAAAACATATTTTATCATCAAAAAATACACTTCAGAATATGTTATTTTGTTTTATACTCCGTTTGCAAGCAATATAAACATTTTGGAGATGTTTATATTCAAAAGAAAATGTAATTTAAATATTAAGATATGCAGTAAAATGATATTAAACATTCGTCTTGAACGTTGTCTAAGCCATTTGTAATGCTTTTCCACGCAAATATTCTGTTCTTTAAGTTCTTAAATATTTTTCTTATTCCTAAGATGTCCAATTAGTTGATGAAAATAGTGCTTAAAAAATTATATAGCTGTATTTGAAATTGCATGTTTTAATTGTTTCTGTCGCTGTTACTTATTCTTCGAAATTATGTGATCTTTGCAGTACACAATTTCTCTCGGAACATTTTACAAATATTGAATTTATTTGATTTATACCAAATTATTTTTTCGTTTATATTAAACAATTTAAACGTTTCGTTTGTGTTAAATATTAACAATTGATATTTTATACAGGAATGATATTTTATACAGAAATGATATTATTCGCAGAATTTTTATTTATATATATATATATATATATATATATATATATATATATATATATATATATATATATATATATATATATATATATATATATATATATATATATATATATATATACACAGAATTGATATTTTATACAGAATTAGTATTTTATGCGGTATTGATATTATTATTTTAACCAGATCGATATTTTATACAGTGATAAAATGATTTTTTTTAATTTTTTATTAATTAGTATACGATACATGATACCACTCACATTGTATAAGGACCTCTTACCTTTTTACCTCTTAGTGAAATAACTGTCCGCTAGTAGCCACTGATCTCTAACTGTAACTTCTGGATCGGGCAAGACATTTTGTTGACTTGAAGACGATATAAAAACCGCCATGATGTGCCCCACTTTTCTTGAAACCGCAATATTTCGTATATTTTTCATGTTAAAATACGCCGACATATATTGCTTTTGGCTAAGTTTTTTTTATTTTCTTTTTAAACCCATTTTAAATGCAATCTGCTATTAAAATAGGAAGTCATTTGCAAGTCAATGCAGAAGTAGTTAAAAAGCAAGAGCAAAAACTATTTGTTTGGCAATGTAAAAATTAATTATATAAAAAAATATATAATATTTATATACATTTAATATTTCTACAATGCTATGGTAATAAAAAACACCACCAAATCACTTTTAAAAAAATGTTGGGGCATAGCATGTCAGCTTTGGCTTCAACGCGCCCATAGAGGAAACAATCTTTGAGCCTTCCAGCAGTTACAGTTAGAGTTCAGTGCTCGTAGCCGACAGCATCACGATGTCGTCCTCCGTTTTATAGGGTAAGTTAATCTACGTCATACTAGAGTTGCACAGTGGGCAATTGGGGATAGTTCAGGGTACATCTCGAAGGAAAGACCAGTTAACAATGTCTGATATCTTTTAACCATACACTGCTAAAAATAGGTATTCAAAAATAAGTAAAATGTACTCATTTTTAATACATTCGATGCTTTTCATAGCTCCGAATACATAAGTTTCAATTTTAAAAAAGACATGTACTCAAAAATAAGTACAATGAGTAAAAATTAACAAAAAATTCATATGCTAACCTACATAGACTAGCCTATGATTAATGAATGTCTGTATTAATGAAAGTAGCTCCCGATCACTTTCGATAAATATTTACAATTACGACCAAAACTTACAGGGAATCAAACCCAGATCCAAAAAGGCACCGCTGTCCATAGCCTTATCCGTTAAGCTACCAGGGCGCCGAGAAGAAGTTATAGACAGAAGTAATATTAAAAAAATGTTAATGGTAAACAAGAGACAATTGAACTGTAATAACTCAGTTTCCATTTAAGCAATCGACATCAAACAATGTGGAAAACCATCTTCTGAACAAATATTATAAGTGTGTCAGGTCGCTTTGTTAAGATGACTTGAACAGAAGCTGAGTTTAGCAATATTAAATCACACTGCTCATTTTTGCGAAAGTACAATTACTTAAATTTCAGTACGTTATCGCTCATCGACGATGCAATTTTACTCAAAGAAACACGAGTATGTCCATGTACTCATTTTTAAACACATTTTTTACATTGTGATTTCTCTGACATTTGTCTCAGAGCTCGATTCTCAGATTTCAAGAACAAACTGATAAAAGGCTTAAATGCATGTACAGCTGAAGTCGCTTGACAACTCAACTAAGAGAGGCTGACAGTTCACAATCACTAATGAGACCAATTCAAACTTGGTTTCTATCTGTAGCAGCCACTTATTTGCATTAGTTCGAATCCCGATTCTAACTACTGTAACTAATCACATTGTTAGAACGTCGTGACTAACTGCTGAAACTTGGTAATATCTGAATTGGGGAAATAACTGCCCGTCTGTTAGGTAGCGCACTGCATTTTAGTTAAATTAGGATATGGAGTGAATTTTTCAATCAATTTAAAGTTTCTCCCGTTTTGTGAATTTAATGTGCTGAATATTTTATTGGAGAAATGGTGCCCAAAGTAATAGGTAAACAAACCTTCTATCAAATTGTAGGAAGCAAATAAGTTTTTATTATTATTATTATGCTTTAAAAAATAATAATAATAATAATAATAATAAATATTTATATTATAGTAGAACTTCAATTATCCGGATCAATTGGAATCAGATCCCATCCGATCAATCGAATATCCGGAAAATTAGATAATTCACGAAGAGGGGAACAAATTAGGATATGTTGTAAATTTTTATTTTTGTAAACAAATTAAAGTTTCTCCCGTTTTGTGAATTTAATGTGCTGAATATTTTATTGGAAAAATGGTGCCCTTAATAATAGCTAAACAAACCTTCTATCAAATTGTAGGAAGCAAATAAAAGTTTTTATTTTTATATAATGCTTTAAAAAATAATAATAATAATAAATATTTATAGTATAGTAGAACTTCAATTATCCGGATCAATTGGAACCAGATCCCATCCGATTAATCGAATATCCGGATAATTTTATAATTCACGAAAAAGGGATCAAATTAGGATATGGGGTGAATTTTTCAATCAAATTAAAGTTTCTCCTGTTTTGTGAATTCGATGTGCTGAATATTTTATTGGAGAAACGATGCCCAAGGTAATAGCTAAACAAACCTTTTATCAAATTGTAGGAAGTAAATAGGGTTTATTATTATTATTATTATTATTATTATTATTATGTTTTAAAGAAGAAGAATAAATATTTATATTACAGTAGAACTTCAATTATCCGGATTCAGATCCCATCCGATTAATCGAATATACGGATAATTGGATAATTCACGAAAAAAGTAAAACAAATTAGGATATGGGGTGAATTTTTCAATCAATTTAAAGTTTCTCCTGTTTTGTGAATTCAATGTGCTGAATATTTTATTGGAGAAATGGTGCACAAGGTAATAACTAAACAAACATTCTATCAAATTGTAAGAAGTAAATAGGGTTTATTATTATTATTATTATTATTATTATTATTATATTATGTTTTAAAAAAGAAGAAGAAGAAATATTTATATTATTGTAGAACTTCAATTATCTGGATAAATTGGGACCAGATCCCATCCGATTAATCGAATATCCGGATAATTGGATAATTCACGAAAAATGGTTATTTCTTAATAAAACAAATTAGGATATGGAGTAAATTTTACAATCAATATAAAGGTTCTCCTGTTTTGTGAATTCACTGTGCTAAATATTTTATTGGAGCAATGGTGCCCAAGTTAATAGCTAAACAAACCTTTTATCAAATTGTAGGAAGTAAATAGGGTTTTTATTATTATTATTATTATACAGTAGACGCTTGTTTTTACGAACCTCTAATTTACGAACACTCACGATTTTACGAACTAGTGTCCGGTCCCGAACATGGTCCCATACGCATAATGATATTTTTAATTCCCATTTACGAACTAAAATTTTGAAAAATCTCTTTTTTGCGAACTCATTTTCATACTTCGCTAGCGTTTACCTGACATCAGACAAAGTTTAAAAACTTATATCTTTAGAGAGTAACAAAGCAACACATACAAACATTTCAAGGCCATTCTGAGAAAAGTTAAAGGGGCCAACAGCAGGTGGGTAGCAGGCATGTGATTGGAGTGTGGCACTTTGACGTCAATATTTTCCCCTCCCTTGCATTCAATAAGCATGTGTCAATGTCGAGCGGCGAAAGGGGTGCTTTGTTAGATTATGTTTTGTAGCTGGTTAGTTTCATCTGGACCCTCAATGTCTGAAGTTTCGTGTACAGTAATATTCCAGAAGGAGTCCAGAGGGAGTTTCAGCCAGTTTTAATTGAGGAAATTTAGTCATGTCGCAGTTGAAAAAACGCACTCGTTTATCTGCTGAGGCAAAACAGAAAATTTTAAACGAAGTAGAAGAGAAAATTTTAAGCAAGATAGAAATCTCTAAGAAATATGGAATTGCAAAGAATAGTCTATAGATAATTTTAAGAGCAAGAGAAAAAAATCGTTGGATATGCAAACAAGACCAACAAGAGTGCCCCTCTCGAAAATATTTTAGAGCAGCAAAATATTCCTAACTGGAAAAAGCTTTGCTTGCTTGAATGAGGAAAATTATAGGACGAACATTCCGATTAATGTAATGTGCTTAAGGAACAAGCCTCTTTTGAGGAGGACAATAGAGAAATGCTTTCAAACATGATCAAATGAAAACATGTATTTTCCAAAATGTTGTTTTAAAACAGAAAAAGTAGCGATTATTATGATGCTTGATTTTTCATCAATAAAGGTATAATTATTAGTTTTTATTTAACTACTTTATTTTACAAATGTTTCTTAAATAGAATAACTATATATAACTTTACTTCCTAATATATAATATCTAAATAATGCTTTATATATAAAGAGAAGACAGTTTAATAAAAATAAGCATAACATTTACTACTTCTTATTTTACGAACTTTCGATTTTACGAACAATTTGGTTGTTCCCTACGAGTTCGTAAAAACGAGCGTCTACTGTATTATGCTTTAAAGAAGAAGAAGAATAAATATTTATATTATAGTAGAACTTCAATTATCCGGATTAATTGGAACCAGATCCCATCCGATTAATCGAATATCCGGATAATTGGATAATTCACGAAAAATGTTTATTTCGTAGTTAACAAATTAGGATATTTAGTAAATTTTTCAATCAAATTAAAGTTTCTCCTGTTTTGCGAATTCAATTGCTGAATATTTTATTGGAGCGATGGTACCCAAGGTAATAAGCTAAACAAACCTTCTATCAAATTGTAGGAAGTAAATAGGGTTATTATTATTATTATTATTATTATTATGCTTTAAATAATAATAATAATAATAATAAATATTTATATTACAATAGAATTTCAATTATCCGGGTCAATTGGGACCAGATCCAAGTTCCAATTCAGATTTAACATACAACAAACTAATTTATACAAATAGAAAGTGCAGGGAAATGTGAATAAAAGCAAAAACTTCGTATGTTTTAGATAAATATCTAGAACTTGAGAAGCTTCAGGTTTTGAAAATTTACAAATTAAATTGCTTCTCCAGAATTGTAAATAATGCTTTGTAGGTATAACACACTGCAACACGCAATATCATAATATGAATTTTTTGTCGGTAATTCCTTTCCAAAAGAAA
>OZ010673.1:62708591-63046091 GCA_963932185.1 Troglohyphantes excavatus | reverse complement strand
ACTTTTAGTGATATTTTATTTTATAATGTGATATTAATGCCACTAAAATTGGAGGCGTCCGTGGCCGAGTGGATTAAGGCGTCGGCTGGGAATCCAAAGGGTCCCCGGTTCAAAACCTTGCGATGGACTAGACTAAAGAATAGTAAAAAGTAGTGATAAAATAGTAAAAATGCCAACTTCGCTACCAAAATCCTAGAATGTCGTCCAGAACATCCACAAAAAATAACGGCGTGTATACGGGACTGGTGCACGATAAATCTGATCGGGGTCCAAAGTCCTGACGTCTATTGAAAGCTTTGGGTGCCAGCTCAGGTGTTGTCCTCGCCATCTGACCATGGTTCAAAAATACGAGGCATCGTTACAGGGTCTTTCCTTCGAGATAGGCCCCGAACCGTCACCAATAGCCCACTGTGCAGCTCTAGTGCGACATTATTAACCAAACCATACCAAACCAACCAAACCAGCCACTAAAATTAATACCTTATAAAAAGTTTCTGTGTTGTCAGATCGTATTATAAGCGTTGCTCATTTTCATTACTTAAATTTAGTTTACAGGAAAAAAAATTATGAGTTCTTTATTCTGTACCTCAGGGCTAGACAAGTCTAAGGACACATTGGCGATTTTTGTTTATTGCAGATTATGTTTTTAAACTTGGTTTTCTATCACTCCATACCATCAAAATTCACTCACATTTTTTTAACCATTTGGAGAGAGCTAAAAAAGCCTAATTCAAATGCTTTAGTTGAGAGTAGGATTCAGTTTTTTCCTTCTCCTGTAAAGTTGTCCAAATATGAATAGGTTCGTCTAACTCTGAGGTACTGTATTTATATCAACGCCAATATCCCTTCAATATGTTTTTCAAATACACTCAAACCTATTTTTGTGCGGTCTTTTTTTGTGCGTTTTTTTTTTGTGCAGTATTTGAAAATTTCAATCAAATTGGAACATAATTGATTATCTGGCTACCGCGACATATGCAAGCGTCTAGTGAAACAATAGTCGTCGCAAAAGCTGATCACCGACTACATGGTAACTGAAAAAATAGTCAACTCTAAACGAGTGCGAGGTAGTATCTTCAAGTGACGAAAGCGATTTTGAACCAAGTTCGCGTATTGTCAGACTACGAAGGATAATGGTTATACGTTTTGAAAAGTTTTGTATGTGTAAAATAAGTACATATGTAAATAAAATATTTTTAAATGTTCGCATGTGTATTTTCTAAATCAGATTCCAAAAGGTTTGGCGAGATTCCAAGTAGCTGTCAAGCCTCGTGTCTTGATTTCGTTTAAAAAAGCAATTCCTAGTTATTTCGTAAGATTTTAAGTTATTTTCTATGTGAGATTTTTTTATGCGGTCCCTATTCACCGCATAAAAAAAACTTTTAATTGTGTTGCGAAAACTATTTTTTATAGCTACTCGTAAAGTTTTGTGCGAATTTTTTTTATGCGGTCCCTATCCACCGCACAAAAACAGGTTTGAGTGCACGTTCTCTAAAAATTTTGAAGAACTCATTTTATATTATTATCAAGTTAACGATTCTGACTATACTGTTAAAAATAGGTACTGAAAAATAAGTAATGTGCTCATTATTGATCACATTCGACTCTTATCATAGCTTCGAATACAAAAGTTTCATTTCTGAAAAAGACATGTACTCAAAAATGAGTTAAATGAATAAAAGAGCAGTTCCTTGCATTCATAAATCACTTTCACAACAAAAGAATCAAACCCAAATATTCTACCTGATGTCGTCCGCACCAAAGTCCAGGGCTATATCCGTTGTACTACGACAGCTACGTGAAGAAATTATAAACAGAAGTCATGTTAAAAAAGCGTGGCAAAAAACGAGAAGTAAGATAATTGAGTCGTAATAACTCAGTTTTCATTTGAGCAATCGACATCAAATGATGGGGAAAACCATCTTTACAAATGTTTTAAATTTGTCAGGTCGCTTTGTTAACTTGGCTTAAACAGAAGCTGATATTAGCAATATCAAATCACATTGCTCAATTTTGCGAAAGTACGATTTTTTAAATTTGAGTACGGCATGGCTCATTTACGATGAAATTGTACTAAAAAAAATTAGTACGTCCATATACTCATATTTAAGCACATTTTCTTTTTACAGTGTACCAGAGAGAATATTTAATTATTTTATATTTCAGCTGCTATTTTTTTTAATTTTTCCCAATATTGGTTTTTAAATTGTTATTGTTTGTTATTGTTTTTATATTGTTTGTTATTGTTTTTATATTGTTTGTTATTGTTTTTATATTGTTTGTTATTGTTTTTATATTGTTTGTTATTGTTTGTTATTGTTTTTATATTGTTTGTTATTGTTTTTATATTGTTTGTTATTGTTTTTATATTGTTTGTTATTGTTTTTATATTGTTTGTTATTGTTTTTATATTGTTTGTTATTGTTTTTATATTGTTTGTTATTGTTTTTATATTGTTTGTTATTGTTTTTATATTGTTTGTTATTGTTTTTATATTGTTTGTTATTGTTTCTATATTGTTTGTTATTATCATAAAATATGTACACTTGTACAAAATTGTCCCCCCCCCCCCCCCCCAAAAAAAAAAAAAAAAAATAAGATAAGATGTCCGCTGAATCTTTATGATTTTATTTATTTTTATTTTTAGCATATGAAAAATCATACCTCATTGAAATAGTTTCACTGTAATAAAAAATACTTTAAAATCAGTACCTCAACCTACTCGTTTTCCTTTTGTGTATAATTGCATCGTAAATGAGCAAGGACGTACTCAAATTTAAGCAACCGTACTTTCTCCAACATGAGCAGTGTGATTTAATATTGCTAATCTCAGCTTCTGTTTAAACCATCTTAACAAGGAGACCTGACACACTTAAAATGGTTGTTCAGAAGAGGGTTTTACACATTATTTTATGTCGATTGCTTCAATGGAAATTGAGTTATTAAACTCAATTATCTTACTTTCCATTCTTTTGGCACACCTTTTAAAGAAGTATTTTCTTAATAACTACTTCATATCACCCTGGTAGTACAACGGATAAGAAACTCGACTGCGGTGCCTTAGGATCTGGGTTCGATTCCCGGTAAATCTTGGTTAAAATTGTTGACATTTATAAAAAGTGATTTATGAAAGCAGCCAATGTAGGCTAGCATCTTTTTTTTTTCATTGTGGCTTTTTTGAGTACATGTCTTTATCAAAATTGAAACTTATGTAATCGGAACCATGATAAGCATTGAATGTAATCAAAAATGACTACATTTTACTTATTTTTGAGTACCTATTTTTAACATTGTAGTCGCAAAAACAGTGACACAACGTAGAAAGTGCGCAGATCTTGGTTCGGAATCCAAAAAGGTGTCACTTGAGCTTTACGTTACACGCCTTAAACCTGCGGTGAACCTAATTTTTTAATATTATATAAATAAAAACAATAAACCATTAGATATAATAAATACGAAATTATTCCAAATATACACCCAAAATAAGCAATTATTAAACCACCCATATGGGTCAAAATTCCAATATCATATCCCCTATAGCAACCAAATAGCACAAATTCATTATTGCGACCCATTTCCTGGAACGACAACCTTGAGGATCTCTTATTACCTATATACAAAATCGCACTTTGATTGACTTACGCCAATCGCGTTGGCATCGCAACAGATGTTTCGCCAGATGTTTGAAGGTGTTCGAATCCTGAGGAAAGGTATTTAGGAGACTTGAGTTCCAACTTCACCTGCATTAGTGTTCCATTGTCAACCACTGGACTTGGAGATTTCCTGCTGATTGGACTACTGACTGTGGAATCAGATTTCTTGAAGTGAAGTAAGTTTGCAAAGTCATTAGCTTCGGGTTGTTTGGACTAACTAGTGAATAATCTCATCGGAGTGTTTCCAATTTGCAGTGTTAGTTAGTGTGAGTGTGCAGTGGCTTAATTTGTTTTGGTTGGTTGGTTGGTTGGTTGGTTGCATTAACGTCGCACTACAGCCGTACTTTGGGCTATTGGCGACTGTTCGAGGCCTATCTCGAAGAAAGACACTGACTCGTATTTTTGAACCACCAAAATGCCTGGAATGAAGTGTAATGTTGCTGCATGAAATGTATTCTTATTGCAAAGCAAAAACCGTTTTGAAGGTTTGGTTCGGTTAATTAACGTCACACTAGAGCTGCACAGTAGGCTATTTGCGACGGTTCGGGGTCTATCTCGAAGGAAAGACCCGGGAACACATACACATTCACACATGCTCCTCGTTATTTTAGAACCATGGTCAGATGACGAAGAAACATATGAATGGGCACCCAACGCCTTCAATAGACTTCGTGACATTAGACCCCGATCAGATTTATCGTGCACCAGTCCCGTATACACGCCGTTAATTTTTACGGATGTTCTGGACGACTTTTCTAGTATTTTGTAGCAAAGCTGGTAACCCTCCGATCACAAGATTTTTTTTTTCTTTTCTTTGTCAAGTCCATCACCTAGGATCGAACCAGGAATCTTCGTATTCCCAGCTGACGCCTTTAACCGCTCGGCCACGGAGGCCTCCGTTTTGAAGGATTATATATCATTCCAGTTTTTTTTAAATCCCTGATTCTGATGGAAGTTGGGGGATGGAGAGATATAACAGAAAAAATATTTTTAACCCGTGTACATCACATATTTGTTCCGATCATTTGCAAACTAATTACTTTCTTAAAATTATAATTGCAGGTATAATGTTTTAATTACAGTTAAATTATAAATAATACGTAATTAAAATTAAATTTTAATTACGTATACTCTATCCCCCCCGCAACCTCAATAGGCGTCAGAACATTGGACCAGTAAAAATAGTCCCGTATACACGAGTTGGAAATTGTGGGTATTTTTATACGACTTTTTATAATTTAGGAACGGATCTAGCAATCCTCCGATCACGACATAGCTACATTTGAACTTTTTGTCAAGTCCACGTCGTATTCGAACACGCAATGCTAGACGGATATTGGACCACTGGGCCACCGGACACCTATAATGCTAAAACACCTAAATGAAAAAGTATGCTAAAACAATAGGTAATAACCAGTGGCGTAATGATTACAGTTCATATCCAGTAGCGTAACGACTATAGTTCATAAGAAGTGGCATATTAATTGTAATTTATAACTAGTGGATTAGCGATTACAGTTCATAACCAATGGTGTAACGATTTTAGTTAGGGCCCTCCCCGCATTACAGGTCTTAAAGGCCAATATATATATATATATATATATATATATATATATATATATATATATATATATATATATATATATATATATATATATGTGTGTGTGTGTGTGTGTGTGTATGTATATACATGTATTCATTTATGTCCCCTTTTTCTTGCAGAAATCGTTTGTAATTTGTATTATATTTATAACTCATTCAATTTGTATTCTATAAAATAAATTTAATTAAGTTGTATCTCTTATAAATGCAATGTCTATCTTATACTTGGTATACTTACGTAATTGTGCTGACAGCACGATATATTTAGCAAAAATAATTAGTAATTAATATTATATATTATTTATTATTCAGTTTCTTTTTATATTTAAAAAAATGCTCATCGGAAACATTGTTAGTTTCTTTGACTTTGTATAAGAGCGGAAATTTCGGTTTATAGGCATTTAAAAGCAAATAAAAATTGCCAAAATATTAAATTGCAACTATTTAAATATTTGAGCACATCGAAATCGATTTATAGGATTCCACGAAAAACATTTCTTGTTAAAGAAAAAAAATAAAAATAAAATAAACATTAGCTGAAAGTAAACTAATTACTTCTAAAACGTGTATATAATATCAATCCTTTTTTATTTTAATTTATTTATTTAGCGTATTTTTAAGCCGAATTACTGAGAAAACTACGAATAAAGAAAAAAATTAATGAACGGTAAATGTGCTTTTAAGTGCTATTGATTCGTTATATTTTTCTGAAACTGCATTAATATTTTAATAGCTTTTGTGTATAAGTCAAACAAACTATAAACTGAATTTACATTTTATTTTATTTTACGTTAAACTAATCATACTGTAATTCACGTTTACTGGTAAGTTCAGAAATATAGATGTGTGGCTCCGCGTTGCTTTAGAACCGGTAGAGTCATATACATTTTGAAAAACTATGCTTCCCCTTGTCAGGACCTTCGAGCATGAATGGACTGTAGTAGAGCGTATATGACGTCAAAATCGTGAAACCAACATCTCAGACCGAATGGCCTCAGACACGAGCCATCTCTTCAAAATTATGAATTAAAAAATACTCGCGATTGGCTGATGAATTGGGAAATGTGTAACAGTAAAAATTTATGAATGGAATGACGTAATTAACCTCGTGTCTGAGGCCATACATGTTGGCCTCTCTTTGATGTTAGCGAGATTATAACATTATGTTTTCTCTACTATGAAGGATCCATGATCGAAGGTCAGGACTCGAACCAGCGACCTATTGCCCTGGCAATCCCACGCACTATACAGGCACTAGGGGGGGGGGGAATCACTTCATATACCTGATACTCCCACTTAGGGTTGAGTAATCACTTTAGTCTGACTTGGTAGAGTATCGGCGTAGCAAGCAGAAGTTTCTCGGTTCGTTTCAAAGTGACACCCAAAAATTGTATAGCGCTACTTGCGAACTAACAACATCAATTTGAATGTAGCGCTATACACTGTTTGGAACCAATCGAACCGAGGAACTTCTGCTTTCTACGCCGATACTCTAGCAAGTCAGACTAAAGTGATTACTTAAGCCTAAGTGGGATATCAAGTATCGGGTATATGAAGTGACCCTCACAATAAATTCTATCTACATCTCAAAAATATATTTTTAAGATGGTTATTTATGCATTAATTCTTTTAAACGCATTTCTTAAACAAATCGTTTATATTTATGAGGGTAAACGTATTATTCGTCAGCGCTCTAGGAAATTCTCTTTCTTTTGATACCTCACTTGTTCATATATGGGGCGTGTAAGAGGCGTAAATGGGATATATACTATAAAAATAATATATATGATTAATAAATTTATTTATGTAAAAATTTTAATATTGAGGAGGTTTTTTTTTACACATTTTAAAGCCTAGAGTCAAAATGGTTTCAAAATATTTGTATGAATGTATGAAAAGGCATGAAAGTATGTGAATGAACAGATATTGCCATGGTAACCGAATTTAGTATAATATATTAGTGTCCATGGCAATGGACAGGAAAGTTATCATCTAAATAGATCATTTGAAAAGAATATCATTAAAAAAAGGGGTTGCCTTTGTTCGATTTCAATTTTTATTAATTACACATAAGCGACGCTAACAAGTTCTTTTAAATTGCTGGTGAATAAAGTAGTTAATTAAAATTTTTATCTAGCTTACACATCAGATTATTCTAAGAAAAAATATTAAAATTAGCGGGGTTTTATGTTAAGTTATTTCATTATTATTACTTTAATTTAACCCCAAATCGGTCGGGTTTTTTTACGAATATTTATTTTTAGGAATAAAAAATGCTATTTTTATGTTCTATCCTGAATTCTAATTATCTTATCCGTAGATCTGTTTGTTCTAATCTTCTAATTATCACAATGTTTGGCCAGTTTGTGGGTCAGAAACTATATTTATATAAAACATTTCTTGGGAACGTTGACTCAAAATATCATTGTATTATATATCATTAATTAAAAAAAAGTGGTGTAGTTGACATAGTTTAAATAATAGTATTAAGAAGTTTAACCACAATCATTATTATAATTAAATTACGATAGTTAATTTTACATATCTACTTGATTATAATTTGTAAATGTCTCTCATTGTCTTTTTGATTTATTAAGGTTATACTGGTATGATGTATGTCATATCAAGTTTGCGAAGAATACAGTTAGTTAATTAAATTTATAAGTAGAAGATAAGGTTTAATATGATGTAATGAAATCTCAAATTTCTTTTTCTACAAAACAAAACCCATATTTTTACCCTCAGACGGAGTTGAACGACTTACGCCATAAGTGCATAGTTAAAAATAGGTGTTCAAAAATAAGTAAAATGTACTCATTTCTTATTACATTCGATGCTTATCATAGCTCCGAATAAGTTTCATTTTTTAAAAAGACATTTACTCAAAAATGAGTAAAAAGGCGCTTGCTTGCCCACATACGCTGCCTTCATAAATCACTTTAAAAAAATATCGACAATTACAACGTAGACCTACCGAGAATCGAACACAGGTCTGCAGCACAGCTGTCCACAGTCTTATCCGCTAAGCTATCAAGGCGACGCGAATAAGTTATAAGCAGGAGTAATGTTAAAAAGGTGTGCCAATAAAATGGGAAGTAAGATAATTGAATTGTAAAAACTAAGTTTCCATTTAAGCAATCGACATCAAATAATGTGGAAACATATCTTCTGAACAAATATTTTAAGTTTGTAAGGTTGCTTTGTTAAGATGGCTTGGACAAAAGCTGAGATTAGCAATATTAAATCACACTGATAATTTCTGCAATAGTCCGGTTACTTAAATTTGAGTACGCCATTGCTCATTTACGACGCAATTGCATTAAAAAAAAACAAGTATGTTCATGTACTCTTTATTAAGCACTTTTTTTACAGTGTGGAATTCTAGCTTTTCAAGTAATACCCATAAACTTTAAAATCATAAATATATTCTATGTCAAAACATTTTTCAAATCTGTGTTGTGTTTCTTAGAAGATATATCTATTAAAATAATAAAAAATATATATATAATTATATATATAACTACTTTTCAGACTATTATATTATTATTTCCAGACAATTATTTTCAGACTAAACTATTTTTCAGAGAAAACTATTTTAAAGTTTTGTCTTTTTTATAATTATTTTTATTATTTATTTTTGTAATTAATAGAAAATTTTACTGAATTTATAACTTTGCAATAATTAAACTATTAAAAAAATTAATTAAATTTGATCCATTTTACTTAGTCTGCTTAATTTGATTTTCTTTTAATAAATAATCGCATTTGACTAATAAAGTAAATAGAACGTTCCATTAGCTGATTGATAAATACGGATATTTTGGAAATTCTTTACTGAATAAAAAAAATGGTTCATATATCCTATATCATACAAAATGTATTAAAATACGCTATTTTTGTAAGTTTAAAAAAACAACGTTTTAATACATTATAGTACCAATGATAATGACTACTTTCTCTGATTATTTTTCTTGCACTTGTTTGTTTAATTCTTTAAATGCACATATATGTGAGAAGTACAGTTCCAGAACTTATCTAGTCAATTCCAGCAGTTTTCTAGAAATCAATAAATTACCATTATTTTGAAGAGAAGTGTTGGAACTGCAAAATAATTATTCTTTTTTTTTTAAGTTGACATAGTGATTTATATACTGATTTATACAAGAATCGATGGTAGAAGGCAGCAACAAAAACAAAAAAAAGTTTTCGAACAATCACTGCAATTTAATACAAGGATTCGAATAGGATGAAATTTGGTTATTGAACTAAAACTTTATTTTATTCCATTTATATTAAATCGTAAAGTTATACTTTGCTCAGATTTTACTAACTGTGGATAACGCAAGTTTTCGAAATACCCTCCTTTCATAAATACGAAGTAGAATTTATTTTTGTGTTACTGCCCCAGCCTTGCCCTTAAACTCTTAAGAAACAAAATCCAGTTCGTTCCGGTGGCAATGACCACGCGACTCGATGAAGATTAATCGTTCTGACAATGGAACATTCTTCCCGCCATAATCCCTTTACAAGAACTCCGATAATATTTCGTAATCCTTACATTAGAACATTAAACCTTTGATAATGAATATATCGTTCTTCTTTGAAGAAAACGAATTCACAAAGGGCATTCTGCGTTTTAAGTGAAGTGAACGCCATTTGTAAATGGGCAGAAGGTATAGAAGTTTTTTTTATTTCATTTCACCTCGGGGAAAACTGTTATCGGTTTTTAATCCCTTCATTAACGACTTTTTGAGAAGGTCTTTTGCCTGGGTGACTGGAATGTGTGATTTTTATTGCTTTGTGACGTCATGGTCTGTCTTCGCGAAGCAAACGATTTTCGCTCAGTAGAAAATTTTACCTGTAGACGAAGGTGTTCGGTTCTGAAATAAAAGTAAGTGGATAAGTGGATTGAATTTTATTGTATATTTCTACTGTATTTTTGTCTTTGTTTCGAAATAGCGATTATGTCAATTCTTGTTTTCTGAAAATAACAAATGCTAAGACTTTTAATGTTTTATTATATGTACGTTAAACTTTCAAAATTTAAGAATTATATTTGAATTTATGTTCACTGTAGCTCATTTGGTATTTCAACAGTAACTTCAGCATAAAGTACTTTTATAAATTAAAAGAAAATTGTATATTGCTTTGAAAACTGTCGATAGCATCACTATCCCTCTTGCAAATAATATATTTGAACTCCAGTGAACTTATTACTGTGACTTAACATAAAAACGACATGAAGCTTTGGAACAAAAAATGTATTTGATGTGTGGCCGCCTGTAGGCTTGGGCGATATTTCGATACATGTCGAAATTCCGGAATATAGAAGTAATTGCGATTTCGATTTTGTATATTTTTGATTTGACGATTAAATCTATTAAACGAATAACTGAAAGTGTACTCGGAAATATGGAAGAACTCTCAGAAGTACGGAAGAACTCTTAGAATTCCGGATAAACACTCGGATGACCAGAACAAACAGGATGCCAAATGTACAAATGTACACTTGTAAATATAATATCGCACGGGAATGCTAGTTATAGTCGTTAAGTCCATCAATGAAATATCAAAACCAAGGTGACGCACAGAATATTTGGAGAGAGTGTTTGGTTGTCCACTTAATCCCGTAACCAAGTAAAGAACGGAAGGTGGACAATGGGGAAGCATCTGCCCTATTGTATATTTAACGGAATATCGATATATCGGAATATAGATATATCGGAATATAGATATATCGGAATATCCATATATCGGAAAATCCATATGTCGGAAAATCCATATATCCGAATATCGATATAACGGAAATATCGATATAACGGAATATCGGAATATCGATATATCGGAATATCGATATATCGGAATATCGATATATCGGAATATCGATATATCGGAATATCGATATATCGGAATATCGATATATCGGAATATCGATATATCGGATATACATATAACGGAATATCGATATATCGGAATATTGATATATCGGAATATCGATATATCGGAATATCGATATATCGGAATATCGATATATCGGAATATCGATATATCGGAATATCGATATATCGGAATATCGATATATCGGAATATCAATATATCGGAATATCGAAAAAACGGAATATCAATATATCGGAATATCGATATATCGGAATATCGATATATATATAAAAAAAATATCAATATATAGGAAATAGTGATTAATCGTAAAATATCGATGTTTGATTGGCGATTAATCGCGATGGCAAAATGTCAACATATAAGATATATATCACAACTATTTATTTTTTTTGGTGGTAAAATATAGAATTAATCTTATTTTCCCCATCATGATAGTTCAAGAACATATAGCGTGAGATGATATACCATCTTCTTGTCTACCTGAGTGCCTTGACAACGGCACTGTGCTGGCACATGCTAGAACTGGAGGACGACGACAATGCAACTCTCTTTGAAAGTAGGCAAGCGCCACCTGTTGATAGTCCCTGCAACTGCTACTTTCAGGTACTATTTTTTTTTAATATATGTGTTTCATTGCACAGTAAGTATCGACATGGTGTCATATATGCAATAAATAGGTTAATACTAAAATATGATCAGTCCATCAAAGCTTATTTTAAGAAAAAAAAGAAAAAATCAATCTTATTCCTACATTCTTAGAAAATATCAAAATAATTATTACAAGTATAATATGTCTGGTTAAAGTCCACATTTCCATATTCCTAAAAACAATTAATATTATTTGCCCTTTAAAGTTTGTTTGAAATCTCTGATGCTCTCTTAGCATATAATGGGGAAATAAAAATATCTAAAGCCTGCTTCGTATAAAATTATGTATAATTAACCATTAAAAGTTACAAGAAATTACATGAAACAAAAAAAATATGCACATATATCAACATTTAAAAGAAATACATTGGTTCCAAATTAATTTATTAGTCAATCATATTCAGTCTCATTGTCAATGTTGGCCATGTATACGGACCTATCTCGAACCTATACGGACCTATCTCTGGTAAAACTCCTTAAATTGAACCGAAAACGTTTTTTAATGTCCTCTATTTGGTTACTTTCAGGGGCACTTTCTGAAGGCAATTGTTTACTCTTGAGTGGTAACTTGAACGTATGTGTTATGATGATGGAATCTATCAGTGGACGTGCTAATATAGTTTCTGGGAATGATGGAAATGATTCTGTTTTAGCGTAAATTTGTGAAAAAGACCTCCATGGAATCAAAACCAAAATAATTCGATTTACAATTTTTTGGACTAAACCCGTTTTAACATTAACCGATTTAAATATATATGTGCCTGTGGAATCTGCTTCGACTTATAATTAGCATAAAATACGTAAAAAATAATTAAATTATTTAAAGTTTACTTAATGTGTTTTGTTACTTTCGAATTCAATTTTTGAAGTGAAATATCTTAAAAAATTTATACCTGTAATGATAAAAACGCAAGTAACAACTAAAAAAGATTTCGCCATCTTTGATTTTTGATCATTTTTTATCGTCCTTATTTTTGAAAAAAAAGATTTCGTGAAAAAAACGAGAAAACGAATTTCCACAGTTTGACAAAATATTTAATCGCAGCATCAAGCATCTGTTTATTCATAAATGACGAAATGTTCTTCAGAAAAGACAAAATCTTTTTCACAATGACGAAGTTTTCTTCAAAAATAAGGAAATAATTTTCAAAAATGACGAAATTTCTTGCAAGACGACAAGATTCTCTTTAAAATTGGCAACAATTTCTTCAAGAAATGGCAATTTTTTTTTTTTTTTAATTACGATTTTTTTTTCAAATATAATGAAAATTCCATCAAAATCACGGAATTTTCTTCAAAAATGACGAAATTTTTTTCAAAAATGACGAAATTTCTTGCAAGACGACAAGATTCTCTTTAAAAATGGCAACAATTTCTTCAAGAAATGGCAATTTTTTTTTTTTTTTAATTACGATTTTTTTTTTAAATATAATGAAAATTCCATCAAAATCACGGAATTTTCTTCAAAAATGACGAAATTTTCTTCAAAAATGACGAAATTTTCTTCAAATATGACGAAATTTTCTTCAAATATGACGAAATTTTCTTCAAATATGACGATATTTTCTTCAAAAATGACGAAATTTTCTTCAAAAATGACGAAATTTTCTTCAAATATGACGAAATGTTCTTCAAAAATGACGAAATTTTCTTCAAAAATGACGAAAATTTCTTCAAAAATGAGCATGCATTTGTAACAGTGTAGACGGTTAATTCCGTGTGTCATCTTTCCAGGACTCGTGCGGCTGCATCTGCTCGCGCCCCATCTCCTGGGCGCAGTTCCAGGTGCTGCCCCAGAACTTCCGCCCCTGCCGCAGTTTCACCCTGGCCCTGAGAGGGGGGCAGTTCCACTCCTTCCCAGGGGACTACTTCTACAGGGTGGGGCACGTCCAGGACTTTGTGCTGGACGTGGGGCGGGTGGCATTCCAGCACCTCAACGACCCGGAGGGGGAGTCCTCCCCTTTCAACGGAGTGACATTCGACGTTAGCGCCTTCATCAGGATGCACGAGGTGAGGCAACAACCTTCCTCTTCAACTGTTTGACTTGAAGATATTTTAAGACTGGATTAAATCTTGATTTGAATCAGGCACGTAGGTATAGACTTTTCATGGGGTGGTTCAGTGACTGGATAACTTATTTCCCTCCCCTTCCGCCCCCCCCCCCACCCCATTTTTTAAACTTATTAATTTTTATTCAAATAAACAGGAAATATGTTGGCATATAAGCATCGAAACAGCAACAGTTAGCATTTATTTCTCATGAAATCGTTACAAATATCAGTCATAAACTACTTTTAAAATGAGTAAATATCACTCCCTAATTATGAAATAAATTTAGAGAACAAATTTAATTGTTCAGATTCCTTGCTTAAAATAATATATGGATCCCTTTAGAAAATATTTTTCCTTCGTCGCCAAAATTCAAATGCAAAAAAAAAGAAACACCGTGTCTTCATGTTTACACTTAGTTTGAGATAAAAATTACCTAAAAATAAGTTTTTGAAAACTATTTTCCGGAGTAGGACCCCCTGGACAACAAGAAGTATTATACTAGAAATTAAAAAAATTCTAGTTTTTAAAGTATTTTTATGATTTTTACAATAATTCGATTTTTTCCCCCTTGACTTTCAATGAGAGGGGTTTGGACCCCCTGAACCACTCCCATACCTAAGTGCCTGATTTGAATAATACCAGTACTGCATACCCATTTGTGGTGTTGCGGTTGCGAAGGGAGAACTGGACATTGGATAATGCTTTTTCCTTTTGTTCGCCTTCTAAGACGCCAAATATAAGATGGTTGTTTTTTGTTGTTGTTGTTAGATCAACTTTTTAACGGTATAAGGATGAAAATAATTTTTTTTATTGAGTTTGCCCAGATGCAAAAACTTTAAGCGTGTTTTCCTGGAAACCAGCGTTTGTTGAGTTTTCCCTTTGTATCTGCAATGCTCTCATGTTTAAAAATGATCTGCTTTCAATTCCTGTGGTTTTTGGGAGTAGGTTCTAACCTTCGAGAATGGATCCTTCATAGTAGAGAAAACATAATGTTATAGTCTCGCTAACATCAAAGTGAGGCCAACATGTATGGCCTCAGACACGTGGTTAATTACGTCATTACAGTCATAAATTTTCACTGTTACACATTTCCCAAGTAATCAGCCAATCGTGAGTATTTTTTAATTCATAATTTTGAAAAGAAGTCACGTGTCTGAAGCCATTCGATCTGAGATGTTGGTTTCACGATTAAGACATAATATTCGCTCTACTACAGTCTATTCATGCTCGAAGGTTCTAACGTAAAAAATGATTATTTAGATTAAATTTAAATTTTGCATTAATTTTTAAAATGTTATATGATAATTGTTTAAATGATTTTATGACGATTATTTACAATCACAAAACACATAATTTTTTTAACCAACTGAAGCACGCCAACCAAAAGCGCCAAGAAAGAGGTTATCAATTTGACTTGTATTTTTTTTTATGTATGTTCGTGCATGATTTCTGTTACGAATCAGATGTTTGGATAATGTTTCGGGTGTTAGATTGGGAATGTCTCACTTACAACCCCTTTGTAAAAAATATTCGGTTATCCGGAATTAAACTATCCGGAATTTTCCCAACCCGGCCGTTTAAAAAAAATATTGTTCGATTTAAAAAAATATATATTGTTGTCTCTCCTTATCAATGTTCAACTTTTTTATTTTTTCAACCCTTTCCATTTTTTATAATTACGATTTTATAACACAAAACCCCGACGCTTCAAAATTTAAAACAACCCCTGATCACCCCTCTCCAGGTGAACGTCAATCGCCGCTGGAACTGGGGCGCCATGTACTGGCTGGCCCCCACCACCCCAAAAGCCTACTGCGAGGTCCAGGTGGTCCAGTCCAACGTCCCCGTGCTGAGGTCCGACTTCGGGCGCATCTGCCAAGGGGTGGTCACCGTGGTCAACGTGGTGTCTTCCGGCCTGGTGGTCCTGGAGAACAGGGTGTTCGCGCCCTTCACCAAACTGACCGAGCTGGACTTGTCCAACAACAGGATCCAGGACATGAAGAGGTCGCTCTTTTCTTATCCGGCAAAGGAGCTTCAACTCATCAATTTGGCGTGAGTGTATTAATGGTTATTTTACAGGTTTTGGGATCCGTTAACCGATAATTGAGTATACAGCATCGTTTGACCCTTTAGACTCGAGTGGCGATTCTCAATCACCAAAATGACAACCTCTTCTTTTTAACCGACTTAAAAGCTCGCCAACCAAAACCACCATATCGCGCCAAAAGAAGAGGTGTTATCAATTCGACTGTTGTGTATTTTTTGTTATGTATGTTCGCGCAAGATTTCTGTTCTAATTGAGATATTTGGAAAATTCTTTTTTTTGTTTTATAGGGGATGTCTCACTTGGGCACCTTTTAAAAAAGATATACAATTATCCGGCATTTAATTATCCGGAATTCTCAATTAATCGGACAATTTAACCCTCTAGTGCGTAATTTTTCTTTTTTAATGAAATATTTTTTTTTTCTTTTTCTTTTGATCCCTGGACTGCTGAAAAAATATACAAAAAAATCCTAAGCTTATATTTAATTAAATAATTAATTAAAATCATGTGTAATTACTAAAATAATTTTCAAAAGGTATAAAAATATAGTTACATACAATATACATACCTCTGGTATTAGCTAGGATTTTTGTAGAGCCAGATTAAACTTATAAGTAATAAAACAATCTTCGAAAACTTTACCTTCACCAGGTTTAGAACAACAGACTTCGAAGCAACTGAAGCCTTTATCACAATCATTTTTATAAAGATAAGGAACATAACGGCGGTTATAAGAACTAGCCTCATAGTTCTCTACGTGACACTACTATAATAGTTAATATAAAACTCAATAGATACAACTAGTGATCATTTTAAAGTTGTGTAGCATATATGTTACACTATGCACTAAAGGGTTAAAAAAAATATTGTACGATTTCGAAAACTCTTTTTTTGTTGGATAGAGAAAAATCCACTTTGGCAGAAACTGAAAAAAAAATCGTTTATCCGGCTGTTATAGATCTGGAAATATCGATTAATATTTTTTTTTTAACAGTTTCTCCAATATCAAAATGATTTCATTGTTTAATGAAAGTTGAACAACAATGACATTTCGTTTACCCAGCATTTATTGACATTAACAGGGATTGTTTTACAACATACCTGTTGAGACAAAATGTGAGCACAAGTTGTTAATTGAATTTCTTGGTGAATAATAGCAAAAAGCGAAGCGCCCTGTTAAATTAAAAGTCCCTGCTAATGTCTGACAACCAGGTTGATAACTACTTGTATATAGTCAATGTTATAATAAATTTTATATTTAATTGAATCTAAATGAGTTCTTCCATCCCCGACCAGCAACAACAACATCCGCGTCCTCCCCAGCGACATGTTCTCCCAGATGTCCTCCTTGCAGTCGGTCAACCTCCGGGGCAACCCCATCTCCAGCATTGACGAACGGACCTTCAGGCCCATCTTCAGGACCGTCGAGATCATCGGGTTGGACAGTGAGTGGACCAACAACACCTCTACTAACACCACTCTCAGCTCTTCCTTACTAACCCGATGAGACAATCTCTTGAAATATGGGAATTGAAGAGCAAACATTCAAAACGTGTTTTGCCAAAATATTTTTTTACAAAATATGCTATTACATCGCTGAATTTGCATCCAAATTTTCTATCGAACTCAAATAAACTGGATTTGAAACTGGGACCAAGTTTTCTATAGCAAGACGCGTAATCCGGCACTGCCAAATCCTTCGAACGGACTTCCAATTCCATCCATTGAACTCTAACTGTAACTTCTGGAATGGTCATGAGCAGTTCCTTTTATGGACGCGGTTGAAGCTATACTGTACCCCCAAATAATTTTTTATAGTAATTTTCTGGGGGGGTTTCTTCTGAAACCGAGGTTTCTAGGTTATTGGTCTATTATTAAATATATGTAGATATTTTATTTTCAACATATATAATTAATTTATTTCGCCAAAAATATAGTTTTCTTTTCGATGTCTATCCACTTATAAATGGTTAAAATGAATTTCAAAGAATAAGCATTCAAAATCGGTTTTATTTGAATTTTTTTTTTAATACAGTCCAAAGCACTAGAATTCGGCATATTTTAGCATGAACAATATAAGAAATATACAGGTAAAAATGTACCACTTGTTTAACCTTCAGTTGACTTCAAGTCAACAAACTACCTTGCGCAATCCAGAAGTTACAGTTTGAGCTCAGTGGTTAAAAAATAAGTTTTGTGCCATGAAAATAACATGCAAAGATTGGAAGAGTCAATGCATTTAGGAATAGTTATCAGCGTTTTCCCACGAATCCCACTTAATGTGACAAAATGCGTTTTGAATGTTTGCGCTTCAATTATGTGTGCTTGGTATCCATATATGTATAGAAACAACGCTAATTTATTTTATTTTGTCCATGTGTTCAATAAAAGACGAGTGTCGAAATATCTCAATTATGTTATCTTGCGTGAGTTACTAATATAAGTTGCATGGTGCTTTGTTGAATTTTTATAGCCTATAACTTCCCTAAATCTAGGGCATATTTTTTATGAAAACTATTCGTAACTTTCGCAAATCTTTTTACACATTTTATAATTTATTACGAAATATATACTAATAAAATTACAGGATGGTCTTTGAATGTTGTCTCATGTATCAGAAAACAATGATCCGGTTTTGATGAGACTTAGTGAAATAACAGTTCTCACTCGAAAATTGTTTTTTTTTTCGGTATCTTAATCAAACGATGAGTTACAACTATGAAAATATTTACGAAAGGATCTAATCTGACAACCTTCCGATAACCAGATCGCTACACCATGTCAGGAATCGAAAAATGTGCTCTCTTCGTTGCAGAATCCGAAGCTCTGGTCCAGGGCCGTAGACAGGGGGGGAACGACTGAACAACCCCTCCCCCCCCCCCCCGAAATTGTGTGATACTTTTTTTCAACACTCCTCTCCCCCCTTTTTTTCCTTCATGTTCTTTTTTTCTTTCTTGAATCCAAAAAACTATTTACTTATAGTGCCTAATACCACCGATGGTGTAGAACTATAAACTATGACGTCACAGCCAATTATATTATATTTTTCTACATCGGCTGGGAGTGTTCGGAACAGAAGTGAGATGAACTCTCGATGTTTAATATCTTTCGGCACTGTACTAAAAATTTTAACTTCTGAAACGCTTAAACCAGTTCCTTCTATTGTCGCGGTTGAAACAATACTGTAAGCAGTGGCGGCGATTCGGGGGGACGGAGGGGGGATATTTTACCCAAACACTACAATTCGGCATATTTTATCGTGAACAGTATATGAAATATAGAGGTAGAAACGGCATCAAATAGTTTAGAAAATTGTTCAGATACGGTACGAAAATTATAAAGGAAAAGATTGTCTTCGTGTTGTCATAACAACGGAAACCTTCAACCATAACCCCCCACCCCCATCCCCCGAAAAAAAATCCTGGCTACGGCCTTGCTCTGGCCATTTGACCACCCACGAGCAGGTCTCGAAATAAGCCGAGCGTTACCTTAAAATTGCCGCGGCAATTATAATGGTTCTCACGGCAAACATTACTGCGAGTATTTGTACCTGGATTTTTTTTTTTTTGGTTTCCTATCCAAAATACAGAAACCGAATTTACGAAAGCAATTAACAAGAACCTCCCAATTGGAAGTCTCCATTATATTAAAACACATGTGACTTTATCGGAATAAACACAAGTATCCCTCCGATTTTCGATTTAAAGGCTTATCAACTGTGGTGGCTCGTCCACTACAGCAAGTACAGCCGGGCTGCACCTAAATTTATTAGTGTATTTTAAATCTAAAATCGGATATTTTACTAATTTTCTTAAATGAAGATTAGAATTGAAAATGAAATTTCTACGCTAGTAAACAGAATCTCCGATAAATAGCAAGCCTGTTACGGTAATGCACAATTCAGAAGGGGGGAAAACTCCATTCAATCAAAACTGCAGCCAAAAATCGAAATTCGAAAATGGCTGCATCGTTGCCATGGAAACCTTTACGTAGTATGGAGATTCCTCCCTATGTTAATGTACTGTATTTGTGAGAAGGTACAGCCGAAATGAATTTTCTTGTTTTAGCTGCACTTGATATTCGATATGCAAATTGGCTGTTGCGTGAAATGCGGATATGGGTGGATGAAACGTGAACATTCGAAATAATCTCTCCAAACGGAAATGGTTTTCGTGATACATTTACTGTGTGCTGTTGTTTCAGGACCATTATGGTCCTGCTGTTGTTTTGTTATTTAAGTTAATATTAAAATTGACCGAGTCGCATATTTAAAAGAAAGTAGGATTGCTTTAATTTTCAAAAAATAAGTAATTGTTTTCTATTTTTGTCGCATGTTATCATTTCGTAAAAATTGAAAGGAAACTTTGATTTGAGTAGTAAATAATAAATAATTTAGACTGCTTATCAAGCAGTAAGGAAATGGTTTTCTACATGTAATAGTAGACCTCGCTTATAAATATTGCGTGTCTGCAATATACTTGTATGTATTTTTTTTTAAATCTGATATATTCAAATTCAAGTATTTTTATTCTTTATTTTTTTTTTATCTAACGTGTATGTTTCTGTTTCTTGCAAATTATATCGTTCACAAACTAAATTAGTCCATTTTTTTTTGTTCATTATTTTTTTTTTAATTGCTTTAAAATTCATAAAAAAGAAAGTAAGAACTACAAATTACAGAATCGGTTTTATTTTTTTAATCGGTTCGTGAACTCAATAGTTTTTGCTGAAAGATTATAAAAGCCCACAGCAGTGTTTGTTGCCAGCTTCAAGATCTCATTTCGAGTCCTTTTATATAGCTTAGCATACTTATAAATGTTGCTGTAATAACTGTTGGGAGCAATCGGAAACTAGTAATTCTACGAACAGTACACCTCACGACCAAAAAAAAGCTGAACTTTACACGAAATAGACCCACTCAAACGGCCGCCATCTTGAAACGGAAACGAAAAAAAGTTTCAAGAAAATAATGAAACACATAAGTCGTGTTTAAGGACTTCAAGGGTCAGTCATGTCCAAATTTTTAAGAAAATCGAACAACGAGTTTGATTGTGACTGCGTAACAAACAAATTTAGAAACAGACGAAATGCCGAAATGTCTAGTTAAAACAGAACCTCACTTACGCTTAATCTAAAATATCTAAATTCCAAAGGAGATGCAACTAACTTAATATTGTGTTCAACATATACATATAGGCAAAATTAACAAACAGCCGAAACGTGAACAAACAATACTTTTTCTCAAATTACACTGTTCAAAATAGGTATTCGAAAATAGGTCAAATGTACTCAATTTTGAGTACATTAAACGCTTATCATGGCTCCGAATCAATAAGTTTCAATTTTGAAAAAAAATTGTACTCAAAAATGGGTACAATGAGTAAAAATGAACATATAGAGCAGATGCTTGCCTACACATGCTGCCTTCATAAACCCTCTCAAGAAATATCAACAATTAGAACCAGGGAATCGAACCCACATCTTTAGAAACCGCAGTCCAGTGCCTTATCCGTTAATCAAGACGCCTTGAAGAAGTAATAAACAGAATATATTTTTGGAAGATGTTCCAAAAGAATGGAAAGTAAGATAATGGAATTGTAATAACTCAGTTTCCATTTAAGCAATCGACATTAAATGAGATGAACACCATCTTCTGAACAACTATTTTAAGTGTGTCTGGTCACTTTTTGAAGATGGCACTAACAGAAGCTGAAATTAGCAATATTAAATCTCACTACTCATTTTTGAGAAAGTACGGTTACTTAAATTTGAGTACGTCATCATTCATTTACGACGCAATTGTTCTCAAAGAAAAATGAGTAGATTTATATTCTCATTTTTAAATACCTTTTTTTACAGTGTACCCTGGCGATTAATAAGCTTAAGTAACAAGTGACGATAACAATAGAATGCATATTTATAATCATAAATTGGTTTGGTTTTGTTAAATAACGTCGCACTAGAGCTGCACAGTGGGCTATTGGCGACTGTTCGGGGTCAATCTCGAAGGAAATACCCGGGAACACATACATCTTATATATATATATATACACATTCACACACACATTCATACATGCACCTCGTTATTTTAGAACCATGGTCAGATGACGAGGAAACACCTGAACTGGCACCCAACGCCTTCAATAGACGTCGGGACTTTGGACCCCGATCAGATGTATCGTGCAGCAGTCCCGTATACACGCCAGTATAATTTGTCGGATATTCTGGACGACTTTCTAGTATTTTTGAAACGAAGCTGGCAACCCTCCGATCGCAAGATCACTACTTTTTTTACTTTTCTATGTCAAGTCCATTTCACGGATTCGAACCACCAATCCTCTGATTAGTAGCTGAACGCCTTACCAACTGAGCAACTGGGGCTCTTTATAATCATAAAAGCACATTGAAATAATTTCATGTCAAAAATCAGTAATTTCAAATCCTTTTATGAATACTCTGTAAAAAAAAGGTACTATAAAATGATTATCTAAACATAATAGCTAAACTTTAAGTATAATTGCATCGTAAACGGGCATATGACATACTCAAATGCAAGTGACCGTACTTTCTCAAAAAGTAGCAATGTGATTAAATATTGCTGCACTCAGTTTCTGTTCAAGCGATCTTAATGAAACCTACAAACTTAAAATAATAATTCAGAAGACAGTTTTCCACATTATTTGATGTCGACTATTAAAATAGAAACGGAGTTAGTACAACTCAAATATCTTACTTCGTTTTTTTAGAACATTTCTATTTTTATATGCACTTCTTAATGTCGCCTAGTAGTTAACGGATAAGGCACTGGACTGCGGTGATGATTATCTGAGTTCGATTCCCTGTAAAGTTTGATTGTAGTAGTCAATATTTATTGAAAGGGATTTATAAACGCAGCCTATGCTTTGAACATGGATCCTTCATAGTATAGAAAACATAATGTTATAATCTCGCTAACATCAAGGGAGGCCAACATGTATGGCCTCAGACACGTGGTTAATTACGTCATTCCATTCATAAATTTTCACTGATACACATTTCCCAATTCATCAGCCAATCGCGAGTATTTTTAAGTCATAATATTAAAAAGAAGTCACATGTTTGAGACCATTCGGTCTGAGATGTTGGTTTCACGATTATGACGTCATATTCGCTCTACTACAGTCCATTCATGCTCGAAAAGTCTATGTATGCAAGCGTCAACTCATTATGCTCACAATTTTAAGTACAAATCTTTTTCAAAATCGATATTCATGTATTCGGAGCCATGATAAATCAAAAATAAGTATCATTTAATTATTTTCAAGTACCAATTTTTAACAATGTAGGAAATTTATTTCCTACGTATTTTATATGCACAATAACAATAAAACTTGACATTAATCCAGCAAACACTTCAGAATTTCCTTTGATAATCCCTTTAATTATTGAGTACCTTCGATGATAGCTTTTTCTATTTGAAGCTTCTT
Source organism: Troglohyphantes excavatus (assembly GCA_963932185.1). Classification (NCBI taxonomy): domain Eukaryota; kingdom Metazoa; phylum Arthropoda; class Arachnida; order Araneae; family Linyphiidae; genus Troglohyphantes; species Troglohyphantes excavatus. Next base: position 63,022,725 of record OZ010673.1, on the reverse strand, counting down.
TGTGAAGTGTAACTTAATTACGCAACGAATAATACATCAATAACGCAGTTACGTAACGATGATTTTTAGAGTAATGCGAAATTCTACTTTTAAATTATTTATATTCTCTGGAAACGTGTCTTTTTATTTTTAAGGAAAAGGTTAATCTCCCTTTGACTATCTTTTTTTAATTTAATTTATGCTGTGTAAATAACTGCAGTTGTTTTTCTCTCGCGTTATTTGAAATAATCATTTGAAACTATTCGACTTTTTTTCTAAATTGAAAAATAATGATAATATTTATTTCTAAGTGTTTAGTTTCTATTTCGGATTTGTGTCTATTTGTATTTGAAGAAACACTATGTTTCATAATAAATGAAAATGTGGATTGAAATCAAAATGATAAAGAGATATCAGCCACTGAAATTGTTTGCACACTGTTAAAAATTCTTTCTCACATTTGACGAAACTTTCGACATTTCTGACGAAACACAAGTCTGCTATACGCTCCGATTAAATATTTCGTTAAACTGAGGAAATTAATTTGTCATTTTTTTAACAAATTTATTTCGTCAAAAATGAGGACGATTTAAAAAAAATTCAATTATTCAATATGAACGAGCTGATTCTAACAGCGGAACATTCGTTCCAAAGTCCAACGGCTATCTACTCGGCCTATAAGAATCGATTTAATTCTGACAATATAAGTATAAGAACCCAACATGACTTGATGACCCAGAAAAGGGCCGAAATGGAATCTGAGTTAATAACTGTCGTTCAAAATTTCAGAATTTTTGTTTAGTCAAAAGTCACGTGATTGAATGACGAAACGATTGTCGAATAAGACATTGTTATTTCTTCTGCACTGTAAACAAAATGTGCTTAAAAATGAATACATGGACATAATCGTTTTTCTTTGAGTACAATTGCATCGTCAAGTCAATGAGCGATGACGTACTCAAATTTAAGAAATCGTACTTTCGAAAAATGAGCAGTGTGGTTTAATATTGCCAATCTCAGCTTCTGTTCAAGCCATCTTAACAAAGCGACCTAGCAAACTTAACTTGTTCAGAAGATGGTTTTGAACATTATTTGATGTCGATTAATTAAATAGAAACTGAATTATTGCAAGTCAATTCTCTTACATACCATTCTTTTGGCACACATTTTTAACACTTCTTCTGTTTATAACTTCTTCACGTTGCTCTGGACTGCGGTGCCTGAGGATATGGGTTCGATTCCTGATAAGTCTTGGTTGCAATTGTCGATATTTACTGAAAGTGATTAATGAAGGCAGCCTATGTAGGCAAGCTACTGCACTTTTTATTCCTTTTTACTCATTTTTGAGTACATGTGTATTTCAAATATGAAACTTATGTATTCGGAGCTATGATAAGCATCGAATGTGTTATCAAAAATGTGTACATTTTACTTATTTTTGAATACCTATTTTTAACAGTACAGGGTTACCAATCCTTTAAGGAAAAATATTTTTTTGATTTCTTTCACTAAATGTTTCAAATCTGAAACTTTTTTCAGCAAGTGGAATAAAGCAACCATACAAGGAGTAAAGTAACCCCCACTTATTGCACTGTTGAAATAAGTACTTAAAAATAAGTAAAATGTACTCATGTTTGATTACTTTTGATACTTATCATAGCTCCAAATACATAAGTTTCGTCTTCGAAAAAGACATGTACTCAAAAATGAGTAAAATGAATAAAAAGAGCAGCGGCATGCCTATATAGGCTGACTTCATAAATCACTTTTAGTAATTACAACTATGACTTACCGGGAATCGAACCCAATCCATCTACCTGATATCGTCCACACCAAAGTCAGGGCCTTATCCATTGTGCCACCACAGCGATGTAAAGATAATTTTTATAAACAGAAGAAATGTTAAAAAGGCGTGGCAAAAGAATGGGAAGTAAGATAATTGAGTTATAATAACTCAGGTTCCATTTAAGCAATCCGCATCATATAATGTGAAAAACCATCTTCTGAACAACTATTTTAAGTTTGTCAGGTCGCTTGGTTAAGATGGCTTGAACAGAAGATGAGATTAGCAACAGTAAATCCCACTGCTGATTTTTGCGAAATTACGGTTGCTTAAATTTGAGTACGTCGTTACTCATTTACGAGGCAATTGTACTCAAAGAAAAACGTGTACGTCCATGTACTCATTTTTAAGCACATGTTTTTTTACAGTGTATATATAACAAAAGTTGCTATATAGACACACAAATTAATTTAGTGATTAAACTCAAAATAAATTATCTATTATTTATAAGAATCAAGGTCTCCAGAAACCCATAGACTGTTTTCAGTGTGCTGACTTTTCTAATGTGCAACAAATTACATCGGATGGGTATCCTGATTCCAATGAATAAAGGATTATTTCCTTTGAGTATAATAGTATTTCGGTATTAAAATTAATGGTACTTTGAATTTTAAACGAATCAACAACAAAAATCGCATTCTAAACTAAAAACTCTAAATTGGAGGCGACTTTATCTTATAAAAGTAGCATTCAATGACTTAGTTACAGCTCTAATAACGTACAGACAACTGAAAAGCGAATAAAATAACTTCATTAGTATACGAATAAAACTAATTTTCCCTTCTCAATCGTCTTTAAAACAATAAACAATCTCTTTATTGAATAATTCAAAACTTCATTCCAATCTTTAGAAAATAGACTTATAGAAACGATAATTTAATGGAACTCCCCTATTAGATATCTCCATTAAAACGTACCTTTCGCACTAATAAAATCAAATGAAATACGATTTTGTGTAAGGTACTTCATTAATAAAGTTTTAAATATTTACTTAGAAACCGTGGGATTACAAACATTCCAGATGGGTTCAACATTTATCTTGTTTCATGAATAAATGTAAGTTGTATTCAAAAGAGCGTTCTTTAAAGAGCATTTATTCACAAATCTTTTATGCACACAATACTTTTAATGGGATATAGGATGGTTCTAATCCTGTTTAAAAGGGTTTTATTGTGTTTCTTGGCTTGATTTGGAATGGAAACTTTATTAATGATTATTTTAATCAGTTTATTAAGTCTATATAATGTTAAAAATATGTATTCAAAAATACGCACATTGTTTTTTATTACATTCGATGCTTATAATAGTTCCAAATATATGAGTTTTATTTTTAAAAAAGTCATGTACTCAAAAATGAGTAAAAATTAATAAAAAGAGCTGATGCTTGAATACATAGGCTGCCTTCATAAATCCCTTTCAATAAATATCAACAATTGCAACCAAGACGTATCAGAAATCGAACCCATGTCTGCAGCACCGCTGTCCACAGTCTTACCCGTTGAGCTATCAAATCGAAGGGAAGAAGTTATAAACAGAGTGGGGCCTCCGTGGCCGAGTGGGTTAAGGCGTCAGCTGGGAATCCAAAGGGTCCACGGTTCAAACCTTGGCGCGTAGTAAAAATAGTAAAAAGTAGTGATATTGCGATCGGAGGGTTGCCAACTTCGCTACCAAAATTCTGGAATGTCGTCCATAACATCCACAAAAATTAACTGCGTGTATACGGGACTGGTACACAATAAATCTGATCGGAGTCCAAAGTCCTGACATCTATTGAAGGCGTTGGGTGCCAGCTCAGGTGTTGTCCTCGTCATCTGACCATAGTTAAAAAAATACGAGGAATCGTTCCCGGGTCTTTCCTTCGAGATAGGCGCCGAACCATCGCCAATAGCCCACTGCGCAGCTGTAGTGCGACGCTAATTAACCAAACCAAACCAACTATTAGCAGAAGTAATGTTAAAAAGGTGTCCCAAAAAAAAAGGGGAAATAAGATAATTGAATTCCATAGAAGCAATCGACATCAAATAATGTGGAAAACCATCTTGTGAATAAATATTTTAAGTTTGCCATTTCGCTTTGTTAAGATGGATTGAAGAGAAGCTGATATTCGCAATATTAAATCACAGTGCTCATTTTGAGAAAGTACGATTACTTAAATTTGAGTATGTAATATCTCATTTACGATGCAATTGTACTTTAAAAAAAAAAAAAAACAGTACGTTCATCTTCTCATTTTTAAGCATTTTTTTCAATAGTGTAGTATTAGTCAGAAATTTTTAACCGAATAATTGAGTTGAAGTATCGTTATATTCTAACTAAAAAAAACTGTTGTTGAGTCTTGCTTAAATTTTAATGGTTCCTGTAAAAAATAAATAAAATATGATTATAGACGAACTTTAATGCAGTTTCTGTAAAATTCGCTGCATTTTCAAAGTACACAAAAAGCGAAAATTTAACTTATTTAGGGAGAATCTAAATATCAGATTAGAAAAAAATAAATCCCTGAAATTGAATTTAAAACATTCAACTTCGGAGTTTTACTTATCGATACAAGTAAATTAAATTTATAAGATTTTCGGTTTAAATAAATATATTTTTTCGTCTTTATTCCGATTTCTATTTTTCTTATATACAATGACAATGTTCTATTATTCATTTGTAGTTATCTGTTTTTGCATCACCATTTTATCTTTAAATTAAATCATCTACAGTATATATGTTAGGCAGCGCCTCGATAAATATCTGAATACAAAAAAAACTGCTATATAGTAATATACAAAGTGTTACTGCTATAAAGTTCGAAAACGGAGTGTTAAGATAGGTAATCAAATAAAGTTTCATATATATATCTGTCCATCGGTTTGTTGCAAGATGAAATGCAAGTTTACGCATGCAAGGTCATTAGTGACTTAGAATGGATTGGTATAGCGATTGTAAAGTAAATTAACACTCGTATGTTGGTAAAGCGATCTCGGTAAAGCATTTTTTAGCTTTTTCGGGACCTCGACAAAATGATGCCCAACTTTACCAAATTGCTATACCAATCCATTCTAAGTCACTAATGACCTTATATGGCTTCTATACCAGAGATTAAGAATGTTAAATTAATAATAATATAAATTTCTATCATTACTCTATGTTCTATATGCGTGCCTGAAAGAGCTCAGCCTTCTGGTTTCGTACTATGTATTCTGTAATAAAAAATTTGTTTTAATGTAGTTTAGGGTTTCCGCAGACTAGCAACAATTGCTTTGCAATTTAACTAACTAAGTAGCTAAAACCCACAAACCAACTGCGAGAGATTATTCAATTGCATCCAAATCAGGACTGCCAAATCTCGTTACAGATTTCAAAATCTCCTAAGGGATGGAGAATAATCGCCAAGCTGGTACTGCCACAATACATACAAAATTTCCAAATTGGCGATTATTTTCCAAAGCATTTATCGCGGCAGCGATCGAAAGGATATTGTGTGCAATTAAAAGTTGCTCAGTGAAAAGTTACAATTTGAGTTTTCCAGTTGCAAGCAACTAAATAGTTTAGTTTCATGCCCGATAGTTGCCATTGCTCGACTAGATATATCATATCTAAAAGTTAGTTGCATTAGTTTTGAAACACCATGTATAACAACAAATTTTAAGTCGATATTATACATCTTTAAGTATTTATGTACTCCATAAATATTTATCGGGCAACTATCTGACCTACAACTGAACTATATAGTTGCATGCAATTAAAAAATTGAAATTTTATTTCGAGCATGGATCCCTCATAGTAGAGAAATCATAAGGTTATAATCTCGCTTACATCAAAGTGAGGCCAACATGTATGGTCTCAGACACGTGGTTTACTATGTCATCCATCCATAAATTTTTTCTCGTTCATTCATAAAAATATCCTGTGCTTCATGAAGTAACACATTAACCATTATTTCCAAATCACAAGTCAATCGCGAACGTTTTTTCATTCATAAATTTTGAAAGGAAGTCACGTGTCTGGTGCCATCAGGTCTGAGATGTTTGCATCACGATGATGACGTCATATTCGCTCTACTATAGACCATTCATGCTAGAAGGTGCTAACAACTTTGACAAATAATCGACAATTTGCGATTTTGTATGGTTTATGATTATACGAGTTTGGCGATTTTTCAACTGTACTTTGGCGATTTCGAAATCTTAAATGTTTCAGCCCCGAGTCAAATACAATTTAAATAATCCCGAACAGTTGCTGAGTGATTTTTTAGTCACTCAGTTGATTATCGATGAGTAATAATGGCATTTCAATTATCGCTCGTGCGCAGTTAGCATTAAATATATTTTTTTAAATACCTTTGACCAAAATTCATATTCTACAGCAAGCATTTGTAAATACCTTTGATTTATACAATTGTATAAATATTTAATTGTCGATTTTACGTAATTATATAGGGTGAAAATACTAATTTACGACCAGTTAAGACCAATTTACGACCAGTGCCAAACGTGTGACTACTCATATTAGACTTGAAATTTACCTAAATTTCAAAAGGCTTTTATTTTTAAATTTTGGATTAAAATCAGAATACAAATGAAAACTTAAAGTATATGTCATATATTTCAGTAATAAAATTACTTCTCTAGTATTTTTGATAGTTTAGACTTCTTTATATTTTAAGCAAAAACATTAACTTTTTTAATTTAAAGGATTGAAAAAACATTGTTAGTGATTAGACGACAACATTTTATTTTTATTTATAAAACAAATGTAATCATAACTTAATGAAATTGACTCTCAATGCCTTGGAAACGTTATTAAATTATGTTTTATGTGATATTAAATAAAAAAGTTTTGAATGAGAATTTAGTTAAGAATTTATGTACATAAGTGATAAATGAATTTACTTGACAAGAAAATGGAAACTAATATAGATACCATCTCTCTCAATTTCAAAAATTATATGGCAGAAAATTCTTAAATAAATTAAGGTAATGAGGATCTGATTGTTTTCAGGAAATTGTACTGACTTCAATTAAATTTCCTAGCTTCCGAGAAACTAAATTAAATATATCTTAACACAAGTTGCGATAAACAGACAATACTTGTGCGCCATAGTTAAAATATGGTATCTAATGAATAAAAATTCATGCAATTGTCTAATTTTTATACTTCAGATGTTTTTAAAAGTGGGAGGGTGATTTACAAAACTGATTTGACAAGTTTCTCGATAGAAATATAATTTTTTTTAGTTATTTGTGAAGTAACATTTCAATTCAATTCCTCTCCCGATGCATTTCACTAAATTACCTCGATTTATTAAAATGATTTGATTGTACCAATCACAATGATATAGCATAACGTTATTTTTAGTATGCCTCCGCTTCAATGACCCCCATTAAAAAGTTTCTAATAAGGGTTAAAACGTTTTCTATTTCGCATTTCCACGAAAAAAAATTCTATCTCCAACGATTATCTTGACAGGTTAACTATAGCAGAAACTTTATCGCCGATGAGAACAGACAAAAAACTAATTTCCCAGCGATTTAAAGTTTTGTACGTATTTGCGAATAAGTGCGACACCCTAACTATAGCAGAAACTTAATCGCCGATGAGAACAGATAAAAGACTAATTTTCCAGTGATTTAAAGTTTTGTACGTATTTGCGAATAAGTCGATAAGAACGGACAAAAGACAAAATTTCTCAGTGATTTAAAGTTTTGTACGTATTTGCGAATAAATGCGACACCCTAACTATAGCAGAAACTTAATCGCCGATGAGAACAGACAAAAGACTAATTTTCCAGTGATTTAAAGTTTTGTGCGTATTTGCGAATAAATACGACACCCTAACTATAGCAGAAACTTAATCGCTGATGAGAACAGACAAAAGACTAATTTTCCAGTGATTTAAAATTTTGTACGTATTTGCGAATAAATGCGACACCCTAACTATAGCAGAAATTTAATCGCCGATGAGAACAGACAAAAGACTAATTTTCCAGTGATTTAAAGTTTTGTACGTATTTGCGAATAAGTCGATGAGAACGGACAAAAGACAAAATTTCCCAGCGATTTAAAGTTTTGTACGTATTTGCGAATAAATGCGACACCCTAACTATAGCAGAAACTTAATCGCCGATGAGAACAGACAAAAGACTAATTTTCCAGTGATTTAAAGTTTTGTACGTATTTGCGAATAAATGCGACACCCTCACTATAGCAGAAACTTAATCGCTGATGAGAACAGACAAAAGACTAATTTTCCAGTGATTTAAAGTTTTGTACGTATTTGCGAATAAGTCGATAAGAACGGACAAAAGACAAAATTTCTCAGTGATTTAAAGTTTTGTACGTATTTGCGAATAAATGCGACACCCTAACTATAGCAGAAACTTAATCGCCGATGAGAACAGACAAAAGACTAATTTTCCAGTGATTTAAAGTTTTGTACGTATTTGCGAATAAATGCGACACCCTAACTATAGCAGAAACTTAATCGCTGATGAGAACAGACAAAAGACTAATTTTCCAGTGATTTAAAGTTTTGTACGTATTTGCGAATAAGTGCGACACCCTAACTATAGCAGAAACTTAATCGCCGATGAGAACAGATAAAAGACTAATTTTCCAGTGATTTAAAGTTTTGTACGTATTTGCGAATAAGTCGATAAGAACGGACAAAAGACAAAATTTCTCAGTGATTTAAAGTTTTGTACGTATTTGCGAATAAATGCGACACCCTAACTATAGCAGAAACTTAATCGCCGATGAGAACAGACAAAAGACTAATTTTCCAGTGATTTAAAGTTTTGTGCGTATTTGCGAATAAATACGACACCCTAACTATAGCAGAAACTTAATCGCTGATGAGAACAGACAAAAGACTAATTTTCCAGTGATTTAAAATTTTGTACGTATTTGCGAATAAATGCGACACCCTAACTATAGCAGAAATTTAATCGCCGATGAGAACAGACAAAAGACTAATTTTCCAGTGATTTAAAGTTTTGTACGTATTTGCGAATAAGTCGATGAGAACGGACAAAAGACAAAATTTCCCAGCGATTTAAAGTTTTGTACGTATTTGCGAATAAATGCGACACCCTAACTATAGCAGAAACTTAATCGCCGATGAGAACAGACAAAAGACTAATTTTCCAGTGATTTAAAGTTTTGTACGTATTTGCGAATAAATGCGACACCCTCACTATAGCAGAAACTTAATCGCTGATGAGAACAGACAAAAGACTAATTTTCCAGTGATTTAAAGTTTTGTACGTATTTGCGAATAAGTCGATAAGAACGGACAAAAGACAAAATTTCTCAGTGATTTAAAGTTTTGTACGTATTTGCGAATAAATGCGACACCCTAACTATAGCAGAAACTTAATCGCCGATGAGAACAGACAAAAGACTAATTTTCCAGTGATTTAAAGTTTTGTACGTATTTGCGAATAAATGCGACACCCTAACTATAGCAGAAACTTAATCGCTGATGAGAACAGACAAAAGACTAATTTTCCAGTGATTTAAAGTTTTGTACGTATTTGCGAATAAATGCGACACCCTAACTATAGCAGAAACTTAATCGCCGATGAGAACAGACAAAAGACTAATTTTCCAGTGATTTAAAGTTTTGTACGTATTTGCGAATAAGTCGATGAGAACGGACAAAAGACAAAATTTCCCAGCGATTTAAAGTTTTGTACGTATTTGCGAATAAATGCGACTGCCTAACTATAGCAGAAACTTAATCGCCGATGAGAACAGACAAAAGACTAATTTTCCAGTGATTTAAAGTTTTGTACGTATTTGCGAATAAATGCGACACCCTAACTATAGCAGAAACTTAATCGCCGATGAGAACAGACAAAAGACTAATTTTCCAGTGATTTAAAGTTTTGTACGTATTTGCGAATAAGTCGATGAGAACGGACAAAAGACAAAATTTCTCAGTGATTTAAAGTTTTGTACGTATTTGCGAATAAATGCGACACCCTAACTATAGCAGAAACTTAATCGCCGATGAGAACATACAAAGGACTAATTTCCCAGTGATTTAAAGTACGTTTATACGTACGTCCATCATTACGTTTTAAATACCCCTCAGAATAAAGGGCCATTTTGCCGGAATTTATGACCAAGACTGATTGCGATTTTAACGAATTTTCTTTTGGATTCTAAATTGAACGATATTAAATAGAAGTTGAACCACCCAAACGCGTTTAACATGACCACCGTTGCTGTCTCTTTCCACGCTTATTTTTAATAATTCCTTATATTAAGCTATTTTTCACGGGAATATGGCTGAAATTGTTATTGTTCACGCGCTGTTTCAACACAGTCCGTTAGATCCTTATTAATGGTACGACCTTTTCTGAATTAACGTTCGTTTTAAATTAATGCCTGGTGGTAGAGGGTGTTACAGTCAAGCTATGTCACACATTCCGAGCAATAACGGGAATGCAAATGGTTTTATGGGGCTGCAATATACATTTATTTGTGGGGGCAACTTCCAGTTATCCCGTCCATGCGTCATGAGGAAAACTTTGAGGAATAAGAATGCGGAGGAGCGGGCTGCGGATTTGTGGATTTTGAGGATTTGCGGAGCTTGCCGGAATCAACCGTTTGAATTGTTGGGGGAATCTTTGGGAACGACTAAGGTTTTCGTTTTGGTTTTTGGTTTTGGTTAATGAACGTCGCACTAGAGCTACACAGTGGGCTATTTTCGACGATTCTGGGTCTATATCGAAAAGGAAAGACCCGGGAACCCATACACATTCACACACACATTCATAAATGCACCTGGTTATTTTAGAACCATGGTCAGATGACGAGGACAACACCTGAGCTGGCACCCAACGCCTTCAATAGACGTCGGGACTTTGGAAACCGATCAGATATATCGTGCCCCAGTCCCGTATACACGCCGTTAATTTTTGCGGATGTTGTGGACGACTTTTCTAGTAGTTGTAGCGAAGCTGGCAACCTTCCGATCACAAGATCACTACTTTTTTACTTTTCTTTGTCAAATCCATCGCCTAGGCCCGAACCAGGAATCTTCGAATTTCCAGTTGACGCCTTTCACCGCTCGGCCACGGAACTAAACTGGTTTCGTAAGGTTGAGAATTTAGATCTGTCTTGAGGTAGAGATGGTTCTATCAGGTCTTAAAATTAGAATTAGAAAAGTGAAACGAATTAAGATTTAATTTACTTTTAATAAATTTTGATTTTTAATTTTCCTTTGATTTAACAATTTTATATATGTATTAATATTGAAATTGTTTCAACGACTTTTAAAACTGGAAGAGACGAACTAAAACGAAATAAGATTTAATATGTTTTAATAAAATTTGGATTTTTAATTTACCTTTGATTTAAAAACTGGAGATATGTGTTAAAATTGAAATGGTTTTAACGCCTCTTAAAACTAGAAAAAGATAACAGAAACGGGTTAAGGTTTAATATAATTTATAATGCTTTAACATCATACAGTTTCTAGTTTGCTTTCTATTTAAGTACTGTAGATATTTTTTTATGTTGAAGTGATTTTTGGCCTCTTTTGAAACTAAAACTACCAAACTGAAATAGGAAACAATCCTTTTAGTGTATAAATGTCACCTTGCGTATATATAATGTCGCCATGCTCAGTGTCATAAACACAGTGATCTATCGTATATATTTTTTTATTCTTCTGCTGATTCAATTATTTGATTTTGACCAGCCAAATATACGAATTTTGTTTCTGATCAAAAGCACAACACTAGGATTTAGATAAGTAAACAATACCTAATCAAGATTAGGTTTAGTTGATTAATGTTAAGAAATGTTTTCTTTTTCTCAGTGATGTGATAAAAAATTATTTTAGCATTAATGTGTTCCATGAACTGAAGCACTGTCTGTTAAATAACACCTATTGTGCCTTCTACACATACTACAATTTTTGTATCAATAAAACTCACATAATATTTTTTAACCACATAATGGTCAAAGGTACAACACATTTCATAACTATTCTGAAAAAAAATTGTTCGGTATTCTCTTGTTCATTATTTTAAAAAATAACTAGTTTTTGTGAATGTCTCTAAAGGCGTGGAACATGTACAAGTTCATTTCTTCCAGGCAGCTGCGTCTTTCTGCTTAGTCGTCGGCCCAACAAATCAGAAAAAAGTTCGCCCATTCAAGTTCTATGTAATAGAGCTGAGAGTGGCACATGACACGGCGTTTATTGATCCCGATCGTCGTATCTCACAAGTCACTGAACATCGTGGAGTCTGATTTTTAACGCGATACTTCGTGCCAAAAAGAATACCATGTTATTTTTCACCTGTTCTTTAAATTGATAAAGAACATGCCGTTCTAGATTTTTATTATAACAGCCCGATCGGCGCGAGCGGCTTCTGCTGCTTGTACATGTTCCCCTCCTTAAGACTATGCACCCCAATTGGAATTTGTAACTCGGATATGCAGTGCCATATCGTTCAGACTAATAAAATTATATATATATATATATATATATACATACATACATACATACATACTACATATGCTTAATCGTATCTCGGAAATTAATGATCCGATATTGAGTAACATTGATTAAAAGTACTTTTAAAAACAGAATAATACACTGTAAAAAAAAAAACTTAAAAATGAGTATCTGTACATTATCGTTTATCTTTGAGTACAATTGTATCGTAAATCCGACGACGTACTCAAATTTAATTAATTGTACTTTATAAAAAATGAGCAGTGCCATTTAATATTGCTAATCTCAATTTCTGTTCAAGCCATCTCAGCAAAGCGACCTGACACACTTAAAATAGTTGTTCAGAAGATGGTTTTCCACATAATTTGATGTCGATTGCTTAAATGGAAACTGAGTTATTACAACTCAACTATCTTACTTCCCATTTTTCTGGCACACCTTTTTAACATTTCTTCTGTCGCTCTGGTAGTACAACGGGTACGCCTTGGACTGCGGTGCCTGAGAATATGGGTCCGATTCCCGATAAGTCTTGATTGTAATCGCTGATATTCATAGAAAGTGATTTATGAAGGCAGCCTATGTAAGAAAGCAACTGCTCGTTTTTTTATTCATTGTACTCATTTTTGAGTACATGTCTTTTTTCAAAAAAACATAAGAAAGCAACTGCTCGTTTTATATTTATTGTACTCATTTTTGAGTACATGTCTTTTAAAAAAAACATAAGAAAGCAACTGCTCGCTTTTTATTCATTGTACTCATTTTTTAGTATATGTTTTTGTTTTTTTTAAACATAAAGCATCTGCTCGTTTTTTATTCATTGTACTCATTTTTAAGTACATGTATTTTTTCAAAAAAAAAACATAAGAAAACTGTTCGTTTTTTATTCATTGTACTCATTTTTGAGAACATGTCTTTTTTAAAATAAAACTTATGTATCCGGAGCTATGATAAGCATCGGATGTAATCAAAAATGAGTACATTTTACTTATTTTGAGTACCTATTTTTAACAGTGTAACTGATGCTTATACCCATTCAATGCACCTTATTCAATTGCTTCCATTTCTCAGGTATTCCCCTGTCGTGCGACTGCAAAGCCAAATGGATGAAGGAACCCACCGAAATGTGCGGGGCCAACATGTACGGACTGGCCGAAGCGGTCTGCAGTACTCCCACTCTGTTCAAGGGGTTTAGCTTCTTCAACGACACCCTGCCCAAAGACCTCATCTGCTGAAAGTATTGTTTGGGGGTGGACTGAGAAACATTTTGAATTTTGTTTGGTTTACGAGTGTGCGTGTATTTTTTATTAAAGTATTTGTATTTTCAAATTTTGTTTACTTGTTACTGTGTACATCAAATTATCAGAAACATGATTTTTTTTAAAAAATTTCTTTTTTTTAAGATTTTTTTTTTTTTTTAATATTTTTTTTTTTTAAGATTTTTTTTTTTTTTTTTTTTAAAGGTTTTTTTTTTTAATTTTTTTTTTTTTTTAATTTTGGTTTGTTAGGACATTTTATTGCTCACAAGACATACAAAAATATTTAAATTTTTCTGCTATAACATGACAAACGATTTAACAATTAGAGTTTCATATTTGATACCATTAATTGTTCGACGTAAAAGCCATACGAAGGGTACATTTGGGCTTATTCTAAGCAATATTTACGACTGTCCAATTCCTCAAAATTTTTACGAAGGCTTACGATAAGACTTCTTTTTATTTTATAATCGAGAAATGTATAGTTTTTAAGAATATTATAAAATCTGGGTATTATAAATTGGCCTGCGAATTAACTATATAAATTTTAACTTTTTTTTAATTGCTAAAATAAAAAAAGCTTTATAATATTGAAAATTATTACATTTTGAAAAAAAATACAAACAATTACAGAATTTTTGTTTAAACTATTATTCTGTGTTCTCCTATATAAATTTAAATTATATACATTAAAAATATGGTTCAAAAAGTACCATGCGCCCTAATATGAAATTACTTTGTGTAAAACTCAAAATCGAAATTTAATTTGTTACTCCTTTAAGTCTTGGAGCCCCAGTTGCTCAGTTGATAAGGCGTTCAACTACTAATCAGAGGATGGTGGTTCGAATCCGTGCGATGGACTTGACATAGAAAAGTAAAAAAGTAGTGATCTTGCGATCGGATTGTTGCCAGCTTCGCTAAAAAAATACTAGAAAGTCGTCCAGAATATCCAACAAATTATACTGGCGTGTATACGGGACTGGTGCACGATACATCTGATCGGGGTCCAAAGTCCCGACGTCTATTGAAGGCGTTGGGTGCCAGTTCAGGTGTTTCCTCGTCATCTGACCATGGTTCTAAAATAACGAGGTGCATGTATGAATGTGTGTATGAATATGTGTTTGAATGTGTATCTGTTCCCGGGTCTTTCCTTCGAGATTGACCCCGAACCGTCGCCAATAGCCCGCTGTGCAGCTCTAGTGTAATTAACAAAACCAAACCAAACCTTTGTCTTGTGAATGACGATTTATATATTGCCCCAATATAACCGAATAAAACCTTATAATTTATGTATTTAAGTGAAAATACTTAAGGCTATCATGGAGGTCCCTAATCTGAGATATATATTTAAACATAAGATGGGGGATCTCTCAGATCATGTGCCACCATCGGAGTATTAAACATTTAAACTAAACAATTAGGCTCTTTTTCTAGTTCCTCAAGGCATTAAGAGTTATTTTAGTAATGAAAATTATCCATTTGAATAATATATTTATTACTTTTAATACAATAATAATATATATAGAAAGAATATTAAATAGGTAGTGTAAAATAGTTCATACGAATAATTAAGATTGATTTACAAAAGATGTATGTCATTATCCAATACTTCAAAACAATAATAGTTAGTGGAAAAGAACAGATCTGCTCAGTTGTATGAAAACTCAAATAAAACTATGCTGACACATTTTCCATTACTGGGAAGCTAAATCTCTGAACTTTAACTGTAGCTTCTGGAAGACTCAAAACTTGTTTCCGCTATGGGCGCGTTGAAGACAATAAAGAAGCAGCCATACTGTACCCTCCAAAAAAATTTAAGTGATTTAGTGGTGTCTTTTAATACCATAGCATTGTAAAAATGCTAAATGAATATAAAAATTATATTTTCTTTTCTTCTTATAGAATTAATTTTTATATTGCCAAACAAATAATTTTTGCTCTTGCTTTTTAACCACTTCGACTTGCAAATGGCTTTCTATTTTAATAGCAGATTGTATTTAAAATGGATTTTAAAAGAAAATAGAAAAAAAACTCAGCCAAAAGCAATACATTTCGGCTTATTTTAACATGAAAAATATACGAAATATTGTTGTATCCATAAAAGTGAGGTACATTTATTACCCCTCCAATTGGCTTCAAGTCAACAAAATGTCTTGCCCAATCCAGAAATTACAGTTAGAGATCAGTGGCCTAGATCTATCAAGTGGCTAAGTGATGCGGGTCTTAGGTTGCCAAAAATTATGGGTTGAATCGCATTCCACTTGACATTGTAGCCAAGGCGAGTTGGAAACTTGAAACACTTTTATTTCGAATTTGTTTTCGTTCGTACACCAATTGTGGTAGCCAAAACGTCCACTAAGTTATTCTCTTAACTTCGTTCAACTTTTAAAAACGAAGTTACAGGCGGATAAATGGATATAGGTGAGAGTAAAGCAGGGAGAAGAGAGGGGAAAGTAGAAGTCCTGTACATGGCAGAATAGGAAGTATTGCCGACCAGCAATCTCTATCCCGAGATGCATTGCGCCGATGAGTTTTTTTGTGTACATCAACCGATTTTTAAGTTCTGCGCATAACGAAACTGTTCACAGTACTCCAAGATGCATTGCGCTGAGGGCTTCTTTTGAGCGCTACTGTGTACGTACTAGGGCCTATCTTCCCTCCCAATTTGCCCTTGTCAGTGACAAAGAGTGACGTCAGCAAGCCAAGTGTTCCTTTGACAAGTCCTTGAAGGGGGTGCCCCTCAAATGAGGGGGGCGTCTACAGATGGCGCCCTGCAAATTCTCCGAGAACACGGAGTTGTGAACGAGAGAGGAGTTCTTCAACCAGCGCAGACGACAGTCGCAGTGAAGCGGGAAATCTGAAAAAAAATATATTGTCTCAGTAATTATATATAAAAAGTATTAAGCTCCATGTTGATAAATTGTAATTAAAACTTCCTTCACGAAATAATAAAAGTTGAAAGGAAATGGATAATTTTTTATTTATACAAAATGCCTGATTCAGGATTGGAGGAAATCCAAGTTCGTTTTCAGGAAAAGTCCAACCAAAGACTCAGCGTATACAAAGAACTGTGCACAATAAAGGTGATGAACTTGTCCTTGCCTTTTTCATTTGCAGACGCCGCGCTCGACGTCTGTAAAGAGTTCCAACACTGGATTAGTTGGATACCGTGTCTCGGAAGAAAACCAACTAATCCAGTGTCACGGAATTCCGGATGAACACAGCTAAGACATGTTCCCCACCTTAAGTGTTTCATAGTCAAAATATTCACAGTAGGGTCCATAGTACACAGGATTCACTGGCTATTAACCAGAGGGTTAAGAGTTCGAATACGGCTAAGAGAGAGACTTTACAAAAAACTTTTGGAATGCAGTGAACTTGCCATCGGTTTGGTTTGGTTAATTAACGTGACACTAGAGCTACACATTGGCCTATTGGTAACGGTTCGGTGCTAATCTCGAAGGAAGAACCCGGAAATCATGCCTCGTTTTTTTAAACCGTGGTCAGATGACAACAACACCTGAGCTGGCACCCGACGGAACCTCAATAGGCGTCAGAACATTGGACCCCGCTCAAATTTAAAGTGCACCAGTCGCGAATACACGCCGTTAGAAATTGGAGGTAAGTTCGGACGACGTATTGTTACTTCGGAGCGAATATGGCAACCCTCCGATCACAAATTCATTGCATTTTTTAACATTGTTGTCAAAGCTCTTGTTTTGTTTTTGTTAATGGGGGAGTTTCACGCCGAGAAGAAGAAGACCGCTGTTCCAACGGAACATGGAGAAAGTTTTGCGACGCCGAAGAAGTTCCGTAGGGTTAGCATGGAGCTTTAGCTCCTGTACTATAATTTTAAGTTTTAGTCTTTAATTAATACCTCAATATAGAAATATTTACTACATACACTGAGGTAGATTGTAGCCATCGTTTATCAAGTATTTTTGTGTTGAAATAAAAGTATTTTTTCGTATTTTGTTGTAATTCTAATTATATAGAAACATAATATAAATATTTTTGTACTTAAATTTATTCATATATGGAATAAAAATATTATTTATTTGGAAAAAACAAATATTATAAGCAAACTTTTTCATAATTGCAAGTGTAGCGACTAAACAAACAAAAGCAAAGTTGTCTGCTGTAGGGAAGAAATCGAAACTACTAGTAAGTTACCATGTTAATACGTCACGTGAAACTCTCCCATTAACGTCGCACTAGAGCTGCACAGTGGGCTATTGGCGACGGTTCGGGATCAATCTCGAAGGAAAGACCCGGGAACACATACACATTCACACACACATTCATATACACACCTCGTTATTTTAGAACCATTGTCAGATGACGAGGAAACACCTGAACTGGCATCCAATGCCTTCAATTGACGTCGGGACTTTGGACCCCGATCAGATGTATCGTGCACCAGTCCCGTATACACGCCAGTATAATTTGTTGTATATTGGACGACTTTCTAGTATTTTTGTAGAGAAGCTGGCAACCCTCCGATTGCAAGATAACTACTTTTTTACTTTTCTATGTCAAGTCCATTTCCCGGATTCGAAACACTTATCCTCTGATTAGTAGATGAACGCCTTACCAACTGAGCAACTGGGGGTCGTCAAGGCTTCTTGTATCAGTCGTATTCGAACTCATAGGGCCTCCAGTTGCCCAGTGGATAAAGGCGTTCAGATGGTAATCAGAGGATTGCTAGTTCGAGCCCGTGCGATGGACTCGACAAAAAAAAAGTAGTGATCTTGCGAACGTCGTGTACACTGGTCTGGTGCACGATAGATCTGATCTGGGTCCAAATTCCTGACGCCTATTGAAATTGCGTCGAGTGCCATCTCAGGTGTTGCCCTCGTCATCTAACCATGGTTCAAAAATGCGACGCATCGTTCCCGAGTCTTTCCTTCGAGATAAGCCACGAAACGTCGCCAATAACCCACTGTGCAGCTCTAGTGCGACATTATTCAAACCAAACCCAACCATCATTTAAAATAGGTTTTAAAAGAAAATAGAAAAAAACTCAGCCAAAAGCAATGTATGTCGGCTTATTTTAATATGAAAAATATACGAAATATTGCGGTAGCGATGAAAGTGGCGTACAGTTGTTGCCTCTTCAATTGACTTCAAGTCAACAAAATGTCTTGCCCAATCCAGAAGTTATATTTAGAGATCAGTGGACGCCGAGGAAAATGACTGGTTGGCTGTTTGGTTAATTTAACGTCGCATTAGAAGATTCGCAGTGGGATATTGAGGACAGTTTGGGGTCACTCTCGAAGTTTTTTTGGTTTGGTTTGGTTAATTCACGTCGCACTAGAACTGCACAGTGGGCTATTAACGACGGTTCGGGGCCTATCTCAAAGGAAAGACCCGGAAACGATGCCTCGTATTTTTGAACCATGGTCAGATGACAAGGACAACACCTGAGCTGGCACTCAACGCCTACAATAGACGTCGGGACTTTAAACCCCGATAAGATTTATCGTGCACCAGTCCCGTATACACGCCGTTAATTTTTGTGGATGTTCTGTACGACATTCTAGTATTTTGGTAGCGAAGTTGGCTACCCTTCGATCGCAAGATAACTACTTTTTACTATTATTTAGACTAGTCCAGGCAAAGGCTCGAACCGGGGACCTCTTGGATTCCCAGCTGACGCCCCAATACACTCGGCCACGGAGGCCCTCAATCTGGAAGGAAAGACACGGGAACACTGCCTTGTATTTTTGAACTATGGCCAGATGACGAGGCCCACACCAGGCTTGTATCTCAACTATCCAAACTTTCAGACCACAACCAGCATGAGGAATACCCAAATATTGAAAAAAAAAAAAATTTGATGGTATCCTAAACTATTTCATCACTTTGGCAACAATTTTTACGAAAAACGAAAAAGATCAACATTTTAAAATACAAATACAACGTTAAAATACGCAATAAAAAACCATCAAATCTCAGAATCCATCAATCAACAGATTTGATGGATTTTTATTGCGTATTTTAATGTTATTTGTATTTTAAAATTCTTAACGCAATGTTCTATAAAACGAGTTTTTATCTTAAGAACAACATTGTTTAACGAAAATTTTTTTCGAGTTTTTTTATGTAGTAAACAAAAAAAATTTAAGAAAAAAATTAAGAAAAAAATTCCCACAACGTTAAACTCTATTATAAGGTTTTCGAGGACCTCCAAACCTTATAATGGAGTTTGATGTTGTGGGAATTTTTTTTCTCACGATTTTCTCAAAACAGTTTGAAATGCATATAACCCGTTTTGCATCTAGGCTACTCAATACTCATATAGCCCATAACCATTTTCAATCCTTAAGGCTTCATACATATTCATACAAGCAATATTAGCTTGCATGCATTAGTAGATCAGTATAATTATGTGAGCAAATGATTCCGCTTAAAATGAAATCGATGTAGCTCCCATCCCAATAATACCATTCACAGAACTACAGACGGAATCTAAATTACGGAATCTAAGTTACTCATATGGCCAAGTACAAACCTTGGAGTTCCCTATCAATACAGGGATATCAGTTTATCCACCACATTAAACGGAGTGGACCAGAATGGGCTTATTGCAATTGCCCGCAGTATGCCACAAGTTGATACAGAGATCAGAATGACTCGGTATATTGCTCTGAAAGCTTAATTACATGTCTGGAATGACATGCAAAAGGGTGGGCGAAATGCAATTGTTGGATTTCCGAACGATATGCTGAAGAAAATGTTCAGAATTGTTTATTAGAACTGTTGATTTAGATATTTTGTTCGGACATTAGAGGGTGGGTAGTTTAGTAGTTTCTAATAACAGTGAAAAGGTGCTATAAAATAAAAATAACTTCATTTTGTTAAAGGTTTGGTTTGGTTTGGTTTGGTTGGGTTTGATTCGGTTACGTTAAGTAACGTCGCATTAGAGCTGCAAAGTTGGTTATTGGCGATGGGGTTTTTTTGGGGGGGGAGGGGTGATTAATTAGAGTTGCACTTGATCTGCACAGTGGGCTATTGGCGACGGTTCGGGGCCTATCTCGAAGGAAAGACCCGGGAACGATACCTGGTATTTTTGAACCATGGTCAAATGACGAGAACAACACATGAGCTGGCACCCGACTGAACCCCAATAGGCGCCAGAACATTGGACTCCGATGAGATTTATCGGCACCAGTCCCGTATACACGCCAGTATAATTTGTTGGATGTTCTGGAGGATTTTCCAGTATTTTTGTAGCGAAGCTGGCAACCTTCCGATCGCAAGATCACTACATTTTTACTTTTCTTTGTCAAGTCCATCGCACGGATTCGAACTAACAATCCTGTGATTACTAGCTGAACACCTTTATCCACTGGGCCACTGGAGGCCCAACATTTAATGTATTTTTGAAAATAAACTACGATTTCTGTACATCATCCTATGCCAAACACCATGCGAATGGACTATATTTTTCTACCCTTGCTAAAAAGGTGTAAAGTAGTCTCCTAAACTTAATCCTTCCTCCAGTAGTTATTTTAGCTCATTGGGGATTACTGGTAAAACCTGACAACCAGCTCGTTACATAATGGGCGAGCAATGTGTAAACCGGATTCTTAAGTTGCTATTGGTTAAATCATTTGCAAGCGATTCGTAGTTCAATATCCAGAATGTCGCACATCCTGAGAAACCGGATTTTTAAATATTGAGTATTTTAAATTGAGAAATAAAATCAGCATTTTTCTGAAAAGTTATTTGAACTGCAAAATAGTTAGTGTACTGTGTACCCGCTAATTTCGAACCCTGCATTAGTGTTTGCATGGCGAATAATTGCCGAATCTACTTTTCGCCAAAATGACGATTTTTTTATTCTTCGTAATCAATCTAACCCGTATTTTCGTCAAACCTACTTTTGTGGTATGTTATATATTTTTTTCGTAACATAACTTGCATTCGAAAATATTCTTGTTCAATAAATAATTGTACTTTTATTGCATTTCTGAGACTTGTATATCATTCCACGTAAACAAGAACTACAAACCCAAAAGTGAATTGAAATTTTCCCAAATATATACAACATATAACTTTTTCTGTAAATAAATCCTTTTTTCTTACAGAATATAAATCAGCAACTTAAATTTTCACCAATAAGTCTGTACCAAACTGCACAAATGAAAGATACAAAATAAGTATTCCACAATTTAACATGTTTTTGAATGAGAATTTATATTAATTTTCTGTATAAAAACTTTTTATTTTTCAAAGCCTAGTATATATAATTTCAGATATTTCACTAGCTTTACGTATCCGATTCTTCTTTTTGCGCATAAACTATTCTATATTTCCATAAAAAGGAACTAAAATCCATTTTATGGACATTTTTCCTAATAAAATCGAATATTCTAATATTGGCGATTCAAGAAAAGAATACGAAAGTAAAACTAATACTCGATGTATTGATAAATGGTATTCAAGCAAACTTCTTTTTTTGTCAGTATAGAAATATTTTCAAACTATTTTCGATATATGAAAGGGAAAAACAAACTTTTGTCGAGACATATAAGTGACACTTTCATTTATCGTTTGGTGAATTCTTTTTTATTATTTTTAAATTGACATTTGTACTTGTTGTTATGAATTCGTCTCATAACCGAAGTAAGTTATGTCTTTCTCATTTTTTTTCATTATATAAAAAACTTCGTCCTTGCATAGTGTTTTATAAGTTTTAAATAGAAATTTTATATTCTGAAAGTAATAAATAACTAAATGTAGTCAGAAATCGATTATTTTTGATCAAATTTGATTTTATGTAAATATAAAAATATCACTTTACGTTAGGAAAGTTTGCCATAAAGTTTTAAAATTACATGCATTTTATTTTATGCAATGTTTATACTACTTTGAATAAATTTTTAGTTGAATTTTAGAATTTTCTTCATGTTAGTTACTTAAGACTAAATGTTATCAATACTGTTAATCTACTGACGAAAATCCCCAGTGATTCCTAGTTTTCCAAGCAATTAAAATAATTTTTTAATTAATGAAATTACTATTTTTATATTTTTAAAAATTTGCTATTAAGGTATAAGACACTATATTATCAAAAATATCCAAAAATATTTTATTGCATTAAAAAATAATTCATTTTATTTTTAATCGAACGAAAGCAAAATTATATTTCTACGTTAAGTACAACTAATTATTTTTTTTTGAATCAATACTGAGCTTTGGTAAAAAAATTGCCTGACTACGTAAGTTTGAACTTATTTTTCTTCGTGATGACTTTTTCCATGTTTGGTCAAGTGTAAATTGATATAAGTTCAGATCCATTGGTAAAAACTGTTCCAAATTTGCTACAGTATATTTTCAAACATATTACTTTGACATGTCTTTAGAAATTAGTAATTTATAGATTATATGTTTTTTTAGTATTTTTTTTAATTAGTTTCACCAGTAAAATGAGTGATTTTTCTTCAAATATTTCTCCCAAAACTTCTTTTGCAAATAACAAAAATCTGTAAAAACAGTTTTATTAAGCATATTCTTTTGTCTATAAAAAGGCAAAAATATAGTTTTTCAGAAAATATTTTCTCGACTTGTATAAAAAATAAGAAAGGTCACTTTCTTGTAATTTTTTTTATTTTTAAAAAAATAAATTATATATTTTATTTTAATTTTCGACTATTTGTCCATGTGATTACGTTAATATGCTTTGCACACATGTGTAGAAAAAAATTATAATGATATCTGCAAAATTAAATAAAAAAGTTAAATGTATCCTGTATTCCCGTAAAGTGTAATATTAAAAGTGTTAGTAACTTTACTAGTTCTTAAAACAACGAAGGTGTTTAATAAATTCTCTTTTAAAATCATGTATTAGTAAAATATTTTAAACAATTCTGCAGTGAAAACCGCATTAAAATTTCGAATTCGCTTGGAGCAACAATGAATTAAAAATAGCATTATTAAATTTCAAAAATTGTATTTTGCAACGCCATACATTTGCTCATCTTTTAAAAGTTTCCCATTCCATTACTTTTGTTTTAGTAGACATAATTAATCTTTTATCCAAATAACACATAAAAAAATGCTGTTGAATTAATAAAAATTTATTAATATATTAAGTATCTGGTTTTTTAAATAAAAATTTTACTTATTTATTTATTCTTTACTCTTTTCGGCCTGTTCCCGGGGTGTCATCAAATCCCATAATTTATTTTTAACCTTCTTCCAAATGTCATAGCGGCTTGAAACTTTACATACTTACATTACCCGATTGTCAATAAGATATTGTGTCATAATATTTACTAAATCAATAATTTATTAATGCCCTCATTTTTCTCCCAGTGATACCCATGTGATGTCATATTTTTAAATGGAGTTAGATAAATTACAAGCTAACGAAGGAAAAGGCGTTTTTATGTTCAACAGCATGCAGTTCTCGTTCAATTTGAAGAACAGGTACAAAAGAACAGGTCGTTATTTTTGTGGCTGAGAATCATATATCGAATGCAAAGGTTATTTCTTATTCAAAACAGGTGAACGTCCTCCACTGGGACAAGCAAAAAACTGTTTCCAGACAAAACTATTCGGAATTTTAGAATTCAGGTTTGTTTGGTTAATTAACGTTGCACTAGAGCTGAACAGTGGGCAATTGGCGACGGTTCGGAGTCTAACAGAAGGAAAGACCCGGGATCACATACACATTCATTCATGCACCTCGTTATTTTAGAACCATGGTCATATGGCGAGGAAACACCTGAACTGGCACCCAACGCCTTCAATAGACGTCGGGACTTTGGACCCCGATCAGATTTATCGTGCACCAGTCCCGTATACACGCCGTTAAATTTTGCGGATGTTCTGGACGACTTTTCTAGTATTTTGTAGCGAAGCTGGCAACCCTCCCTTTTAGAATTCAGGAAAGAACATACATTCACTTTAAAAAAAAAAAGCAAATGCTTTATTTAAAAAACAGAAATTCGGAGACAAAAAATCGGCTAAGAAGCGGTTAAATGCCACAGTAACCTCTTCACCCACGTATCCATTCTGATCTTCGAATCTTCTACAAGCATCAATTCAAAAAAGCGCCAAATAATCCCTTTTTTTACAAATAATCCCTTTTTCCACAAATAATCCCTTTTTCCACAAATAATCCTTTTTTCCCTTACCTGCTAATCCCTGCAGAAGCATCCTCCCGAGCACGGCTCCGAAAGTTTTTTCGCCAAGTGTCGCCAAGGGGTTTCCCGCCAGAAGTAACACTCGCAGAGAGGGCATACCTTCGAAGAAATCGGGGTCGAGAGTCTGCAGTTGATTCTGGCTGAAATGAAATAGTGAAGAAAAATTAGAGTAACTATAAAAACATGTTAGAAGTGTGCAGTTTTTGCCGAGGAGATATACAGGGTGTCTAGGAATTGAATCGGCATTTGTAAAAAAAGAATACCTTATAAAACTCAGATTTTACAGAAGGGGTTAAAACCATAGAGTAATGATACAAATAGAGGAATAAAAATGCTGATTTCTGAGTGTATCATTGAAACCACGTGATTTGTGGAAATGCCAATTCATTCATGCACCAATATTACTTGGCAGGCCTTGGCGACTTTCAGAACTAAGCGAGGTCGAAGTGTTGTAATATGGTTTTGTGAATAATTTTGTATTTAAATATCGTTTTTTTAACGAGTGGCACAATTTAAGGAAGTTTAACAGATATATTAAAGATATTTTTCTTACTTTATACTTTTGAAATAATTGCGTTACGTTTTTATGTAAAAAATTTACCGTAAGCGAAGTTTTTACAATTGTTATTTTGTATAGTTCAATAAGAAAATAGGAACAATAAAACCGGAGAAATATAAAGAGTTTCGTTTTTTCGAGTATTGAACACAAAGAAAATGATATTTTCGTTTCGTTAATGAAGAGGAAATATTTAGAGCAAATTGTTTGAAAATAAATAAATACCTACATATATGTTAAGAAGTTGAACACGGACAGAACGCCTTATTACCAAAAAGAAGACAGTGCACCAAATTTGGAACTCCTGCAGATGTCTGAACGCCAAATGTGGCAGCACTAAAACCACGTGATGTTGGTGTTTTTTTTTTTTTTTTTTTTTTTTTTTTTTTTTTTTTTTTTCAATTTTGACACTGCGGCTTTACGAGAGTCTGGCATTGAAGGCGCGCTCTATTTAATATAACAACTCTCTAGGTAAAACATGCACCACTTCAATTGTAGTGTTTACGAACTAAAAAAATTCAGATAATTGATATTATATAGACACTTATATTTCGAGTATTTCAATTCATGAGTTTTGTTACTGCCAAAGCTATCCTCAAAATTCCAAAGAAATTCGCACTTTTCCCATATTTTACAAATTTAACATAGTCTTGCACTGCAATTACTGGAACATTAATAGAAAACAACTTTATGAACAATTTCTGAGAGTGAGGGTGGCATAATGAGTAATCAATGGGCGAGTTTCACGCCGAGAAGAAGAAGACCGCTGTTCTAACGAAACATGGAGAAAATTTCGCGACGCCGAAGAAGTTCCGTAGGGTTAGCATGGAGCTTTAGCTCCTGTACTATAATTTTAAGTTTTAGTCTTTAAATAATACCTCAATATAAAAATATTTACTACATACACTGAGAAAGATTGTACTCATCGTTAATGAAGTATTTTTGTGTTGAAATAAAAGTATTTTTCCGTATTTTGTTGTAATTCTAATTATATACAAATATAATATAAGTATTTCTGTATTTAAATTTATTCATATATAGAATAAAAATATTACTTATTTGGAAAAAAACAAATATTATAAACAAACTTTCCCATAATTGCAAGCGTAGCGACTAAACAAACAAAAGCAAAATTGTCTGCTGTAGGGAAGAAATCGAAACTACTAGTAAGTTACCATGTTGATACATCACGTGAAACTCTCCCATTAAATAAAACTCTTATTGTACAAACAATATTGGACTCCCTAATTATAAATTGCATTAATATAAATTAAAATACTTTAAGAAAAATCAATAATACCTTAGATCTATTTCAACGAGATCCAATGGCTCAGGTGGCAAATCGGTCCTCCAGATGGATCTCAGTCTATTCCTCGGCAACCGAAACCTCACCAAATCCCCAAAAGTAACAAAAGCCCCGCTTCCGACCATCTCCAAACCACTGTCAGACACCGTCAGTTCTCGTACGTCCCCACTTGCGACTCGTGCGAAATCTGAGGACAGTCTGCTCAGACCATAACCAGCAAGAACCACGTCAATCCCTTCACCAACTGATCTGAAGTCCTTCAGCGAGCCCCAGTTCCAACCTTGCCTCACGCTGACGTTGAGGACTTGGATGAGACCTTTGTGCTCGACGACCATCCCTCTGAAAGGGGACGTGTCGGGTGTGGGGTCGAACAGGTAGTCGAACGTCGAGTTGGATATCTTGATGTGGATGTTCTGGACTGGGCTGGTTCTGGTGAAGAGATTGGGTGGCAGGGAGAAGTAGCTGCCGTCACTGAGACTGAATGAGAAGTTATGGCATGGTTTGAAGTAACCGGCCAGCATCTGTAACATAAAAGAATTTGTAATTTTTTATCATTGTTAAAATCACATGGATAAATTGAAATAATTATTTATTCATTTTTGTTAGAAAATCCCCTAATTCCAATTTCGAACTTCTAAACAACAGCTTTTTCACTGAGAAATTATATAGTTTTTATTAACTAAAGATATGTTCTTTTCAAATATAGTTAGTTAAATATTATACAAAATCTATTCCTAAACCACTTCTATAAAAAGATATAAAAACTTACCTGAAAATCATCATAATTTAGAGATCCTGTGCAATCACATCCGCACTTCTCTTTACTCCAATAACATGGGCATGGTAATGCTTCTTTAGAGGGATGAACATCAAAATTAAATTTGTTTTCAATTTTTCCCAATGAGTGTGGAAAATTAAATGGTGAATGGTCTTTCCTAACATTTAACAGCTTCTTGTTCTTATTCATTGTGTCATTCGCAGCAGCCGTGTTGTTTCTTTCACGTACGTCTATTAGATTTGGACGTTTTTCTTGCAAGGAATCTTTGCCAGGTGTTGCTATACCATCTGCAACTGTCACAAAGGTTCTTTCATATGGCCATTCTATATTGACTTCTTTTGTATAATCTTTATTCCCAGTCGTTGTCTCGTTTGCTGCAGTATCATTGCTTATAACATCCAGTCGTTTACGATTTCCTTGTTTTTCCGACTGAAAATCTTTGTTCCGAGACGTGGTATCACTTAGAACAGTCCCTCTGTTTCCTTTATACGGTTCTGTATAATTTCCAAGCTTTTCTGATAGAAGATCTTTGTTCCAATTCGAGATATCACTTGGAATAGTCACACCGTTTCTCTCATTCAAACTAAAACGATTTCGTGGACTTTCTGTCTGAAGATCCTTACTTAAAATCGTTGTATTACCCTGAGTAGTCACTCTGCTCATTTGGTCTGACGCTACCCGATTTCTATTTATTATTTTCATATCATCTTTGTTCCGAGTCGTTATATCAATTGGCACACGTGAACTGCTTCTTTCAATCGAACCAACTGTATCTCGATGTATCTCAGGTAAGCGATCACCTGGAACAGTCACTCGGCTCCTTTCGTTTGATCTTAAACTGTTTATCTGTCTTTCTATTGGAAAACCTTTGTTTGGATACCCTATATTACCAGAATCAACAAGTCTATTACTTCCATGTAGTATTGTCCCATTTCCGCGTCCATCTTGCTTATGGACTATTTTCTTCGCATAGGATGGAAACTCGCTTGCTTGTTTAGAACGCGAAAAAGGGTGACTTTTGTCAACATTTGATAAGTTTTTTCTTTGAAACAATTCAGGCCAAGGACGAACTGTAGCGATAGGACGTAGACGACGCCTTTTTGACTTTATGTTCTTAAGTCTTCTGCTATTCTTCCAATTTGCGGAACGTCTGGACGAATTATCCATCTTGCGAACGTCTGTTATCTGAAGACGTTTGCCCAATATGATAGGGTTTTTCCCATTGGAGTTTTCACCTTTAGGAACAGTAGAAATATCCTTTGTTTCATAGATAAGCTTATTACGGTCGATTTGGTGGTGGCTTGAGCTGAGCCTTGCTCCAAAAGGCAAAGAAGGTTCAAATGCAGTTTGGTTATCGACTTTTTCTCCGAATGTTTTGCTTTGTAGGGTTTCAGCGTACACCAGCGTTATGCCAAATGTGAAGCAATAAATCCACAAAAAAGACACTCGACACTTTAAGTTCAACATCATCTACGCCTGAAAAAGTTAAGTAAACTAGCATTAATAAAAAAATTTAAAGTATAGAAAGATATTTACTCATATTTCAATTTCTTAACAACAAAATTTAATTTTAAATTCTTAATAATTAGGTTACAAATTAAAGCACATTTATTTTTAATGCCACAAAAAACGTTACATGCTTCGAACATGAATGGTCTATAGTAGAGAGAATATGACGTCATAACCGTGAAGCCCACATCTCAGAGCGAAAGACCCATATCTCGTGACTTCTTTTCAAAATTATGAATTAAAAAATACTCGTGATTGGCTGATGAATTGTGAAATGTGTAACAGTGAAAATTTATTAATGGAATGACGTAATTAACCATGTGTCTGGGGCCATACATGTTGGCTTCACTTTGATGTTAGCGAGAGTGTAATCATGACTTCTCTACTACAAAGGATCCATGCTCGAAGGTTACATGCAATTGAATATTTCATTTGAGTGAAGGATGGTATGTTTTCTTGTTTCAGTTTGAAACAAATCATTTGAGACATGTGTTAAACAGTTTTGATTTCTTTCGTTTTTTGTTTAACTCAAACCTATTCGAGTGTGCATTGCATATGTGCAGTCTTATAAACTTAAGCAATTAAAAATACCAAATTTGATTGCTGGATTTATTATTTAAATTTATCGCTTTTTAACTAAAGGGTGACCATAAAATAAGTTTTCCTGTTTAGAGACATCGGTACATAAAACTAATGAACGGAATTTCAACAAATTTCATATAAATCCTAAGAAGAAGGTTACACTGTAAAATATGAGGTGCATAAAAATGAGTACATGAACGTACTTTGAGTTCAGTTGCATTGTCTGTTAGCGATGACGTACTCAAATTTAAGTAATCGTACTCTCGCAAAAATGAGCAATGTGATTAAATATTGCTAATCTCAGCTTCTGTTCAAACTATCTTAACAGACCGACCTGACAATCTTAAAATAGTTGTTCAGAAGATGGTTTTCCACATTATTTGTTGACGATTACTTAAATGGAAACTGATTATTGCAATTCAATTATCTTACTTCCCATTCTTTTAGCACACATTTTTAACGTTACTTCTGTGTATAACTTCTTCAAGTCGCCTGGGTAGCTTAACAGATAAGGCTGTGGACAGCGGTGCCGGCAGATGTGGGTTCGATTCCCGGCAAGTCTTGGTAGTAATTGTTGATATTTATTGAAAGTGATTTATGAAAGCAGCCAATGTCGGTCGGCCATCTGATCTTTTTATACATTTTTACTATTTGAATTCATTTTTAAGTACATGTATTTTTCAAAATTAAAACTTATATATTTGGAGCATTCAATGTATTCAAAAATGAATCATTTTACTTATTTTGGATTGCCTATTTTTAACAGTGTACCATTAAAAAAAATTTAATTCCAAAATTCACCGAAAGGCGAATTTTGGCGCTATCCGTGCCGAAAACGTGTGTAATATATGTAAAAAAAGTTATGATAGACACATAAATTAATTTAATGATTAAACTCAAAGGAAATAATCTTTTATTCATCAGAATTAGGGTCCGCCGAACCACATAGACAATTTTCATAGTGCTGGCTTTGCAAGTGTATAGCAAATTGCATCCGATGTGCTTCCTGATTCTGATGAATAAAATATTACCTTCCTTCAATTTGATCGATTAATTATTTTGTGTGTCTTTGGCAACTTTTTTTATACATCAGACCCTCTGACAATGTTTGGATATTTTACTTTATATTCCCTATATGAAATAAAACACGATTTAAATTTTATTTTCGGGCCAAAATTACGATTTTTATTCTCGCTGATTCTACAAGTTTTAAATACAACAATATTTGATGTCCCCTGATTTAAAAAATGAACGATTGTGAAGGAATAACTTAAGAAAAAATGCTTCAACAACCAGATTGGCAGATACAAGTCAAGTTACTAATATCCACGGAAAATGACAGCAAAATTATAGATAAAATCAAACATTAGAAAAGTTAGCAATTTAATTCCATTTCGGGTTTATAAAAATTAGTAAACAAGTCTTTAATGCTATTCTTTAAATATCCTATAATATTGTGTCTAAGACGCTTTTGATATTAGATAAAAAAAAACTGACAACACGTCTTGAATTATATAACTTTAATTATAAATTTTAATAACATAATTCATTAGAAGAAAGTTCATATTATTATCGTTAGGTGCATGCTAATAATGCGAGCTTAAACATATCGTGATTTTAAATAGTCTATTAAATGAAATATAAAGAATTTGTAAAAATAACTACCAGCATACCATATTAATCGCTTGGACCCCCCCCCCCCCCCCCCCTCACATACACACACATTAAAAAAACACTTATATTATTATCGAGATGAAAGTACGATTCGTCATTGGTCTATGACATTATCTTTCTTTTGATACCTCATGTGACAAAATTCGTTGCTTCTAACGCGCGTAAATGGTTATCTTTGCAACAGAAATTATATATATATATATTATATATATATATTTTATTGTATATATATATATATATATATATATATATATATATATATATATATATATATATATATATATATATATATATATATATATATATATATATATATATATATATATATATATACAATAAAAACAAAGTAGAAAACAATGGAAAATGATAAACAAAATTATAAAATTAAATTAAAATGCATAGAAAATCAAATATGAATCAGCGCTAGAGCTGCATGAAGCATAATGATAAAAATATACTGAAAACAATAAAATATATTAAATTAAAAAAATATAAATAAAAATAAAACACTTTAGTTAAATTAAAATAAAAAATATGACAAAAGTGAAAAATCCAGGTAATAAAACTAAAATATGAATTATTAAAGTAAAAATTATACTAATAAATATTTTACTAAAAGGTGAAAGACATAATCAAAACGGTACTTCATCAGGGGGTAGGACCGCATTGAAAAGTCAAATAGAGCTCTTTCTGTATTAGCAATGTTAAAAACAAATTGCCAATCCAACCCCAAGAGCTCTAAATACTTCTTTAAGTAGTCTAAAATTTACTAAATATATACAAGAATATATATACAAAATATACAATAGTATATACAAAATATACACAAAAAAAGTCATCAGATTAGACAGATCAATTAATGACAACAAATGGAAAATATAAAAACTTACAAGACGCAAACGAAAAAAGCATCCTGACTCAACAAATTCAAGGCACGATGTGATAAAAAAAATTTCAGTTCTAACAAATAATCTTTTGAACAATGAAATTCCATTTAGTTTTATTAAACGTTACTGTGGTAACACTGATTCTTTATAAGGATTTTTCATTGATATTACGCTTCACTTGGTACTGCTTCCCATTTGCGGTATGCGGTAACTGATATGTCTGGAGGTCGAGGGAGAGAGAATTCGTGGAAAAAGGGGGTATATACCCCGGCTAGACCTCACATCGTGCCTTGAATTTGTTGAGTCAGGATGCTTTTTTCGTTTGCGTCTTGTAAGTTTTTATATTTTCCATTTGTTGTCATTAATTGATCTGTCTAATCTGATGACTTTTTTTGTGTATATTTTGTATATACTATGTATATAGTCTGTATATATTCTTGTATATATTTAGTAAATTTTAGACTACTTAAAGAAGTATTTAGAGCTCTTGGGGTTGGATTGGCAATTTGTTTTTAACATTGCTAATACAGAAAGAGCTCTATTTGACTTTTCAATGCGGTCCTACCCCCTGATGAAGTACCGTTTTGATTATGTCTTTCACCTTTTAGTAAAATATTTATTAGTATCATTTTTACTTTAATAATTCATATTTTAGTTTTATTACCTGGATTTTTCACTTTTGCCATATTTTATATTTTAATTTAACTAAAGTGTTTTATTTTTATTTATATTTTTTTAATTTAATATATTTTATTGTTTTCAGTATATATATATATATATATATATATATATATATATATATATATATATATATATATATATATATATATATATATATATATATATATATGATTAGCATAATGTAAAATAATCATTTGATTTTATTTCCGTTGGTTATTTATAAGGAAGATTTCATATATTATATGACGCTGTTATTTTTCTTTCGTAACCCCTATGCCTCCATGGCCGAACGGTTAAGGCGTTCAGCTACTAATCCGAGGATTGGTGGTTCGAACCCGTGCGATAGATCTGACAAAGAAAAGTAAAAAAGTAGTGATCTTGTGATCGGAAGGTTGCCAGCTTCGCTACAACTACTAGAAAAGTCGTCCAGAACATCCGCAAAAATTAACGGCGTGTATACGGGACTGGTGCACGATAAATCTGATCGGGGCCCAAAGTCCCGACGTCTATTGAAGGCGTTGGGTGCCAGTCCAGGTGCTTCCTCGTCATCTGACCATGGTTCTAAAATAACGAGGTGCATGTATGTGTGTGTGAATGTGTATGTGTTCCCGGGTCTTTCCTTCGAGATAGACCCCGAACCGTCGCCAATAGCCCACTGTGCAGCTCTAGTGCGACGTTAATTAA
This sequence comes from Troglohyphantes excavatus, assembly GCA_963932185.1. Lineage (NCBI taxonomy): Eukaryota > Metazoa > Arthropoda > Arachnida > Araneae > Linyphiidae > Troglohyphantes > Troglohyphantes excavatus. Next base: position 62,989,372 of record OZ010673.1, on the reverse strand, counting down.
CCAAACCAAACCAAAACCTTTCGTACCCCCTATCACGGACCGTCACGGTACCCTTGACAATGAGGTGTCGCACTAGAGCTGTACATTGGGCTATTGATGACGGTTTGCTTTCTATCTCGAAGGAAAGACACGGGAACAATGCCCCGTATTTTTAAAACATGGTCACTTGGTGAGAACAACACCTGAGCTGGAACCCGACGCAACCTCAATAAGGATATTGGACCCTAGTCAGATTTAACGTGCTCCTGTCCCGTGTACACGCCATAAAAATTGGAGGTAAATTCGGACAAAGTATTGTTACGTCGCATTGAATTTGGAAACCTTCCGATCACATCTCCGATGATAAGGGGAATAAAAATGTTCTGATTGGTGTCATTAGAGAAAGTCTATAACATTTAACAAATATATTAATAAAAATTCATTTATACATTTAAAAAAAATTCTGATATTTCAAACATAATTTTAAGAATTTCACATCCTGTTTATGTCTTCAATATAATAAAAATATAACAACCGTAAAGTAGTAATCACTATTTTGTTTTACACCTGATGCACATTCCCTTACGACATTTTGATACGTCACACATACGCACAATCTCCCTTCCCCCATATCACGCATCGTTACAAAACTGGGATCTCCCAGGTATGTGACGTATTAAATGAACGGCCCCAAACTTGCATTTAAAACCATTCTAAATGCTAAATATATATTTTTCTTACAAGAAATCCTTGAAATTATCCAAAAAAGTGTATACTTTAAAGACTACTTATAGTCATAAAAAATATGCTTTTAATAATAGTTTTGAATGTGAAAATTATAAACATAAAAACCCTAAAGTTGCTGTAACTGTATTTAATCAGAGAACAAAAGAGGCGAACGATCTTTACACACCACTGATAACGATCATAATAAATCAAAAATCCTTTTCCATTTCCTTCTTTTCACGAATCCCCGTCGCTTTCGCACGATCTTCAACGCAAGATCATTCTTATCAACATGCCGCCCGGCGTTGAAATCGTTCCAACTTACTGAAACAATAACTCCACGCAGGTAAAACGAATCCTGCCCACACCGTTAATTTGTTTACGATCGGAAACAGTTTGTGTGTTTCCCCCAAACTTGACCCATTTCGGCGAACGATAATTTCCCCCTCGTTAAAGAAGAACGAGTTAGCCTTCCAAAGATGCCTAATCCATGGAACGAGTGTCAAAAGCCAAGGTTTTGAATAGAAGTTGATGTGCCAAGCTGGATTTTACTATTTTACTACCTACCTTCAGCAGTGACGGCCGTGGTCGAAAATGTTAGTGCAGCCGAAATCATGTTACCCCCCCCCCCCCCCTCCCCCCTCCTTATTTTCCACAACCCATAGTACATGAACGGAAATTCTTTATTATTTACTACTCAAATCGAAGTTTCCTTTCACTTTTTACGAAATGATAACATGCGAAAAAAATAGAAAACACTTACTTATTTTTTTTTTAAATTAAAGAAATCCTCCTTTTTTTTTAAACATGCGAATCGGTCAATTTTAATATTAACTTAAATAACAAAACAACAGCAGGACCATGTCCTGAAACAACAGCACACAGTAAATTTATCACGAAAACCATTTGATATTCTCGTAAGTTATCGTTTCACCCACCCATCCCAGCGTTTCATGGACGAGCCAATCAGCATACAGAATCTTAAGTGCAGCTAAAACAAGAAAATTCATTTCGGCTGTAATTTCTCACAAATGCGGTGCATTAGCATGTTAAGGAATATTCATACTACGTAGAGGTTGACATGGCAACGATGCAGCCGATTTCGAATTTCGCTTTTTGGCTGCAGTTCTGATTGAATGGAGTTTTTTCCCCTCCTGAATTGTACTTTACGGTAACAAACTTGCTTTTTATCGGAGATTTTGTTTACTACCGTAGAAATTTCATTTTTAATTCTAATCTTCATTTAAGAAAATTAGTAATATATATATATATATATATATATATATATATATATATATATATGATTTTAGTTTTAAAATACTGAATTTAGATGCAGCCCGTCGGTACTTGCTGTAGTGGACGAGCCGCCACTGATCTTCAGAAATATTGTAGACATCATAATTATTAACTCGAGTTTGAGTATTTTTCGTATCGGTGTGACTTTATTTCAAAGGTCAGTGTTATTGGAGGTCGCAAGAATTACAGAAAATAGACTCGTGTAACCTGGACTTAAATTTTACATTTCTGGGGGGGGGGGGGGGAGGAAACACCCATATTAATTAACTATTCAACCTCCTTAACATAGTTAGCATATGTCTAATATAAAAATTTATATGGAAAAACTTATATAAAGACATTTGTAAAAAAATAATTATATATTCGTTTAATCGCTTCTAAAAAGATGAAAAATAAAACTCAATCTATAATAATAATAAAAAAAAGTGTCTGTCACCACTGTAAATAAAGGTACTTAAAACTGAGTATCTGAACCTACTCGTTTTTCTGTGAGTACAATTGCATCGTAAATGAGCGATGACGTACTCAAATTTAAGTAACCGCACTTTCTCAAACATTAGCAGTGTCATTTAATATTGCTAATCTCAGCTTCTGTTCAAGCCATCTCAACAAAGCGAACTGACAAAATTGAAATATTTGTTCAGAAGATCGTTTTTCACATTATTTAATGTCGATCGCTGAAATGGAAACTGAGTTATTATAACTCAATTATCTTACTTCCCATTCTTTTGGCACACCTTTTTAATATTTCTTCTGCTTAAAACTTTTTTACTTCGCCCTAGTAGTACAACGGATAAGACAATGTACTGCGATGCCGGAGGATCAGGGTTCGATTCCCTGTAAAACTTGGTTGTAATTATCGATATTTATTGAAAGTGATTTATGAAGGAAGCCTATGTAGGCCTAGTATCTGCTCTTTTTATTCATTTTTACCCATTGTACTCATTTTTAAGTACATGTCTTTTTCAAAATTGAAATTAATGTATTCGGAGCCATGATAAGCATCGAATGTATTCAAAAATTATTTTAGTTATTTTTGAATACCTATTTTTAACAGTGCAATTGTTGTTCGACATGCTTTATTCGCAAATTATTTAATTAAACTTCGAGCTTTAAATAAATTGACTTTGGTTTAACCTTTTGACCTCCTTTTTAAATACATGACACGTTTTCGCGGAACCACCTCATAATCACCATTCTCGTAAAATAACTTTATTTTTTAAAAAAATACCACTAAATATATTTAAGACACGTAGCACAAAATATGAGGTGAATGCAAATGAATACAATTTATATGTTACTGTGAGCAATTCCATTTTGAATTAAATGTAATTTAAAACAGCAAATTAACAATTTCTTTGGTTATTCCTTTCAGTTCTTATTCAATCAACTCTTTCCTTGAAACTTTAACCAATTACGCCCGAATCTCTATAGGCAAAAGAACGGCGTGTTTTCGTTACCTGTTCTTTAAAAAGAGCAAAAACACCTAATTCTTGATTTTCAAAAAATGTTCTTTTGCTGTTATTAAAGAAACCAAAGCCTTGAATTTTATTTCAGCTATCCAAAGACAAAAGTAGCGGCGTTGCTTTGACTCTTATGTTAGTTGGGTTTTAGTATAACGGCAACTTAGAGGGTTACCACTATTGGCATTGTAATCTATTTGGTTACAACATCTTGGCGGGAAAGAGCAGATAAGGTTTGCGGCGATTTTCACCTACCGATTTAGAAAAAGAAAATTTGAGCGATATTCCGTTTATTCATAACAGAAAGAGGGAGGGAAAAGTTAGCCCTAGTTATCAAATTAAATCTAATTATCTAATTATTAAAATAGGAAGAATTTTTTATGATTAAAAATTTTAAAGGGGATGCGGGCCACAAAATTCTAAAAATTTTAATTTTTTGATAAATTGTTCCGGGTTTTTTAGTTTTACTAATTTATTGCATTTTTTCTTGCATTAATTACCTTATATATGAAAAATATTGTTTTAAACATTTAAAAAATATAAAAATTTAAGCTATATTTAAAATTTGTATATCCAAAATAATTTGTATTAAATGATTTTTAAATATATAATAAGAATAACTAATAGGAATTCATACATTTTAATAAGTTCTCTTCGCGAAGTTTCTTTATATTAATTAGTACATTTTATCATTCCAAATTTGCATTAAAACACAATATAAAATATTTTACCATCATGGTTATTTGTATATTATTATAGTGGTAAAATTTATATGCATACACTATCTCTAAAAAGAAATTTAAATAAAAAAATTGATAAGTTTATGTAAAAAATTCTAAAAAGTAAATTTGAATTTATATTAATTTTGAATAAAAAAACTTATCATGGTGAAAAAGATATTTTTTTTTCAGTAAATGAAATTTTAATTCTTCTAAAATTCTCCTTTAAAAAATACATAAAATTCACAAAAAAATTTAACGCAAAAATTATAAAACTTGATACTTTTAGGTATCCGTACATCAAAAATATTAATAAAATATATAATCCATCATACCTTAACATGAGACAGTACAATATTCACAAGCAAGTGAAGACGTCAATAAGACTCGATATTTCATTTGTTTATAAACAACCAAAGATCTATAGTTTGGCCGCTACGAAAAGAAACCTTCATCAATCTTTTCCGAATAAGCAGCACGTTTTGGTCGAATATCTCTTCAAACCGATCTTTATTGATGTTTTGTACGGGAAGCAGAACTATCCGGAAAATTGACCAGCTGACCTTCAGCCATTCAGCTGTGTGATTATTAAAATACACAAGAGCGGAGAAACAAATTAATGAAGAAAGTTGAAAACAGTGAGTCAAAATTGATGATTCGGGTTAAGGGGTCATTCTATCAGAACGAAGTAGTATTAAAGTGGTTTCTGGTTTTATAATTATTCTTAAGTCTTGAACAAATTTCGAATCTTCCGTAATGAAATGGAACACGACAATTTCAGATGAAATTTTTAGTGGAATGATTATTTTGTGTCCTAATTTTTTTTCCATGCATCTCCGAGACTGGGATTGAGCGAATTCGGTATATTGAGGTTTTAAATCTAGTATTTTGTTTATTAGTATCTGTGTCTATTTAATTAAAATCTAAAAGGAGAAAATATAATTTCTTTTAAAAATAAAATAATCTTTTTAGAAAAAAGGAAAACCGACTTTAAGGAAAATGCGCTAAAAGTAAAAAATAATTTTTAATTCTACGAATGAGTTGAAAAATTGAATTATTGAATATTAATTTTATACCTAGTACAACTTTTTGAAATCGGCGCCAAAATTTGGGTATGATTTTTGTAAATTGGCACCAACTTCAAAAAGTTGTACCAAGTATAAAATTGATGTTCAATAATTCAATTTTTCAACTCATTCGTAGAATTAAAAATTATTTTTTACTTTTTAGCGCATTTTTCTTAGAGTCGGCTTTCCTTTTTTCTAGAAAGATTATTTTATTTTTCCCTTTTTAGTTTTGTAATTTAGCATTGGGCTTCGCCCCCTCTAATTATTCACCAAGAAATTCAAGTAGCAACTTCTGCTCAACAATGTATATTGTAAAACAATCCCTATCAATGCCAATAAATGCTGGTTAAATGAAATGTCATTGTTGTACAACTTCTGTTAAACAATGAAAATATTCTGAAATCGGATTAATTGTATAAAAAAACTCCGGAAAATCGACATTTCCGGATATATAACAGCCTGATTACCGATTCTTTTTTGCAGATTTTGCCTAAGTGGATTTTTTTCTATCCAACTTTCGAAATCGGACAATATTTTTTTAAAAAACGGTCCGGTTAATTGAGAATTCCAGGTAGTTAAATGCCGGATAACCGAATTTTTTAAAAAAATTGTTCCCAAGTGAAACATTCCTTATCCAACATAAAAAAAATTATGCAAATATCTTACTCGGCGAACATACCTAAAAAAAATACATAATGGTCGAATCTATAACATCTCGACTTGGCGCGCGATTTAGCGGTTTTAATTTAAAATTTCTGGCGGTTTTATTTTGGAGTTTTGGTCGGCGCGCTGTTCAATCGGGTAATAAATCAGAACCAAAATCGATAAAAATGTGCTTAAAAATAATTATTTGTTTAATTTTTGAACAACCGTTTAACATGAACTAATATAACAAGTTAGAAATTTTAATATTAAATTTATGCCTATTTCCACTCTTTGAAATGGGTTTAGAAATGGATTGTAAATTGCTACGAACTTCAGAAAATGTATTCCTAAAATTATCACAAATTTAAATTATATAAAATTGTAAATTTTTTCTCTAAATTCTTGTAAATAATTTTAAGTTTATTTTATTCTTCCCTATACAGTTTTTAATTTAAGTTTTCATCCACTGCTGTGTCTCTTTCGTGGGACCTTTTGTTGCTCTTCACCTCTCACTACACTAAACATATTTTGAAAATAAACTGTTAAAAATAGGTACTCAAAAATAAGTAAAATATACTCATTTTTGTGTATATTCCATGCTTATCATAGATCCGAATATATAAGTTTCAATCATCGAGCATGCATCCTTTGTAGTAGAGAAGTCATGATGTCACTCTCGCTAACATCAAAGTGAAGCCAACATGTATGGTCATAAATTTTCACTGTTACACATGTCCCAATTCATCAGCCAATCGCAAGTATTTTTTAATTCATAATTTTGAAGAGATGGCACGTGATATGGGCATTTCGCTCTGAGATGTGGGCTTCGCGATTATGACGTCATATTCTCTCTACTACAGACCATTTATGGTCAAAGGTTTCAATTTTGAAAAAGACATGTACTCAAAAATAAATACAATGGGTAAAAATGAATAAAAAGAGCAGATGCTAGCCTGCCTTCATAAATCACTTTCAATAAATATCGACAATTACAACTACCACTTAGCGGGAATCGAACCTCGGTCCCCAGGGATCGCAGCCCAATCCGTTAAGCTACCAGTGCGACTTGAAAAAGTTATAAACAAAAGAAATTTTAAAAAGGTGTGCCAAAAAAAATAGGAAATAAGATAGTTGAGTTGTAATAACTCACGTTTCCATTTAAACAATCGACATAAAAAAATGTGGAAAACCATCTTCTGGACAACTATTTTAAGTCTGTCAGTTCGCTTTGTTAAGATGAGCAATATTAAATCACACTGCTCATTTTAAAGAAAGTACGTTTACTTAAACTAGATTACGTCATCGCTCATTTACGATGCAATTGTACTCAAAGAAAAATAAGTTGAACAGAAATATATTTCTAAATACACAATACAAGAATGCATATATAAATACCATTGCTGTATTGAGTAAATTAGTGCCTTTGACGGATGAGGTAACTGGGTTTGGTTTGATTAATAAACGTCGCACTAGAGCTGCACAGTGGGCTATTGGCTACGTGCTGTAACTGGGAATTTCATGAAATGACCAATTACGATGAGTATTGACAAACCCAAACAATATCAGGATTTGTACACATTTTCTGACAATATCAAATAAGACGTTTCTAAGGACTTTTTAAAGACCTTAAAAACAACTTATAAAGACCTTATTTTTTTTTTAATGTTCCAAAAATAATTTATGCAAAAATTTTAAACATTTACAACAAAAAGTTAGCTCAAAAGTCGCAAATAAACTTCTCAGTAAATAAATGTTTTTTTTAACTGAACTATTAACTTTTTTAACCTAAAGGAAAGGAAAATAAGTACAATAAGTTAAAAGTGATTGGCTGCAAAAAAGCCATAGGTTTTCCACGCGTATACAAAGTTATGTTTCCATTAAGAATAAACATTTTAATTGAGGTTTTAAAGATGGCCGTTTTAAGGACTTACTAACAGCATTCAGTAACTCGTAAGTATCTAAGGACACTGGAAAAAAATAAGGAGTTTTGAGTAACTTTATAAGGGCCCTTATAAACATAAAACAAAAAAAGGAGTTTCTAAGGACCGTACAAACCCCGTAGATACATGAAACTCAAAAATACACACATACTCAAAATAGCCATGCAGTTCAATATTAAAATATTAATATTTTATTTACATTTCAACAAATAAAAAGTTTACAATATGTACATTGATGGACTGCTTCCTCACACGCAAACCACAGCATATTTCAGTCCTCATCCTCGTCGCTTTGATGATTCGAATCCACCCAGAGGTATACATTCGCCTCCGCGGCTGTTAGCAACATCGGTTTTGTTGGATGGAAAGATATGGAGTGCACCACCTTATGGCCTGCATGTTTCACGGTATCCTTCACTGTACCCTAAGGAAGATATCGAATAAATGGGATTTAGTTTCTTTCGGTACCTTTTATATTTTAAAATACAAATGCAACGTTAAAATTACACAATAAAAATACTTGACATCTGGACATGTTTCGGGAGACGCATCTCCCTTCATCAGCAGACATGAAATGTCTGTGCGCATACCAAAACGAAAATGAACCCGGTTGGTTGGTTATATAGGGTTTAATGGCGCAAGAGCCAAATATGGCCAAGCTGCGCCAAACACTAGATGATTCAAACCAACATTAAAATTCTAAGAGGTACATATAAACAAGTTAAATTTCAAATCAAAGGTAAAAATCATGTGTAGTTTAAAAAGATAAATAATGATGAATGAGGTGGATGATTTAATAAATACGACAAAGTGGAAGATGAAGTATTAAAAAAGCGATTATATAAAATTCTAAGACGGGGACAAGAAGTTAAAATATGATGTATGGTAATAGGTTGTTGGCAATGATGACATGGAGGGGTGGTTTCGTTTAGTAATAAATGCCGGTGGGTAGCTCTTGAGTGCCCTATGCGGAGACGAGTTAGCAAGACATCAAACCGTCGAGATGACAAAGACGATAGGAGTGTGACGGTAGGAAATACAGAAGCCTGTTTATTACCAGCTTGTAATTTCCAGTCATCACTCCACTCGTTCCTCACAAGTTCCCGCAAAACATTATGAAGGTCGTCATATGAGATTCGGATATTAAGCTGGGATGTGGCATTTTTGGCAGCATGATCTGCCAACTCATTGCCAGTTATGCCAACATGCCCAGGAATCCAGCACAATATGACACCATAGCCCCATCAGATAAGTTTGTTATGAATAGTTAACACCTCAAAAGCTAAGGGATAGCTTAAAGAATACGATGACAGAGATTCTAATATGCTTTTAGAATCGGTGTCAACTATAAAATTGCCAGAAAATGAACCCGGAATTGAAAGTGTTGCCAAAGAACAAAAACTGTCTCTTGGAGTTAACTATTGTATACAAACAAGCGGGAATTTGAGAACGACAGCTTTGTTGTTGAGGAAAACTGCTTAAGGAATCTATTCATGAATTCAACTATGCTTAGCACATTTTTGTCTACTTTTTATGGCACTTTAAGAGTTCTCTGTGATCTGTAAGACACGAAATCCCATAAACCGTTTGGCTAAATAAATATTAAAATAGAAGTTTATCTAAGTGTTAATACATAGATGTATTTACCTTTGAAATATTTTAAGTTTAGGTTCAATATTACAATTGGTCACTCAAAGTGTAATAGGTCGTATGTCAAAATGTCCATTTTTTTAAAATTATTATTACGGCTATATGTGGCATTTTGTGGTTTTCACCTGGTGAAAACTATTCTTATGTCAGCAGCTAATCCAATAAAAGGTACAACCAAATGTTAAAAGGTTCTGTTATATCATCAAAAGGATAGAATTTTTTTTTTGCTCACTTAAAAACTGCAGCTTTTAGACATATGACCTTTTGCACATTGGGTAATGGTTTCAATATTAAAATCATTTATGAGGCCCCCCCCCCCTCATGTTATCTAAGAAATCTGGCAATTTAGAATGCATATGAAGCCAGTTAAATACAAAGTATGTGGAACTATTTTCAAACTTGTCAAGCATGGAACACTAAGTTGACAAGTGGTTTACCTTCTAAGAGGAACTCAAAAGGGGAAAGGATTGTTGCCACTTACGAATTTAAATAAGATTATTGTGGGTTAAATTTAGAATTAAATAATATAAAAATGTACATCTTTTACAAAAGACATTTTACAATATAGTACATATCCTGAAGTTGTACAATGTTGTGTTAGAATATTTATCACCACTAGATACTGTGTAATGCTAGGCAATATTAGCTGTAATATTTGAGAAACTCTGAAATTAGAGTATCTAGAGCCATACTGATGAAGAATCGGCTCCAATTATGGTATACTTCTGTCCATACAAATGGCATTTAATCATATATTGATATCCATGTGTTTAAAATGGTAGAGAATTAGTATTTATCTATGTTCCTATTATAAGGAACAAAATATTATATGCAATTTTAGTTCTTCTCAGAATTTTTTTTTAATTACATAATTACACTATTTTAAATATACCTTTTTCTAGATGAGGATTCATTGTTATGGATTGCTAAATGAATAAGAGATTAGGACTAATTAAAAGCAATTACAAAAGAAAGTGCAATGCTTCATTGTAAACATAATTTTTTAAAAATCGATTGGGCTATTTCGATTTAATTAAATTTTGTAGCCAACATATTTTAAATATTGATTTTTAAATTTAAGTATGTTATGTTGCTGATAACATTCTTAAAAAATACATTCTACAAAACAATTGAATAAAATTAGCTTAAGGAAAGCATCAATCTCTTCACTTATTCTTTAGTTACAATGACACAGAAAAAAATTACAAACACAACAGATCAAACACATAATCTAAAAAAAACAATACCTCGATTAAATCCCACGAATAAACACATCCGTCCTCAGATCCAGACACAACGAGCGTGTCGGCGTTGTTAAGGCAGCTTTCCACTCTGTAACGTTCATTCTTGTGACCCACGTACCTAGAATAGAAATTATTTAATTAACTCTAGCCGGACAGTGGTGTATGCAAGGGGTGTTAGAACCTCTCCCATTGGCCAGTAGAGAAAATTTATTACTACAGTAAAATCCGTTTATAACGAAGCTGGGTATAACGATAGGCCAGATATAACCAAGGATAGTGAAGACTATTTATAGAAGGTGTGCTCGTTTTTCGCTTTTTGAAAGTGGGCAAGGAAAGAAACTATTTGACGTCATTTGTGCTCCGCCTTACTATGGATTGTTGATCTCATTCTCATTGGCTGTGTGTTTCAAGCATTGCTACTTAGGTTCGATCCCCAGTTGGGTAACAACTAGTTAATTAATTTTTAATTAGCAAAATAATGTAAATATCTGTAAATAATTGTGTTCAGGTAGCTTCACTACTAATCCGTCCTTGTTTTGTTATTGCGGGATGCCTTTTAAAAACACGACGCGCCTTTTCAAAAACGGGGTGCCCTTTTACTGCCAACAGCGCCCTGCCCCTTTTTATTTCTAGAGTGAACACTGAGTATATGTAGTCGATGAAATCATTATAAAGTACATAAAATTTATCTCTATTTAACTGTCATGTATGTATGAACATTATACTTCCTTATTACGCGATATTTTTCGTGATTCGGATATAACGATTTCCGTACATAAAGATAAAATTATAACGGTCCATTGAGCATCGCTATAAGCGGTTTTTACTGTATAATATGTAATAACACGTTTTTTATAAGAAAATTATGGTCAAGTTCAGGATCAGTATTATTAGTATTAAAAATAGTTTAGTCTGCTTCTGTTGGGGACAGTCGCTGAAAAGCCGAGGACGTAAAAGACACGACCTACGCCATTGCTCATTAGGTTAGGAAAGCTATGAGTTCGCAGGACTTCTCAAGAGAGGTTGCCATCGTGAGAGAAAGTTTTGGTTCTCATTGATTCCATATATGGAATATATATGCAAGTGAAACCATATATGGAAGTGAAACAGGGGTTTTGCAGACATAACATAAAAGAATGGAATGTACAAACGTGTGGGATTGATGTGCAGTTTAAAACTGAATAGTAATTTATAAGATTATTATTGGAAAAGGAATGTGATTTAGGAACAGATCAGGAAATAAAAGTCAAAATAACAGTGGGTACATTGCAATATTTGATAATTTATTTCAATTTATATTAATAAAGGTGGCTGAATGTGTAATAATCCCTCCCTAACACAATTTCTATGTACGCTACTGTAGCCAGACATAATATTTTGTTCAACTATCTAAAATAAAATATAAGATTAAATGAAGAAATAGAATATATAACGTTGTATGACAACTCATGCTGCAAAATATTTTAGTACTTATTAAAGTGTGATTCGGGAAATCGTCAAACAATTATGTTGTATAAGAAATTATAAATTTAAATGTACTGCATGTTTAATTAATTAAAAACAGAATTTAAAAAGTTGTCCGGCAACTACATTGATGAAAATCAATGATTAAATTCAAAACTGGCACTTGGTTAGTTGTTTATATCCACTGTAAAATAATACTTTCCAGAGAGAAAATGTGTATTTATTTATTTTTTCATTTCCATACGAATAAGCACAAATGTGAAATTTACATCTGTCATAGTCATTTTTTCAAACTTAACTCTGCATAATTGAAATTAAAAAACCATTATTTTACCCTAAATAATCCAAAAATGTCATATTCTTAGGATTTAAAAAACCAAGTTTCAATAAAAGTGGATGGTATGTATCCATAATAACATACAAAAGAAAACATACTGGTATTTGAAATTAAACATTGGAAGCATTTTATAAAAAAAAACTGCCAGTTGGAATTCGAACATCAAAATAAAACTGTTCCAAAATTGTTGTATAAAGAATATTAATAGTAAATAACATTTATACTTATAAATCCTACAAACAGGCCAAAGAAGAAAAATGTAGTATATATATATATATATAAAAAGTTTATTAATCCTGTCATGCAAGTGCAGTGTGAACTTAGAGTTGTTCCATTTAAATCGACAAATATCCACGAATTGTATATCTTGCCCAAGGTTTATCCAGCTATCCAGCTGCGGCATTCATTGTAATGATGCAAGCAAAAGCATTAATGTCAGTGTCAGTTTCTTAAAAGCGGAAAAATAAGTAAGATAACTATGCAATCACTGACGTGGTGAGAATTGTGGATCCGTGCGAGGGGTTGTGGTTTTATCGATTTGGAGAGGAAGTGATCTGCTGGTGAGACTGTCAGTTTCTTAAAAGCGGAAAAATAAATAATAATATTTATCTTAAATTACAAACGAATTATAGAACAAAATTAAAATTTCCTTTCAGACAAAAGAAAAATGTAAGTCTCTTTTAAAATTAAATTTTTTACTTTAAGTATCAGGTGAGGGTGTCAGTTTCTTAAAAGCGGAAAATAAATAATAATATTTATCTTAAAATAAACTAAGAATAAGGCTCTAAAATTACAAACGGATTATAGAACAAAATTAAAATTTCCTTTTAGACAAAAGAAAAATTTAAGTCTCTTTTAAAATCATCAAATGACAAAAATGTGTGCAAGATTTTTCAGATGATTCGAGAATACAAACCAAGTGACTACTTTACAATTTTAATATTTTTCAATGCTAGAGGGTTAAGCACTAAACATGCACAAATGTGATGAAAAGTGGAACACAACAAACACACATACACAAATTTCAACAAGTATAAAAAGATTGTCAAACTTTCAAATAATTACTCTGATAGAACCTCCCCTCCATCTTTGTCCACAAGACGAAGAGTATTGTCCAAACAGCTGGCCAAAACGCACTGTCCGTCTTTTGTGAATGTCACACAATTCAGAGAACCTGGAAATGTTATTGCCAAATAAGTTAATATATTACAAGGATGCGATTGAACAAAAAGCAAAAAAGCTTAAAACCCAAACCCAAGTGAAATTACACAGAAAAGCTATTTCAAATAAATAAACACTTCAGAGTTTTACATACCAAACAAAAATACTACATTGGAGAAATAATGATTTATTTCATATATTTAGTATATAACAAGAAGTTAGAACAGATTCAACTAAGTGCTGCACGTATTATCACTGGATTAAGACATAGCTGTCCCTCTGAAATCATTCTTTTTGAGGCTGACTTGCAGTCGCTCCAGACTAGAAGACAAGCTGGTCTTGTTAAATACTATAATAAACTCTCTAGTTATGGCCTCAGCAATAAAACTTCTATGTATCTTAACACCTGGAGAAATCATCAAAGATTAAAGAAAAACAGCCCTTTTAGTCAAGTCGCCTCCCAGCACCTACCTAACTGCAATGTAGAGCCTCACTCATTGCAATGTGGCTTGAATCCAGCAGAGGGACTCCCCAAGGTTTACTTCCACTTTAACTTAAAACCCCAGGTCAACAAGAAAGACTACGTTCCTGAACACCTCAGGCAACTGACCTTGGAAAAACTTAGTCACATCCCAAGTAACGCCATTAAGATCTATACCAACAGCAGTGCATACCTGTCATTTAACCTTAACAAAACAATTTTTAAAATTTAGTTTAATTAAAATACTTTTAATTAATCAAATTTCAAATACACAAGTTTTTCACACATCTATAATATAATACAAATTAAAAACTTAACTAAAATTGAACATACAAATTAGAAGAAATTATTGACATTTTGTGTTTTAGTATAAGTAATATTTGGTTGAATAAAATATTAAAAAATTACAATTAAATTACATTTTGTTGCAATAAAATATGTCAACATTCTCCAAATTTTAAATAAAAAAAAGAAACAACTTTTTTTATATTTAAATTAAACAATTTTTATCAATAACTTTCCCATTCCATCAATGTAAATGTAATCAATATATGTATTTTTTAAATTAAGTAAATCTAGTATTTTATAGTCCATTGATAAATATTTTGCATAGTATTGTAAGTTTTCAACATAGAAATTTGGGAAGAGTCCTTAAACTTTTTCAAGTGAAGCAGGATGCCACTAAAATTACATAATCTAGTAACCTCTAAAGTGAATGTTGTGAAATCAATAATGAATTATTGTGACTCAAGCAAAATAACAAAAAATGAGTTATTGGTAATGAGTTTTATTGATTAAAACCAAATACCTCAATTCCACAAATTCATGCAGGATTGAAAATATTTAATTAAAACTTGCTTACTTCTTTTATATGGACAATCGAAAGCGTTATTAAAATATATAGGTTGTATGAGAATTACTTTTACAACTAGCTGGCCAACATGGCCATGTAGTAGATCACCAAGACGAAATGTGTTGTTGCAAAGGTAAATCTCATCCAATCAGTATAAATTTTAATAATACAACAAAAACCTATGAAATTAACACTATGAAGTTACGATAACAACGATAATTAGTTAATGATACAAACAACGTTACCACTAGAACAATTCAAGTTCCAAAATTTATTAAAAGCAATTTATCAGCTAAAGCATAACAAGGATGTGCAAAATTGGAAAATTTTTATTTCATACGAATAATTTCTTATAAACATACAAATAAATATATAACTAAAATGTATCATTTGTCATGATGATAATACAAATAACAGCACTTATCGACAAAAAGCAAAAATGAACTTACAGCCTAAATCATCTTGGTGCAACTGTCCTTTTCGAAGGTCATATCGTCGGATGCATCCGTCTAAGGAACCAGTCAAAATCTCGTGATCAGAAACCGAAAGAGAAGTCACAGAATCTTTTGCTTCTCGTATAATCTTTAAAAATAATATAGGTATAAAATTAGCATATTAAAATCCCTTGCGAGTGAGTTCTAATTAAGAAATTAATTGTATTGATAAGTGTTTAATAACTGAAAATGCTTTTTCAAAGCCGAGTAGAATTTTTTTATAGAATTTCTATAATGTAATTTCAAAGCATAACTTGAACATGAAAAGAAGTTAGAAAAATATACATTGAACTAAAATCTAGTAGAAATGTTTTAAGTAGTGATATTTGTACTTCATAAATTTTTTAATATAGTATTAAGGCAATATAATGAATAAATTAATATATCACAGGTTCATGTTTTATATTATATTAAGGTAACTATATTTAACTTATATTATAATAGTTCAAAGTATTTTTTTACTCATTTACTTTGATTGTGATGATTTCTAAATTATTGCACATAAAACTTGGAAAAGTATGTTTGCAGTGTTGAGGTAGCTTGAAATATATATAATAAACACACTTAGGTTCAAATTGATTTTACTGCAAAAGTAAACTTAGAGATAATTATTTAATCAATTTTAATAATTAAAAATTTTAAATTGGACCATTTTACAAATAGTAGTAATACAAATAATCTCAACAACTACAGGTTCTAGGCCGAGGAAGTTTGGTCCTGTTAATCTAGCGTATCCTCGCAATTTGGCAATACAGATCGAATTGCTTTTTAAAACTACCCACTCCTGAAGAATTAACAACATACTCAGGCAAAGTATTCCATTTGTCTATAACCCTATTTAAAAAATGCTTTCTAACATCCCAATTAAGCTATGATTGTTATAAATTGTATCCATGATCTCTAGTCACATTGGCAATGTTAAATGCCAATTCACATCACCCGATTTGATAAATTTGAATAACTGAATAAGGTCTCTTCTAATCTTTCTCTCCTCGAATGTATTCATATTTAGAGTTCTAATCCTCTCTCCATAATTAATTCCCGATGTACCCCTGAATAATTTTCATAGCTCTGTGTTGAACGCCTTCTAACAAAACAATATCCTTTTTAAGATAAGGTGACCAGAATTGTGAAAGAATATAGGAATAATAAAATTACTCATTCTCTAAAAAAATATTTGTTTTTTTTTAAAGTAAAAATAAAATTTTAATTTAATCTCACATTTTTTTTTTTGATTGATTGTGAAGATTTTAATATCTTTGCTGGCCAGAAAAACCCCTGAACCCCTGAATGTACCCCTGAATAATTTTCATAGCTCTGTGTTGAACGCCTTCTAACAAAACAATATCCTTTTTAAGATAAGGTGACCAGAATTGTGAAAGAATATAGGAATAATAAAATTACTCATTCTCTAAAAAAATATTTGTTTTTTTTTAAAGTAAAAATAAAATTTTAATTTAATCTCACATTTTTTTTTTTGATTGATTGTGAAGATTTTGATATCTTTGCTGACCAGAAAAATCTCATTTAAAAAAGGTTATGTACAAGTCATAATAAAAAATACTATAGCAAATCCTATGATTTGATACATATATATTTTTAATGCCAAATAAAATTCAAAAAATAAATTAAAAATTAAACTCATACATTACATCTACTTGGTAGGCAAACGTAAATGTTGAACAGGTTATTTTAACCCAAATAACATTTTATGAAAATAAACTGCCGGATATCCGGCAAAATCCAGTTCGGATATCCGGTTTGTAATGTGCGCCGGATATCCGGTATCCGGCAAAACCACTATCCGGTTCATCCCTAGTATTTATACTAGGGAATTTTTTATGAAAATAAATTCTCACACACTAAAAAAAACGAAAATCGGTCAAAAATTTAAAAATATTTTTTTATTCTGTAATATTTCCAATTCTTTATCTTTATAAAGTAATACCAAAATTGAATAAACATTCAAAAAACTTTTTTATTTACAAAGGGTTATTCTAGGGTGCTGCTAGCAATGGTCGTATGTTTTTTACATTTTACACTTAATTTCTGAATAATTGTAATTTTACCATATTCCAAACATGAAAACTCAAGTTTGCTTAAACTTTTGAGAAATTTATTTTTTAATTCAACTTTATATTAGTTGCGAGACGTGATGGCCCTCCACCATAACGATTCGTTAAAAATATAATTTTAAAGTTAAAAATTTGAAAAAAAGTGGGGTTTTTAGGTCTCTATTGGTTAAAGGGAGAATCTGCACACTGTGAAAACATTGGTAGAATTTTCAGGAAAATACTTAAAGCAAGAACAAAGAAAATTGGTCGCCACAAAAAAAAATCTTCGATGTTTTATTCATCCGGATATCCGGCATGGAAAATCGGATATCCGGCACTTTACTTTCGCATATCGGATAGTTAAAAAGCAGCCGGATACCGGATATCCGTTTCATCCCTAATAAATACACCAATACCTGTTTTCACAACCTGGAAATTACCTGCACAGGCTCACGAGACTTGCTTCTGCAGTCCCATGCACAAACCGTGTTATCAACAGAAGCAGACAGGATAACAGTCGACTCTTCGTTGAACTTCACAGCATTGACGTAACCTGAATAGTCGGAACGAAAAAAGAAAATGAGCAAATTGCTACTAGAATATTACTGTCATATTTAATTATCAAACACTGCAATTGAAAAGTTCAGTGTCAAAAAATACTCCGATTTTTTAGGGATAAACCGGATAGTGGTTTTGCCGGATACCGGATATCCGGCGCACATTACAAACCGGATATCCGGCAGTTTCTTTTTTATGAAAATATCTTCTCGTACACACTAGAAAAAACGGAAATCCGTCAAAAATTGCAAAATATTTTTTTATTCTGTTATATTCCCCAATTCCTTACCTTTAAGGTGATACAGACTTTTTTAAGTCCTGTTTATTAAAAAAAACTAAGGCTTTAGAACCAAAATAGAGTACACTTTAAGAACCATCTCATTGGCTGTTGAATGCTTTGATGTAATGACCATACAAGAGATACAAAAGTTGTATTATCTTTTCATGTATCATCAGTTTCCCCAACAATATTCCTAATTTAACAGTTCATAAAAAAAATCTACTTTGAATGCTTTCTCATATTTAAAGCATTGGGGAACTGCAGCAGGGTTCTCAATGCCTTAAATAGCAACTCTCTCAGATCGTTTTGGCCTAGAAGGTAGGCACGCCTTGCTATGGATCATAAAGTAGCGAGTTCGGGCTGAAGTCCAAAGCGTGACATCTCACGTGAAGACCTGGACCACGAACACACGCAACCTTTGAACGGCTTGTGGTATCATTTTCACTCAGCCACTACAACCACTGCCCACAGGATCAGCATCACAAAAACCACCAATGCATCCTGCAATACTTCACTGATGAATTCGTATACCACCGCTATTTACGCGATAACACATCAATGGATCTTACGGGCACTCCCAACTGTGAGGAGAGTGTATGGCGGTATATTCAACACCTTAAATAGCAATTCAGCACTCTCGACCATCGCTGATCGTTTTGGCCAAGAGGGTTAGGACACCTTGGTGTGGTTTATGAGGTAGAGTTCGGGTCAAGCTCGAAGCGCAAACCCTCAGAACTTTTGAAATCCTCCATTAATAAAATATTTACAGATTTCATTTTGTTGAAAACAGGATGGGTTGTACACATAAATTAAGAGTGTGCTTAAGAGTGCCGTCGAAATGCCCCAAACGATGGCCCGGAGGATTGCCTGTAAGCACCATGATCAACAGCCCGGAGGGACATTGTTACCTTTGAGATAAACGCCGAACTGTCGCCAATAGCCCAATATAAAGCTCTAGTGCAATGTTAATTAACCAAAGCAAAGCTTCAAAATTAATTCTAAATCGTCGCCATTAGCCCATTGTGTAGCTCAAGTGCGACATTATTTCACTCAATCGTGCAGACGTAATAGAATCCTTTGAAATGAATTTTGAACCGTCACCGATAGCCCATTACACAGTAGAAGTAATCCAATCAATCAATCATCTGAAAATAAGACGTAATGCTTGAGTTGTTAACTGTAATTGTTTGGGTACAAATGTATTATCACGGGGCACCGAAAAATGGAAATTTAGAAATGCATAGAAGTCGCCAATATGATTATTAACGGCCAACGATGGGCAACGGCGATAGGTTGATGTATGATGCCAGTTTCTTCAGTTTAAAATTGGTCCACGGTGGCTGCGATGAAAAGTTCGATGATTAAACGCGATTGGTTGGATGGAATGCACGGTAGACTATTACAACGTTGTACAATGGGCTATTGCACGGACACATTTGAAAAGTAATTGACATTTATTAATTGTTTAAGTAACTTTGTTTTGGTTTAGTTAAGGCAATATTTAAGCCACACAATGGGGTATTAAAGACGATCCAATGTTATTATGTAACGAATGGTTTATTGAATAAGCGTCGCATTAGGGCTGCGCAATGGGCTATTGGAAATGGTTCCGAATCTATCACGATTGGTTTGGTTTTGTTAATTACGTCGCACTAGAGCTGCACAGTTGGATCTATCCCGGGAAAATGTGGAATTATTTTAAAATGACGGACCTGTGGTTTCACCCCACTCTCTAAACTTTTGCTCCACTTGATTGATTTGAGAATTACTGTGATAATTTTATCGTCTGCGAATTTTTTTCGTATCGTCTGGGAGCTTTGTTGCTATACGAGCTCTTCTTTTTTTTTGTTATATTTTGCATGGCTTTTTTTTACAAATTTCATGACTTTTTTAATCCTGATGACGCTCTTTGAAAATTTCCGTTTGGTCTAAAGTAGCCTCTTT
The DNA here is from genome assembly GCA_963932185.1 of Troglohyphantes excavatus. NCBI lineage: Eukaryota > Metazoa > Arthropoda > Arachnida > Araneae > Linyphiidae > Troglohyphantes > Troglohyphantes excavatus. The sequence goes on along the minus strand of OZ010673.1, from coordinate 62,969,017 downwards.
TTAGTTACTGGCGAATTGTTTCAACTAAATACGGTAATGTATCTGTTTGAAATTTTCATTTATATGTCTAATTTTTTCATTTTATATTCTATGTATAACTATAGTTTTATTTTAGAATATTATGCTTTATATTGAGGTGTTGTCCCAAACGACTGCCCGAAGGGCAGTTGTTTAAGAGTGCCGTCGAAATGCCCCAAACGACTGCCCGAAGGTTTGCCTGTAAACACCATGATTGACTGCCCGGAAGGGGTCATGGATGTGATCCTGAGTAGTCGGAGGCCGAAGGCCGGAGACCACAAAATCGACGTAAGGAGTCTGTGACTTTAAGCGCGCGGTACGCGTGTGAGCTTAAGAGTGCCGTCGAAATGCCCCAAACGACTGCCCGAAGGATTGCCTGTAAGCACCATGATCGACTGCCCGGAGGGGGTCATGGATGTGATCCTGAGTAGTCGGAGGCCGAAGGCCGGAGACCACAAAATCGACGTAAGGAGTCTGTGACTTTAAGCGCGCGGTACGCGTGTGCGCTTAAGAGTGCCGTCGAAATGCCCCAAACGACTGCCCAAAGGATTGCCTGTAAGCACCATGATCGACTGCCCGAAGGGGGTCATGGATGTGATCCTGAGTAGTCGAAGGCCGAAGGCCGGAGACCCCAAAATCGACGTAAGGAGTCTGTGACATTAGCGCGCGATACGCGTGTGCGCTTAAGAGTGCCGTCAAAATGCCCCAAACGACTGCCCGAAGGATTGCCTGTAAGCACCATGATCGCGGAGGCCGAAGACCACAAATACCCGGAAACATAAATCGACGTTAGGAATATGTGACGTTAGTGCCACGGTACGTGCGTGCGCTTAAAACAGTGTATGGCATTCGTGATGTCCACACGACTTGAAACGGCTAACCAACAGCGGATCAACTGATCGCGAGTTCTAATCGCAACATTTGCTTTTAAACGCATTAACTTAATGTCAGTTATTTGTATATTTCCGATATGCGTCGATCTGTAAAATATCATTTGACCAGGGTGCTAAATTACGAGGCAGTATTCCCGGGTCTTTCCTTCTATATAGATCTCGAACATTAACTTTCCATTAGAAATAGCAACATCCGTCCTTTAACCATGGTTCAAAAATACGAGACAGATTTCCCGTGTCCTTGTTTCAAGATATATGCGAACCGTTTACAATTGGGAGTGCCCGTAAGATTGTTTGTTTAACACCAGAAGCAAACATAAAGGTCAGAAAAAAATATGTGTGCGCAACGCATCGTGTCGTTTGGCGACCACTTCAAAACACAGCCAAATCCACTATCGAAGGCAAGTCTTTACCTAAATTAGTTGCCTTAATTTCAACAATTATAAATTAAATAAATGGAAATTTTAAATAAAACAGTAAAGCGTGCAGAAACTGATATCTTAATACCGAAAATTACTCAAAATGCTTACTTGCATGACCTCTGTACTTCCTAACAATTTGAGCAGTGCTTACGTCCCAGTAAAATACACACTTATCCATCCCACCAGAGGCAATGTGAGCACTGTCAGACGAGGACTGAACATCCAGAACTTCGTACCCATGACCTAGATATGATTTCAGTAAGACAGATTTATGTGGATTCCACAGCTTCACAGATTTATCAGCTCCAGCAGTCATACAATAATTCCCATCCACTGAAAAGGAAATAAAAAAATTAATGAATTAAAAATTATTAAATACGCGACAACGATAACAAATTTAATTCTATTGAAATATGAAGTTACCATTGAATCGGACTGCGCGTACTGCTCCTTGCTTGCATGTTAGCTGACATTTTAAAATAGACGGAAAAGACATAATTTTCTTCTTACCATTATGCAACGGTTTTAAAATTAAAAAAGCAAATTATAAATGTGTAGTAAACATAATATTAGTACAACTAAAAAAAATTCAACTACCAAAATCGCGGTATAAACTTTTGTTTGTTTATAAAAGTTCTGTACAGTTACAGTTATGCCATTAAAGTTGCGTCGGATGGCACCTAGGGCAATGTACATGCGCAGTAGCGCACAAATAAGGTACTTGGCGCAATGCATGTCGGGAAGCAGATAAAAGTTCCGGGGCAACGGTTCAGGGCCTATCTCGAAGGAAAGACTCGGGAACGATGCCTCGTATTTTTTAACCATGGTCAGATGACGAGGACAACACCTTAGCTGGCACCCAACGCCTTCAATAGTACTGAGTTTTTCATTTGAGATAGACTCCGAACCGCCACCAATAGACCACTATCAGCTTCACTGTAATGTTAATTCACTAATTTGTCAAATGGACCTTATACACAGTGGTATAACAAATAAAAAAGTTATGGAGAGCTCAACTACAGGTCTGTTAGCAAAATGCCGTAAGTTTTTGATAATTGACTTCATTCTCAGGGTTATTGGTTCGTTTCGATTGCGTGGTTTGTTATTGATGAACACAGAGACTACATGTGTTTCTGAGAGTGCGTTAAAAACTTAATTTAATCTCGATCCCCGGTCGTTCATAATTTTTACGTCAGATTTCGTGGAATGCTAGCCCGCAGGTGATGTCTTCGTCAGTAAATCGAAGTTCAGAATTACAAGAGTTCTTTATATTTATTTCTACTCTTCTTAATTTTTAGTTTGGTTAATTAAAGTCACATTTGAGTTGAATATTGGGCTATTGGAAACGGTTCGATGCCTATCTCGAAGAAAAGACCCGGGAAGAATGCCTCATATTTTTTAAATATGGTGACAAGGACACAACTCTCCAGTTTCTCTCCGCGTCGTCTGCTAAAGATAACTGCCGTATATAAAGTAGAACTAGTTCACTAAAAGGTGGAGTTTTCGGGAAAAGACTATATATTTTCTGCAGACCCATTAATAGCCTACAATTTAGAGATTTCTAAATTGTTACTGCATACCCGAAACATTACATTGGTCTATTAAAAACATATTTTTCAATTACACATTCTTATTTAATATAACTGAACTAGTGAAAAGAAAAAAATCCCATTCTACTATAACGATAATCCATTCTTTAAAAAATAAGTTTAAATTTATGCGATAAAAATTTTATTATAAAACTGTATCCAAATTTTAAGTGAAAAACACGTTTATGATTAAGATGCATATTTTAAAGGAATTTTTAATCCTTAAGGGTGATTAAACATGCTGACAACTCCGTACTTTAAAAATTAAATTCCATTATCTTTATTTTTGCTATAGGTGTACTCACAAAACCAAATTTCGAGAGTTCGGCCTCTCCTAAAGCGTTATAATAAAAGTAGTCACGATTTTATAATTGATGGTGCTAAGCAGTGAGTGCCGTTACACAAAAAATATTTTGGGGGAGTTGAAACAAGAAATTTCCCAACTTAACGATTCTAAATTCCCAACTCAATTATTCGAAATTCCCAACTCAACAGTGCTGAAAATTCCCAGTTCCAACTTATCGACATTTTTTATACATATTTTAGGTAATATTAAACAGTTTTCTCACAAACATTTATTTGTTGCACCCATATTCCTATGCAGTGTCCGTTCTACGCGGTCTAATTTAAATGTAATCTTACAAGTTGGGCGATTTCTAATCTTAGCTTCCAACTTTCAGGGTTTCCAGATAATTTGGGGGGGGGGGGGGGGGGTCGGACTCCACCCAGATGCGACGGGCCTGATGCTAAGCCACCATATTACAGGTATTGGAGAGATAAATTAACCCAGTACTTATTCTTAACCAATTTTAAAATGTAATTCGAATGTTTTTAATCAGTCAATCACAAAGCAAAAAATTAAGAAGCCAATAAATGAAATGCAGACAAAGACTTGCATATATTACAAATTTTCTTTATTGAAGGAATCATTTCAATAAAAATAAGCAACTCAAACTATTAGTAATAAAATTTATGTTTCATTGCCTATACAGCAGTGGCTTCCAATCCCAATGCGGTCCCTGCAACTATTACTACTAACTATATATTACCATGATGTTTTCGCTTTGATTAAAATGGTCTTTATCCAAGATGTATTCATTTTATATACAAAACAATAATCGGATAGGTACAGACCACACTGCACCAAAGGTCAAAGGGGGAAGATGACAAATGGCCAACCTAGTTGATGAGGCCTATCTTTCTCTATAGGATGGTAGGTCATTTATTTACATAGTGTTTCACATTGAGTTATATTGCAAAAGCCATACTGCAGCCAAGAGTATCCATATTTAATATATTTAGTATCTAAATTTTGTTAAGTAATGTTTTTGTGATTGTGGTCCGCTCCTTGTTAGACTCTGTGATCCATGGTCATCTAACGATTGGGAATCACTGCTATAGGCATTACAAATGTATCAGAAATGTACTTAAGAAAAAAAAATCATTGAAAATTTTTTTATGCAGCTTAATTCAATAATACTATTGGAATGTAGTAATTTTTTTTTTTAATTTCAGCCAAAGGATTTACCAGCTAAAACAATTTATGTCAATGTATATAAATATTAATATATATTGCTAATAAAATAATTAAATGCATTTTAACAAACACTTACAGGAACGATAACTTTGTAAATCCATGCATCAATGTAAATCTAAAATGTATTATCAAAACAAGGCTTACAGGTGAACAATAATTTTCAAGATGATCTTTGAATTTGTTTTCATAACAATGATAATAGGAAAGTTATTCAATAACAACACAGTTCAATTTTATAAAAAAGTAAACTTTAAATGCAAAACAGATGCTATAAAGTTTAATAGTGAATAATAACCATTGATTTAATACTATAAATAGTATAACTTTTCCAAACACAAATATAACTACTGCACGAAAAATTTGTTTTCACTGGTTCCTCAAAATTTGATACACACAGGAACATATAAAACAATTGTCTTTATAAGTAATTTGAATAAATTTATCTAAATTGGTAACTCTGCATAATAAATGCCAAACATTTAATATAAAATGCTAGAGTTATTTTAAAATTCACAATATATACAAAATCGAGCAGGATAAAAATTATTGACAAGAACTTTTATCCTTAGATAAAAGATTAAATAGTTGCTACCCAAGGCAAATGCACACACATTTTGTAAACTATAAACAATAAGTGTATTATTTTTTTTATCTCTTGATAAAGAAAATGTTGAAATGGACCTACAAGATTTTACCAGTAGTGTAGAAAGACAGCTGCCTAATTTTTGTATATATTTCACACAAAATAAAATAATAATTCATATTAGTACTTAAATGATCAACTCCATGATGCAACATTTTGTATATAATAACTAATACTAGGTTCAAAGTTTAAAAAAAAACACAATAGGCTTATAAACACAATTGTCAATTATTGATGATAACATATTTTGCCTATTAATAATTAAAAATTGCCTATCTATTGCCTATTAATCCTGTATCTTTTAGCAAAATTGTATAAAAATTAAAACGTCCAGGCTAGTACTATATTTGCCAGAACATATTTAACAAATATACATAATTGAATTGCAACATATCAACTAACACTTATATAGAAAACTACAACAGTAACATTGATAGTTAATAGCTGTAACATAAATTATTACATGGATTTAAAATTGATTAGAACATTTATAAATATTACTAATAATTGATTTACTTAGTAAACAAAAAGAAAATACATGTGTAAAGTTACAACACATATACTAAGTAATTTGGCACTAATAAATGTAAATCAATAAAAGATTTTTTTTAATGTATAAATAGACTTATTTGAGTTATTCCTTTGACAAAATTTATTGTTTTACAAGGGTCGAGAAAATGTACAAATACATTTTAAGTAGGGATGAAACGGATATCCGGTATCCGGCTGCTTTTTAACTATCCGATATCCGGAAGTAAAGTGCCGGATATCCGATTTTCCAAGCCGGATATCCGAATGAATAAAACATCGAAGATTTTTTTTTGTGGCGATCAATTTTCTTTGTTCTTGCTTTAAGTATTTTCCTGAAAATTTGCAATGTATTCACAGTGTGCAGATTCTCCCTTTAACCAATAGAGACTTTAAAAAAAAAAACACTTTTTTCAAATTTTTAACTTTAAAATTATATTTTTAACGAAACGTTATGGTGGAGGGTCATCACATCTCACAACTAATATAAAGTTGAATTAAAAAATAATTTTCTCAAAAGTTTAAGCAAACTTGAGTTTTCATGTTTAAAATGAAAGGGCATATGGTAAAATTACAATTATTCAGAAATTAAGTGTAAAATGTACAAAACATACGACCCTTGCTAGCAGCACCCTAGAATAACCCTTTGTAAATAAAGTTTTTTGAATGTTTATTCAATTTTGGTATCACTTTAAAGATAAGGAATTGGGAAATATTACAGAATAAAAAAATATTTTTCAATTTTTGACCGATTTCCGTTTTTTCTAGTGTGTATGAGAATTTATTTTCATAAAAAATAAACTGCCGGATATCCGGCAAAATCCAGTTCGAATATCCGATATCCGGTTTGTAATGTGCGCCGGATATCCGATATCCGGCAAAACCACTATCCGGTTCATCCCTAATTTAAAGGCACTTTATGACCCAACTAGTAAAGGGATTTGTAAAAAAAAATCACAAAGAAGCCAGAATCATAAAAGAGAATTTAAAGTTTATATAGGTATATAAAAGGCTTATATTGTTTTATACCATTACATAATACTGTAAATTTCTTAAAAAATAAGGCTAGATATATTGCAGCAATAGGCAGTTCACTTGTAGATCGCATGGGACAACATTATCTTAGGTTAGTTGCAAAGAAATACTGTAAAAATTTTACAACTGACTTTACTAAATGAAATTTTTAAGCTCATTTTAGTCAATTATTTTTATAAAGTATGAAAAAAATATTATATAAAAACAAACACTTCTTGTATTCTTGGCAGTACAATAGCACAATTAAAAAAAGGCACATGACATCAATAAAAGCACTTTGGACAATATCAGGGGTGGATGATGCACCTTAAAGCTGTTGCTGAAATGTCCTTGTGTTTAAGCCACAAAGTTCACTGTATAGCTGTAGTGCAATGTTAATTAAACCAACTAACTTTAAATTCACCCTTTCCTGCTGACAAATCTACAAATTTTATTTAAAAAAAAAACATTAGTTACTTTATTAAGATAATTCTTACTGGAATGACTATCTAATATGATGTGTGGATTTTTATACAGACATATTTTTAGCAAATGAAACTTAGAGAAATTTAAATATTTAAAATTATATGGCACAGATGTAGTAAGTAACAATGCCTCACTATTGCAACTCACACATACGTTTAGGCAGTTTCTTTTTTCTGTTAAAGTGTACTTTATTAATGTATAAAAACTTACTTAATTTGAATGAGATTGATAGAGAATATAAACCAAATTGCAATCAAAGGTGAAAAGACGGCTAATTAATTTCCTAGAATGCAAATATTTAATTTAATTAAGTATGCATAATTGAAATATATCTTAATATATTTTTAAGAAATTATAGTCATGCATAACAAGAAATTATGAACAACTGTGTAATAATTTATGTAAAAGTTTAATGTGTTAGCATTTTTAATTGGGTACAATATCTATTTTTGAGCAATTCGTCAAAAAGTGAGTGCTTTAATTCAATGAAATACATACACATAATTTAATTAAAATATTCTTACATTTAAAAAGCATTACATAATTTAAACTATTGAATATAAAATCGCACATGCATATATAAATCTTAATGCGAATCAAAATAATCTTAATGCGTTGATGTACCAAATTCATAAATCATTTTACAAATAATAATACAAACATAGAAGTTTTTAACAGTTACAGTTAATTTATAAATATTTTTTTGCCAGTTACTAAATATCGATACAATAAAAGTTTCGATATTTTTTATATGGCCAGAGAATAATTTTTCTAGAATATGTATGTATTCATCAAAAAAGCAGACTAATACAAAATCAAACATATAATCACAGTCTCAATTTTTTCGCGATAATATGAAAATATAATACAAAATTAATAAAATGTACAAAAGCTCTACAATATAAAAATCTTGGTATAGCATAAAAATACATAAAACTAGGATATACATTCTAAAAATATGCACATTAAAAAACTTTGTGGCACTAATGTGGATTAAACTCTCCAAGGCTAGCTACCGAAATGGCAACTTTAGGTTTGCTTACTAAACTGCTATATTACTATAAAGCTACACTTCCCTTTTAAGTAGGGATGAAACGGATATCCTGTAACTATCCGGTATGCGGCTGATTTTTAACTATCCGGTAATTATCCGATATCCGGAAGTAAAGTGTCGGATATCCGATTTACCAAGACGGATATCCGAATGAATAAAGTTAAAGATGAATAAAGTTTATAGCATTAAAAGTTTTTTTTATATAATTTTTTTTACTTCAGGAGTCCTTAAAAAACCCACTTTTTTTTAAATTTTTAACTTTAAAATTCTTATAAATTTTTTTAACGAATCGTTATGGTGGAGGGTCATAACATTTCACAACTAATATAAAGTTGAATTAAAAAATACATTTTTCAAAAGTTTAAGCAAACTTGAGTTTTTATGTTTGGAATGAAAGGGCATATGGTAAAAATACAATTATTCAGAAATTGAGTTTAAAGTGTACAAAACATATGCCCATTGCTAGCAACGCCATAGAATAACCCTTTGTAAATAAAAAAGTTTTTTTAATCTTGGTATCACCTTAAAGATAAGGAATTGGGGAATATTATAGAATAAAATAAATATTTTGTAATTTTTGACCGATTTCTGTTTTCTCAGTGTGTATGAGAAAATATTTTCATAAAAAAGAAACTGCCAGATATCCGATCGGGTATCCGGCAAAATCCAGTTCGGATATCCGATTTGTAATGTGCATTGGATATCCGATATCCGGCAAAATCACTATCCGGTTCATACGTACTTATAAGAGGGAAAAATTAATTTTGATTGTTCAGTTGCACAAGCACATCAGAGTTTTATAATTTAGGCACACAGAAAATCTGGCAATTAGCATTGTTTTTAAGCAAATACGATTAAAAGACTAACTTATTAAACTTTTATCTATTCATCAGAAATGTATGTTTCTAATGCAATATGTATTCAAATTCAGCAATTAAAAAGTTGTCAGTGTGTAGCTAGCCAAACATTTAAACTATTTCAAGGTTGGACATCAACAAATCACACATCTTGGGGGGGGACAACAGTTTTAAAACTTGTGTAGAAACAAGAACATTTTGTTAAACTCACATAAAAGCCAACATATAACACATTACATTCCTATGTACATTGTAAGGCACTAAATCGGTGTATTTGGCAACAAATGGCGGCTATTTACAGTTAAACATGGCGAGACTTCATCAGCTGGGACAGAAACTGAAGTTGGGGAACAGATGGCAATGCAGAGATAAAAATCTAAAGAAAAAAGAATGATATATAATTTTAAACTATATTCAATGTTTCATATTTTCTAACATATGGGCTGTGTTTAAAACATATTTTTATTCCTGGGAGCATTTATTAAAACTTATCCCTGCTGATTCATCTTTTAAATATTAAATTGAAAGTATATCAATAAAGTATTTATAAAAGGCATCAATGATCACATAAGACAATTTACAATAATTTTTTTATGGCTTGGCTGCCAAGAGTCGTAAAAGTCCCAAAACAGAGTTTCAATACAACAGCCTTTAAAGTTCACAACTTGCCTTAACAATAAGGATAAGTGGATGCAATTCTAGGGTAGCAACAACATTCTGGAAAAAAAGTTCCCTGATATTTTCCCTGATGATGTCACAAAAATGTCCCTGATTTTACAGTTACATTAAGAAATGTTGCAATACATGCTTTGTATAGAAACAAAGTATCCACGCTACAGTAATATTATAAACATATTGAATTATAAATGAAAAATTATAAGCAATACTTATTGGCAGTTAAATTAATAATTTATGAATATAACACAAATTATGCAATTGAGCCAGGCATAATAGTAATTAAACATGTTCTTTGGAAGCAGATAATGCAAAAAAAAGCAAGTTTTTTAAATTATTTCTTTTGTAGATAATTTTATATGCTTCCCATTTCCTATTCCAATCTTCAATAAATCCCATATTCATTAGCCCCTCACATGTTGTTTACAATTCAAGGTCTAACGAACTTTGATTTTGCTTCTCCCTCCAGCAGTGGTTCACGTTTTTTCAAAAATAAAACTGAAACTATGAAAATGCCCATAACCATGATGTTTTAAAAATTCTTATTCAGAACTAAAAGGAAATAGGGACAATTAAATTATCCAGAGTGGAGGGCATAACAAATGATAATTGCTGTTTTAATGATGTAAAATTAGAAAAATTCCCCGATTTTTTGTAAATTTTGCAAATGTTCCCGACTTTTCCTTGATATTTCCAGAATTAAAAATTTCCATAATAATTCCCTGATTTCCAGGTTATGTTGCCACCCTGAATTCATTATTAAGCAAAATATTAAAGTAAGAGCCACACTATTTGGCCAAATGATAGATGCCTGGTAATGAACAACAGTGCCAATTCATTTTCAGATTTTTGTCACTTAACCGCTTGACTGACTAGATTTTTCTTATAACTAGACAATACTTTTTAAAACCAATATACATATTTCTTCTATTAAGCAAATTATTAAGACATTGTCTTTGTTGTGTTCCATAACTTTCAGTAACTTAATTTTTAATTAAGATATGTCTAATTTATTTTTTAGATATTTTGTTGGTACTTTGGGATTATTTTGTCGACCTGCCAATGCTCGCCAAATCCTTTGGCGCTAGTTTTTCCATGAAGAAAATTTCCAAAATAAACATTGTAAACACAATAAATTTATCAAATCATAAATAAATAATAATAACCATATATATTATTATATAAATCATTTCGGCAGCCAAAAATCCTTAATAGCTTTTAAAGCACAAGCAAACAAATCATTACCCTTGCACCACCATTGCTTATCAGTTTTGATATACAATGCCATATCGTGGCCATTAACGCACATTTTCTTAGAAGAAATAATTCCATACTCTTGAAAATATGTCATTGCACTCTCTTTGGTGCTAGGCAAATCCCAAATTCGAGTAATTTTGCAGCGGAATGAAAAAAAAACCAGTATATTTCAACAAGCTAAAGAAAACTAACTCATGTAGTCAAGGTTGCATGATGTCGACTAGATACGTCGCGGTTATTGGCGCAGAAGCTACCTTTTGGTGATAATATCGTGTTTGGCGCTAATATTGGGTTTGGCGAAAATGGTCGACGGGATAATCCCAAAGTACCGTTTTGTTCATTGACAAAGACCAATTTTTAAGAATTTTTTTTTTAAACTCTGAAAAGCTTATAAGACATATAAATAGTAAATATTTCACATCAACAAAACTAAATTCTCTTATCAGACATAAAGTGGTAAGCACTTTGTTTCCATTAGTGAAATAGCTGCACACATTATTCCACATAATACAAAATAATTGTGTAAAGAATAAAAAAAAAACTATTTACCACATCATTTTAATCAATTTAAACAATACATACCTAGTAGGATCCCTTTTCTCATCAAATCCATCTATCTGCAAGGCATTCATTTCATGGCCAAACCTTGAGTAACTAAATGAGATCTAGGAGAAAAAAATTGAAAAATCCCATTAAGTAAAAACATAATGTTCAAAAATTGGCATTGCATATGCAAATGTATGGAAATAATTGTGTACAACTAAGACAATTACATTTAGAAATGAATAGGCATTAAAAATGTTTGAAACAATATTTTGTAAAAAAAAATGCTTGTACTCTCTTACTGAAATATGTTAGTGACAGTAGGCTTTTCTGTCCGCACAAAATTATATAAGATATCTTTTCCCCTATCTCACAAAATTGGGGCTGTTTTCATATTTAAACTATCTGAACTAGTAGTTTTTAACTTTTTAGACTTTCAGACTGCATTTTTTTTTATGAATTGCATTAAATTAATGCCAATAAATGAACTATATTACAGTAAACCTTTTAAAGAAAAATAGATTGTAATGCAATATTTACATTTTAATATTTCAAATGCTAAAATTAAAGTGAAGAGATTATTTTAATGCTTAATTTAATTAATTTTAAGTAATTAAAATTCTTAAATTTTACATGCCATCCTTAATAGTATTTAAATACCTGTAATGCTCATTATCATGTTTGTTTTAAACTTTATGAAAACATAAACATAAAATAACTGTCCAAAAGTAGCAAAGAGCCTTACTTGCTCAACAAAAGAGTCTTGCTTTAAAAACTTCATTGGCTCAAAGTGGGAATGAAACAGCTCCACCACTGTTAGATTCTTTTGCAAAATGTGCTCTAAAAAACAACATTGAAAGTTGAACATTAAACTAAACAAATGTAATACAAGTTAGCAGTGAGTAATCACAAAAATAAAAGCTTATTTTAATCATAATTTTGGAATTTTATTCCTTTTGCATACCTATTATATAGCCCATAGTTACATCATCAGGTAACCGTATTTTCTCTCCTATACTAATGAATTTACCACCACTAAAATACAAAAATAATAATAACATAAAATTAAAAACTAAACAAACAAAAAAACATAAAATAAAAAAATAACAAAATCATAGGTTTTTTAAACACAATATTGCTAAAAAATTCAGTGAAAATAAAATAAAAATTATACGAAACAAGAAAAAAATTAAATAACTAAAAATCACATCATAGACTTCATTAGTGTAGAACAGTGTTTCTTAACCTGTGGTTCATGGACCCCTTGGGGGTCCATGGGTCATATTTTGGGGGTCCGCCGACTGATCCTAATTTTTAAAATGTTTGCATCAATATTTAGCCAGCAGTGGTAACCCGGACATACTTCATCCTTAGCGCGCTCTGTATGGCAACCCTGTTTCTTTTTCCGCTCCTCCGGAGAAGAGAATTTGAGGCGCTTTTTCCCGCATGCTCATTTATTTCTCTTTTGTTTTAGCCTTTTCATTGGTCGATAATTTGTTTGAGTTTGAAATAGCGGTATAATTTTAAACTTGATTCACGATTTTATTTCCGTTGGATCTGCCCTGGAGGTAAGACGTACATTTATTTTTGTCTTTCATCTGTTTGTGAGTAGCATATTTTTTTGGTGTTTTCTTAGCTTATATTATTGCTAAATGCTTGATTTCACTATGGAATTAGCTCTTGCTGAAGGTTTGAATGCGAAAAACAAATATTCAGTTGGCTATTTTAGTGTTTTACCAGTCATGGGTAAGAAAGCGTTGTTAGAATAATGTATGAAACAGGGAATGATTTCATCGATGTATAAATGTCCAAAATGTGGATCACAAATGAGTTTGAAGCCGAGACATAAGGGTATATCCTCCATCGATACAAGATTCCTTGCCGCTTTTTCAAGTGTTTTTTTGTGTCTTAATGTTTGTTCTTAATGTTTCATTTGATTATTTGAAATAAAACTATTACTATTACTATTGAAATAAAAATATTAAAATAATTAAATAATAAAACAGAATATATTTTGTAATAAATGATGTTTAAGCAATTTTTTTTTCACAGAGGGGTCCGTGACATATTTAAATTTTTTAAAGTGGTCCATTGTGCCAAAAAGGTTAATAAACACTGGTGTAGAAGGATATCAATTATAATGATCTATAGTTTTCTCAGGAATCTAACAAATTTTTGAATTCATAAAAATACCCTTTTTTTTACAATACTTTAAAAAGCTATCACTTCAATACAAATGTACTTTTACTTGAATCAATCCAACAATACACTATATATTTCAAGGACTAAAATTAATTTAATATTGAATAAATGACATAGTTAACTGCTCTAAATAGAATTTTTAAATGCACCCTTTAAAGATTATAAATTAAAAAAATATAATTTTGTCAGGAGGGAAAAAATTATCCTCAAAATTTCCGAAAATATGGTTTATCCTAACAATTAACATTCGTAATGGGAATTGGTTTATTTATTCATTAGTTATTAATATAAGGGAATTTTCAGCAAGATAATTAAAGCTTTTGGGACAAATAAAGTAATATGAATTTATCTTAAATAATATTTTGTTTTTTATGTTATTTCTATTCTTTTTTTTAATTTTAATGTTAAGGCTTTTTTGAAAGACCTAACTTTTAAAGTATGAAGGATGAGGACTATCCTTTGATTTATATCACAGTCTTCACAAAAACAAGTCCTTAGAATTATTTTGGTTTTATACTTAATTAGGGTTTTAAACATTTTACATAGATAATTGGTGATTTGTTCAGAAAATGCTATATAACGATCAAGAAAAATCAATTGTCCAAAATAAAAATTTAATAATTTCATTAACCAAAGTAGGTAAGTATTAAAGTAATTTCATTGAAAGTTAGACATTAAACTTCTTTAGGTTTTTCTAAAATCATATGGATACTGGTTTTAAATTAAAAAAAGTCAAACTCTTTAACTAAAAAATTTATATCCTTTGCTTTAGAACTAAAACCCAAATAAAGTACAAAACCAACATAATTCTAAAGACATATTTTGTGAAGACTGCAACTGAAATAAAAAGGATAGTCCTCAGGCATCGTACTTTACAAAGTTAGATATTTCAAAAAAGTACAAAAAGCATACACAGGGCAAAAAATACTTTAAGCTCATACATAAAAAACAACTTAACAATCCTAATTGGCATTGTAAGTTTACAATTTAATATAAGAAACTTTTCAGTCCAAAAATATAAAAATTTGACACACACTTAATAAATTTTAAAATTAATAATTGGTGATTTGTTAAGAAAATGTCATATAATGATCAAGAAAAATCAATTCTCCAAAATTAAAATTTAATAATTTCATTAATTAAATTCTTTATTATTTAAATTCTGCAATAAGTCTGGACAGATATAAGAACAACATTGAAAATTCTTCACAAGAATGACACATCTTTGCAATGAACAATAAGATACGAATAACAATGTACAAAATGCACAAATAAATTGGAAATGGAACTAACTAGTTTCAGAAAGGTAAAGCTTCATCAAGGTAGAAGAAAATAAAGGAAATCATTTAGATTTCTGAAACTAGTTACTATATTTTCAAATTTATTTGTGCTTTGTTATTCATATCTAATTGAATATCACTATTTTATATGAAAAAAAACATGTTGTTCACTTTCACATACCTTGCGACAGGTAGCATTTTCAAAGCCAGGGCTCTACTAATACAAAAACCTGCCCCTCCGGTAGCGAACCAGAATGATATATTCTTCTGTAAAATAGAATATAACTTAATAACAGTACTAATATATACATTTATAAAAATTAATGAATTCGTAAATAAAAGTTATACCGACCTGTTTATCATAGCGACTAATAATTTCAAGAGGCGATCGTATGCTTGGTTTACCCAAATACCAATCTTCCTGAGGATTATACCCTTGTAAAAGTTTTAGTAGCCTCGGGACATTGACATAGTTGTCATCGTCAAAATGACAGAACCACCTGGGAAAATAATTTGCAATATTATATTAGGATAAGAGAGCATTTTTTTTAGTTATTTCTTTTTAAGACTCTTGGTAAAATTGATAAAAATATTAAAGATCGACATACTTTTTTGAGCTTTCTAAGAATGTGTCGAATTCAACTGACATTTTGCAACACAGAGCTTTTCTGAAAAATAAAAAAGAAAGAGTTGGGTTTATAGGGACCGATTTATATTACAAAACACTTATTGATTCTAGGGCTCGAAATAAGCCATGACAGCGCGGTAAGTTACCTTAAATATGATACGACAATTATTACTTTTCATGGCAAACATTGCTACAAGTATTTATAATTTTTTTTTTCCTGAATCAGTTTTTGTACCCAAACAATTTAATACCTACAAGTTGCATGTATTTAAGTTTTTTTTTTAATCTGATGTATTCAAATTCAAGTATTTTTATCTAGCCTGTATTTTTGTGTTTCCAGCAAGTTATACAGTTCACAAATTAAGTTAGTCAAATGTTTTTCATTAGGTTAAATAGTCATTACAAGAAACTGATAATTACAGATCAGAGAATTGGTTTTATTTTGGGTTTTGCCGCGAGTTTAAAAGTGTTTACTAAGAGCTTATAAAAGTTCACGACAGTGTTCGCTGACAGCTTCAAAATCTTATTTCAGGCCCTTATTGATTCTCAATGAGTAGAACCAAAAAAACTATTTTTTAAAAATCCATAATTAACACACAACAAAAGCTATAATAAATTTATTCCCATTTTTACTTTGTACCAAGGTTTGAAATAAGATTTTGAAGTGGCAGCAAATACTGCTGTTAGTTCTCAGCAAAAACAATTGAGTTAACAGCAAAACTCAAAATAAACTGATTCTGTGATACGTAATTTTCAGTTTCTTATTTTTATGAATTTTAAAGCAATTGAACAAATAAATAATGAAAAAAAACCCACTTTACTGAATTTGTGAACTATACAATTCGCAAAAAACACAAAAATACTTGCTAGATAAAAAAAATATTAAAAATACTTGAATTTGAATACATCAGATTAAACAAATTGGAAGGTTTTTGTTCTGTGCCTTCAAAAATTTGGCTACTGTATTTTGAACAACAAATGATTCAGAAAAAATAAAATCGGGTTGCAAATATTCACATCAAAGTTGGCCGTGAGAAGCAATAATTGTCGAGGCAATTTTAAGGTAACTCTTGCTATTGCAGCGGCTTTTATCGAGCCTTACTTTGTACCATATGTGCAAAATCAAACAAAACATTGCAAGTTGATAATTGATGATTCAGGATGTCATCCATTCATTATTTTAGGAAAAAAGATGTACCAAAAGAATTGGGGTCTAGATCCCTTGACCACCCTTATTAAATATTTTAGGGGTGCATTTAGATATTCTTAAATGTAATCCCAAACAATTTCCCATGCAACTACAATAGTCACGATTTTGGCATCACAAAATTCAATTACAGTGGCACAACCACTTCTTTTTTAACTTTATAATATCAAATACAGTGAATTTGTTTTTAGATATGAATAAATGCAGAATAGCTTACTCTAAGTGCAGAAAAATTAATAACTTTTTTAAAGTATGTAAATAAATTGCATTATTTGTTCATTTTTCAATATTTACCTATTATGTGATGAGGAACAATTAGTGTTGATGAAGTGGCCTCCTATTAATTAAGAATAATAATCTTAAAATAAAACAAACTATATATATACAGTTTTTGTCAATGATATATTTTTTTAACCCTTTCAGCTGACTCTAAGCTTTAATGAGAATTATATGGATTTTTAAAAATACTTAGAATAATTATATCTTAATCAAATTTATTTTGTTATACATATTAAAACTACTTCAATTATTATACTGAATAAGTAAAACTTTTAAATTTTAATTGTACTAAGATTATGTAATTAAAGAGAAATTATTAAATAAGTTGCATTATAGCAACAAAAAGTTACACATAATAAAAACATAATTTTTTTTAAAGATATAATTATTTATTTCAAATTAAAATTTATCCAGATTTATAGTAAAATTTGCAAACCTTTCTTACTTAAATGTAGGGAGGAAAGGGATATCCGGTATCCGGCTGATTTCTAACTATCCGATATCCGGAAGTAAAGTGCCGGATATCCGGATGAATAAAACATCGAAGATTTTTTTTGTGCCGCTCAATTATCTTCCTTTAAGTATTTTCCTGAAAATTCTACCAAAATGTATTGACAGTGTGCAGATTTTCCCTTGAATTTTTCTCGTTTTTAACTTTAAAATTCTATAAATTTTTTTTAACGAATCGTTATCTCACACCTAATATAAAGTTGTTGAAATAAAAATAAATTTCTCAAAAGTTTAAGCAAACTTGAGTTTTCATGTTTGGAATGAAAGAGCATATGGTAAAAATACAATTATTCAGAAATTGAATTTAAAGTGTACAAAACATACGCCCATTGATAGCAGCACCCTAGAATAACCCTTTGTAAATAAAAAAGGTTTTTTGAATGTTTATTCAATCTTGGTATCCCTTTAAAGGTAAGGAATTGGCAAATATTATAGAATAAAAAATATTTTGTAATTTTTGACCGATTTCCGTTTTTTCTAGTGTGTACGAGAAGATATTTTCATAAAAAAGAAACTGCCGGATATCCGGCAAAATCCGGTTCGGGTATCCGATATCCGGTTTGTAATGTGCGCCGGATATCCGTCAAAACCACTGTCCGCTTTATCCCTACTTATATGTTTAATAATAGATAAAAAAAAGTAATCTGCAATAAAAAATATGTTACTACATTTTGTTCTATGCACTAGGAGTTTTAGTTTTGTTTTTATAATGAGATTTATTTTCTGCTATATACATATCTAAACTTTTTTTGCAAAAACAAGTTATTAAAACAATTTGCGTACATATATTATAATACAGAATACTATGTAATACTACGTTTAGTGCAGTAATGGAAAGTAAAAAACTTACTTGTTTTTGTGAAAAGAACAGGGTCATCAGAATCGCTGAAGAAGTATGTCTAAGAGAGGGTAAAAAAAAGAAAATTAAGAGCATAATTCCAAAATAATAACTTTCAACTAAAGAACAATAAACATACCTATTTAAACTCAACAACATTAGAAATGGAAATGCTGCATTAGTTGAAAACAAATTCCAATTAAAAAGAAATATTGCCTTGTGCTCATGATTACATTAATTGAAATTAAAATTATAATTTCATAGAAACTACATTTTTTTACTTGGTCAAGTTTGGCAGTGCAACCACAATATACTAACAGTTATTTCTTTTTACTTGGCAAAAGGTATGGACTTCTAATCCAATTGCTTTTAAATATACACGTTAATGAAAGCTGAGACAACGTAGATGTGTTATAAATTAAAGCCAGTCTTGTGTGGCCTTATAACCTTAAAATAACCAAATTGGTGTAGGTCTATTCCGTTTTTTTAAAAATATGATTTGATTGTGATTAACATCACACCTAGAGCCTCTACATAATGGTTATTCATTAAACTTCAGGATTTATTTCAAAGACAATATATAGACAATGAATCCTTGATTCAATTTGGAAAAATAATTTCGAGAATTTGTAATCAGAAATCAGTTAGGTTAGGATTTGTAAATGGCTTTTGAGTACAGTATTGATCAATAAATATATCTTAATTACATTGTGTTTTAATAATCACTCCAGGTTTTAAATATCAGTAACTAAGTGCATTCTGAACCACTTCTAAATTAAAAAAAAAATCACTTTTTAACCGACTGAACAGATTACCAACACAAACTCCAAAATAAAACCACCAGAAACTTTAAATTAAAACTGCCAAATCGCACGCCAAATCAAGAGGTTATCAATTCGACTATTAAGTATGTATTTTTTTTACTAAGTATCATGTAAGCTTTTTTTGTTTAAAGATAGAAAAAATCCCGGACAAAAAAAAATGATAGAATTTTGATTTTTTATATCCAAAATAAAATAATTATTTTGAAAAAAAATTGTATGTACTACTTTAAATTCCTTAAGACTTAATATTTGCTCTGATTTTACTAAAAATAAAATATTGTAGCATTCAATTAAAATTCAACCATGAAATTAATCAGTAGAAATCCAAATATCCAGATCCATTTCGGATATTTGAATATCCGGATAATTGGACAATACACTAAAGGTTATTTATTAGTTAAAAAACAAACTTTGCTTTAGTAGGGTAAAGTAATTTAATGACTATTAAAAACAATATCATCCACCGAAAAGAAACTTTTAAAATCTGGATATTGCAGATTTTTTTTAAAAAGTGGTTTGGACAATTGGTGATTTGCCACGTATAGTAAAGACTATATATATATATATATATATATATATATATATATAAGGTGTGCTCGTACTCGTGCTGTCTGACGAAAGGCGGAGAAAGCAACTATTTGACGACATAGTGACGCCTACTTCGCCTTCTGTGGGCGTGTCTAATGATCTCGGTTTTTACAGTCGTTTTAGAGTGTGCAGAGCAAACTTAATTTACCAAGAATTCTTGTTTGTAACTAATCATGAATTTATTTAAAAGAAACAGTTAAAATTTGCTTCAAAAAACAATTTGAATCGATTTGCAGAGTGGTTTAGATATTAAAATTTCTCGAAATTAATTGCAGCCAATGGTTCGTGACGTGCTGCCATCTTTTCGTTTTTTCTGAACTATTTAAAAATGATATTCACTATTTTAATTTAGAATTTGCTGAATTTTAAGAGTTAAAATTATATTTTAAGGATTGCATTTAGTATGTAAAAATTGCAAAAGAGTTGCTTAATAAATTAAGCGTATTAAAAAATATATTAGCTGCCACGAGAGCATGTCCATGAATTTTGAAAGAGTAAAATGAGGTTAAGAACCATTAAGTCAATGCATTTGTATTGGACATATAAAATGAGTTACAATTTCAATCAAGTAAAATACGGGGACATAACAAAACAAGGAGAGATGAGTAGTGAAGCTACCTGAACACAAATATTTACAGATATTTACATTATTTTGCTAATTAAAAATTAAATCACCAGTTGTTACCCAACCGGGGATCAAACCTAAGTAGCAATGCTTGAAACACACAGCCAATGAGAATGATCAAAAACCCATAGTTAGGCGGAGCAAAAATGACGTCAAATAGTTGCTTTCCTTGCCCACTTTCAAAAAGCGAAAAACGAGCACACCTACTATATATAGTCTTCACTATCCTTGGTGATTTGCCTTGTTTGATACAGATAAATGGAGTTTTACTGTACTTTAAATTTTTTAATCGAAGGCTGAAACAAATGTTGCATTTCAAAACTCTTAATTTTTATTTTTTGTGAATTGAAATAAAAAAATATTTATATATTAAAATATTTTTATATTAAAAATATAAATTTTTTAATTAAATAATATTTTTAATATATAAATATTTTAATATTTATTCGAAACAATCGCATGCCATGAATGAGTTTTTCAGCAGAACAGTTTGAAATTCAAATTTTGAAAACATTTATCAATTCAATGCTGATATTTCCAAATTTCAGAGCCACAGTTCGTACATTCAATTACATCAAACGATCAGTTGAGTCAAATCATTCACTTAATTTATTCGAAACAATCGCATTTGGCCGGTTCGAAACGAACACATCCTTCGCACAACTCAACTCGTCAAGTTTTTTTTTTTCTCAGACGACCAAATCAATTCCTCGAAGAGTCACGTTCTTGTTACCATGTCAGGCCTTGCGTCTGGAAAGGTCAACATCGTTAACTTTTTTTTCTCTTGCACTCAAGAAAGATGATTCGACGCCATTTTTTTTTCATACCCCTCCGAAAGGAATGGATGGGATAAAAAATAATAATAATGACGCATGACTTTGACAAGGGTGCCGCCGAGATTGTCAAAATAGAGTGGGTAGATGTGTGGAACAGCTTCTAGTTTTACTTATCAGATAAAGTAGAGACATTTCTGCGATGTGTTCCACTTAAATCCTTTCACAAACTGGCTCCAATTTTGTAAAGTAGCCAGATGGTCAATCGGAGACATTTCCACATATAGATTCAATAAACATGGCGAGAAATTGATATATCATACTTTTTAATTTGATTTTGGTCAATAAGAAAGCAGCAAAACTTAAACAAGATAAATTCAATTGGAATCAATTAAACTCAAAACGAAGTTAGGTTTGGTTTGGTTTTGTTAATTAACGTCGCACTAGAGCTGCACAGTGGGCTATTGGCGACGGTTCGGGGTCAATCTCGAAGGAAAGACCCGGGAACACATACACATTCGCACACACATTCATTCATACATGCACCTCGTTATTTTAGAACCATGATCAGATGATGAAGACAACACCTGAGCTGGCACCAAACGAAACCTCAATATGCATCAGGACATTGGACCCCAATCAGATTTATCGTGCACCAGTCCCGTATACTCCCAGTATAATTTGTTGGATATTCTGGACGACTTTCTAGTATTTTTGTAGCGAAGCTGGCAACCCTCCGATCGCAAGATCACTACTTTTTTTACTTTTCTATGTCAAGTCCATTTCACGGATTCGAACCACCAATCCTCTGATTAGTAGCTGAACGCCTTACCAACTGAGCAACTGGGGCTCTAAAACGAAGTTAGGTTTTAGATTTGAGTCTTTTATCTGTCTTTGACGCAAATGCATGGGCAAAATGAAAGGAAAAACGATTTCAAATGAAATTTATTATTACCCTAGTAGCACACGAACATCGTACGACTACCACACGATATCGTTACGACACAGTCAAGTCGGTAGTATATCGTTCATCGTATAAACGACATTAGAAGATATCGTAACGACATCATCAGTACGACATTACGAATGTAAATATCTATAACGTTCTGTATTTGCTTCCTTATTACTATTAAACTTGCATTTCTTCATGAATTTTAAGTAAAATTACAGAAATAACAAATTTTATTAAATTTATAATTTCACTATTTTTGAATGTCAATTTAACGATATTATCCGATGTCGCCACTGTATCGTATCAGCGATATTAATATTGAAAGGGATCTGGCAACGTGTGGGACTGTTGTTTTCTTCTCTTCAATGGCGGATGTTTACAGCGCAAGCCGCACGTTGTAAGAATTCAATCATGAAAAAATATAAGCGACACGTTTCGGCTAAGATAAAGACACTGTGATTACGGATGTGCATAAGTGAAATGAGGTAAGTTTATTTTTAATATTAAATCTATAGTTAATTTTAAAGGATAGTGTAGCTACATTGTTTATTGTGTTGACTGCGCATTCAACACGAGTTAAGTTATTTGTGTTAAATTGTTAGAAGTTATAGCTGTTAGTAAAGAAGGGGGAATGTTTTTAAGTAGAAATTTGGTTTTGTAAAATAAATTTACCTTTGGAAATTTGCATGCAATACTATTTTTATACTAATAATAATAATTATCGGAACAGATGTAGTATAGGACATTTGGCGCGTTTTTGTTTTTGGCGACGAAAAATTGCCGTTAAACAGCGCTATGACGTCATATTATCGTATGATACACTGAAGCATGTTCAGAATACTCAGCTATTTATAAGTTTACAAACAAGATTCCTATTGTATTAAAGTTGAAGTATGATCAACAGTTTTGCTTTTTGTGGTTCAAAACTAACTGTGTAAACAGCTACAAGAACATGTAACAAATTTTGCGATTGAGTCCAGGATTTGTCAGCAGTGGCTTGGTCGGAAAAGTGTTAGCTCATACTAGGAGAGTTGTGAGTTCGATCCTTGTGTAGTTTACAGCAGAGAGCTTGTAATTGCAAGGTACAAGTTTGATCTTCATCGTGCCCAAAACATCTTTGTGTTGATTACCTTGTGCATGTTAAATGTGATATGACCGAAATGTCCTCCCGTCGGTCTGGGTGTGAAAGTTTAAAATAAATTGTCCTTATCATCTGACCAAATTTACGAGACAGGTCTTTTGGGATATATATTAAACATCTCCAATTGTGTAGAGCTATTATGTTGTATATTTAAACTGCAAATAATTTATTTTATTATCTAATTTTTTTTATCTATCACTAATGAGTTGCATTTAAAAGCGGCAATTTTAATCAGAATATCTAGAATTATTCATATTATTAAAATGAAAAATTTGTGTACATATTAACTTTTGATAAAATATTAAACTGTTGATAAAAAAATACGTAGTAATTCATTTTCATATATTTACCTACCTTTCTACATGTAGTATAGAGCTGTTGAGGTTTTTGGAAATACAGCTACACATGTTGCATAATGATTAGCATTTAGCAGTGGCAAATCCGAAAAAAAAAATAGTGGGGTGCACAACTTGAAACTTTTATGACTTCTTGAATTTGTCACCTTATTTTGGGTCTCTCAGTGCCGTTTTCTCTTACCTCATCAATGAGGATGCATGACCATGTTTGTCATAGAAATTCTGCAAATTTTTTTTATATATCGTAAATTAATTTTTACATGTTATTTTGAAGTTTGCACAGTGCTTTACCAGCAGAGAATGTTTTAATTGAGAATGCTGATTGTAAGTTATTAAACATTACCAGAACCATGCGCCTGGTGGTAATTTTTTTAATAGCTATTTATCTTTTATAGAAAGACGCCAGTGTTTTTCTTTTCTACTCTACCTATATGAAATAATATTTTTAAAAATTAATGCATATTTTTTTTTATTTGTAGAGGCTGCTAATTAACGAGGTCACGGTGAAAGAAACATGCCTGGGCCAAAAGAATGTTCTCCTAGAAGCCTGACTTTTTTGCTTTTCAAGACTTTCCTATTTGAGTGCTTATCATCTTATAGAAACTCCATTTGAAGCAAACATACCGGTATGAATTAATCATCATATTAATAACTTAAGATGGTTTGTACCCAAAGCTTTTATTTATGTACCATAATCTTGAATGAAAGGTTAATTTTATTACTGTAAACTTTTTATGATCTTATTGATATTTTGTCCTAAACATCACATGAGTGTCTGGGTTATTGCTTGATACCAAAATTAGGTTTCAAAATACTTCTGATTTGCATTATTATCAATTGTGGATACTTAAAAGTAAATAAACAAATACTTAATGAATACTATAATATAATGTTTATAAGATTGAACGTAGTTTATGTATAATGTAGTGTTAAATTAAAGTTTGTGGTACATTTATGTATAAAGCAGGGTATCTTTGTTTAGACAACATTGCTGATTTTTCACTAAAAATTAAATACTAATTGATTTAAAAAAGAAAGAAAAAATCAAAAACATTGATTTAGAAATTGATTAAAATTCCATTTGGAAATAAAAATATCACTGATGATGCCTTTTTCGTCTCCAGCCCTTTCTTTTTTCCGTACTCTACAGTTAATGTGATAAGCTCATTTATAAATATATAATATGAGTTTGTTAAAAAAAAACAAATGTTTAATAACAGTTTAAATTCTTGAATAAATATAAGTATATAATATATATATATTAAGGTGAATACACACACCAGTTACAGACCATTTGTAATAAAATAAAGTCCATTAAATCACTGTTACTTAAAATCTCTTAAAAAATTATATAAAATTCATTTAAGTTTAACGTAAGCTCATAACTCATAATTGTGCGTCTGTAACTGGTCGGATATGAGTACTACATTATCCCTATATATCTTAAATACCCGGATAAGTTTTTTCATAATGTCCGAAATATGTAAAAACTTGGATATTTTTAAATATGGGTACAAGATGGTCCCTAAAATATACTATTCTACAAAATACAATAGAATTTTGGACAGGAATCGTAAATAAATGTAATTATTTATATGAAACGGATGAGTCAATGCAAATTTTTATTTACCTTACCCACTGGGTATATTTACCAAATTCGGTATCTGCATAGATTTTACTTTTATTGAGAAAAAATATTTAAATTTTAAAACGAAGATATGTGTCTTCCGTTATAACATCAGTTTCAAAGAAATTGCTGACCGAAGATTTCAATATAGCAGAATTGGCAGAAAAGTTTCATGGTTTTGGAGGCATTGTATTGCACAGTTTTAGGCTAATAATGGTATTTTTAGAGTTATGCAAAAACCGTGCATTAAAAATTCTTTAATAATAAAATTGTGTAAATATATTTACACAATTTTATTATGCAAATTTCTAAAAGTTATTCTTAAGAAAGTATAAAGTTATTTTAAAACACTTCATACCTGTGCAAAATAGAATATTTAATAAAATCAAAATAATACATTGTAGTTTTAAAGAAAATTCAAATTGGTAAAAAAATATATAGGTAAGCCTTCAAACAGTGATTTTTTTTTCTTTCTAAAAAATATAAATTAATATATGTTCTGCTATGTTTCTTTCGTCAATATTGTTGTTTTTTGTTGTACCGATAAAAATTTGAAAAGGAAATATCCTTTTTTTCTTATGTTAGGTTATTTACAAATGCCTGGTAGCCGTGCACTGGCAAGTATCAAACATGCAACTAAATTCAAAATTGTATTTGCTCGCTGAGCAGATTTTCTGTTGGATAAATATCCTTTCTCTTGCTACATAGTTAACAGCTTTGACAAATATTTGGCAATTGGGTAACCAGAGACCTGGCAGCCCTGAGTTGGATACAATTGAATAATCACCTGCAGTTGACGTTGTAATGCGATTGTTGCTGATATGCGGCTAGTCCTTAAGTGGGATATACAAGATTTTTTTTTTTTATGTTAAGGGGTAATAAAGTTAAATTAATGACAAAGTAGCATTTTTATTTTCAAATTATATTCAGTTTATTATATATAACGTTTTAGTGTTAATTTATAGTACTTTTTCTTTAAATAAGAATAATTTATTTCCTTAAGAATAATTTCTTTTAAAACCCCTGGATTTTTGGTTTTATAAGTACTTGAATTGATAAGAAGTTTTGCTTATGTACATGTACAATTTTTTATCTTAGATATTGTTTTGTTTAATTTTGAAATTTATTTGATTTTAGCTGCTGTAATGATGCGATTTGATGTTGATATTGATAAAAAAATTGGAAAGGGCATTTGTATGCTGATTGGAACTGGAACATTCAACAGAAGCCAAGCTCTGAAATTAGGAATTTGTATCTTTAGTAAAAATCAATAAAATTGTTATATTTTAGCATTGATTCTTGCTTGTAATAAACATTGAAATAATTATCTTAAACATTAAAATACAGAGTAAAGAAATTAGTTTTGAAAAAAAATTATTCTTAAATTGTATGGAAAGATGGTGTGAGTTCAAATTAGTTTTATAGCTATGATTAGTTATATTATTATTCAATAGTAACAGCCATCAACTACACTGGCAACAACTAAATGTTAAGAAGTTGTGCTAGCAAGAGAGAAGGCTCGCTCTTGTGTATTACAATGCATTAAGTGCTCATTATTTTTAAAGCCAAAATTAGTATTTCAATATAGGATAACTTTTGACTTCAATATATTCAATTTCAGCTTTATTATAGTAAGAATTCTTACCATTTTAAAATCTATATTAACGGTTCAAATATATATATATGTTTGAAATTTTTCATTTGTATAAATTAAATCATTTGGGGTTTAAAAAAATTTAAATTTTCAAAATTACTTCAAGCTAATGCATCTCATATTGACTACTACACAATAAAAATAAGATAAAGTGCAGGGCATTTTTATGATCAGCAAAGGAAATCTTTGCCTTGTTTTCCAAACAATAAATATTCATGTGTTTTAAAATTAGTGCTTTGGAATTAAAACAATTATTCCACTTATAATGGCCGTGAAAGTGCCACTCTTGCATGTAATTGTTGTAAATATGCAATTTTCCAATGTCCACCATGGATCTGAATTTTGCTCAACTTTCAGAATACAAGTACTAAATATTTGGAACTTGTATTAATGAAAAGGCGAGCAAAAATCCTCCATGTCTGAATTATTGATTGCAACGACTATATGCAAGACTATTTTCACGGCCAGCTTTCATATCTGCTTTTAAAGAAAATTTAATTTTCTGATATAGGAACGATATCATTTCCGATATCCACACGATGTCGTAAAAAACATCGATACGATATCGACACTACGTCGAAAAAAACGTACTTTCAACATCGGCGGGATATCGTTTCTCGTATCGTTTTATAATCGAAAAACGACATCGTCACGATACAGCGTGGTGTATGCCATTTCGATATCGTTTAGGTATCATGAGATGATATTGATCCGATGTCATTTTGGTGATTTTTCCGATATCGATTCGATAATGTGTGCTACTAGGGTAGTATTAATTATATTGATGCATTTTCGTTCAATTGAAATATATTTCTGAAAATAACTGTATTAAGCCACAGAACAGCAATTTGAAAAGAAAAAAAAAACCTGTTTACATTTATCAAATCAATTGCTACAGAAACAAGGACAAGAGAAATATACAATTCGATTTTGGAACAAAGGAATCTATAAGCCCTCTTTTACTTTTCGAATATCAAAATTACGCACTAACACTTATTGGTTATTTTAGCATAGAATGCTTCAAAGAAAATGGAAACAAGCAATTATGCATAGTGGAGGTTATTATGCATAGTTACAAAGGTTGGACAGAAGTGGCTGCCCAATTGCTTTATAATATTTATGGGAACCACAGCCAAATC
Organism: Troglohyphantes excavatus; assembly: GCA_963932185.1. Classification (NCBI taxonomy): domain Eukaryota; kingdom Metazoa; phylum Arthropoda; class Arachnida; order Araneae; family Linyphiidae; genus Troglohyphantes; species Troglohyphantes excavatus. The sequence goes on along the minus strand of OZ010673.1, from coordinate 62,940,878 downwards.
TATCTTCAATTGACGCCACGTATAGGATAAAGAAACAACTGCCGTTGGAACGAAATAACGAGCGAGCGAGTCAATTTGATTATGAAAAACGTCGCGTGAAACGTTCAAGGTTGTTCAAGAGACATTACGAAGGCAGCTGCAAGACAAATTGACAGTTAGCAGAGTTTGGGTGTTAAAGGGATATCAAATGCTGCTTGCAAAAGGTCGAGCAGTTTCGTTGAATACGTTTATATGATAGCTTCATTTATATGATAGCCGTCTCTAGCCTCATCTGACTGATGGAGGAAAAGCACATTGGCGTGATAATTGTTCCAGCTTTGGCGATAGTGATAAGTTTACTATTTTTCAACCCTGTGGAAGGAATGGCTGACTACGTTGAGCGAATAGTTGTTGTACTTTTTAACAATCATTACTTTTTTTTAATGACATTGTAGCACAGGATATATATATATATTTACATTAATCTGTAATGATGATACGAGATATTTAGCGTATATATATATATATATATATATATATATATATATATATATATATATATATATATATATATATATATATATATATATATATATATATAATAAACGTTCTACGCACAGGAAAAACAAAAATTAAAAAAAAGATAAATATTCGATATTTATGAACGATAGAAAATATATTCTTAATCATGATCGCTTTTTCTCTGTAAATATTCAAAGTGTATAATTATTAGGTTTATTTTTTACAAATAAATTAAAATGATTGATATATTTCAAATACTACAATAACCATATGATATAAACTGGAATATCACGAGGGGGAAATAGCTGATGGAACCATAGTACAAGATCGCAGCATTTGGCGCTTTATCCACGAAAGCGTCGCCAAATAAATGTAAAAGTTTAACAAATCGATAAAATTGACACCAAATCAATTTAAAAAAATTGCCAAATGAATGTAACAGTTTAACAAATCGATAAAATTGACACCAAATCAATTAAAAAAAATTGCCAAATGAATTAATATATCGCCAATTGAAATAAAATATGGCTATATATGTAAAAATATCATCCAGTTTTTCCGCCGGGCACTTCAGCTAGTTTAATATAAATTTGAATTAATCCTATCAAGTCTTTACTTCACACTGAACTTATATGTATTCTAAAATGCAGAATTGAAATATTTGAATTTTATATATTTGTTGTCGATCTTTAAATTTCACTGCATTTATAAAGTTTCAAAATTGCCTCACCACTACGTCCGAAATAAACAGGATACGAGACAAAATTTATCAACCTTAACACAAAAAAAAGTCGCCACGATGGCACAACTCCTGATACACACCCTATTACAATCCTATAAGATAAATGTTTATTTGAGCCCCGGTAGACCAAACAAATCAACTTCAGTACCTTCAGAAAAGAGCTCGTGCTTTAAATTGGCCTCGAAATTCGATTTCAGGGAACTAGTTCCATGCAAAAGGGGGGGAAGGGGGACACAGGGTGTCTAGCAGCAAATGATGAAGAGAGATAAAACAAAAAAGAACAGCTCAGCAAAGAGGCGGCCTGTTATTTTTAAAACAGAAGAAATCCGGAACATCAGACGAGTTGCCAACTTCGAAGTTTAAAAATCGCCAAACTGAAGAAAAATCGCCCTTCGCCAAAAAAAATCTACAGAAATAAAATAGTGTCTGCGGCAAAACGCTTTATCTGCGCATAAAAATTTATATTTTATAGTACTAATTCCTCCTCAATATCTGCACCTGATACTCGGACATGTAAAATTTCATCAAGTTTTTTAAACGATTTTAACAATTTCAGAAATATAGCATAAACATCTTTTTTAAAAATATTTCCAGGATGTAGTTAGTAATATATAACATTAATATTAAATAATTAATTTTTTTCAATTTGTTCGTAAAATTAAGAATTACTTTTCCCTTTTAGCGCACTTTTATTAAAGTCTGTTTTTTTTTTAAAGATTGTTTTATTTTTTTCCTTTTTTAGTTTAAAATTTCGCAAGGGGCCTCGCCCCTTGTTATTCACTTGGAAACTCAAGTTGTTACTAACTTTTTTCCCTAACCCTCATTTAGTACAATTTGAAATTATCCCTTTAAATATACTCTGGGGGAATGAAATTTCATTGTTGGACAATCTTTATCCAACAATGCATTATCAAATAGGAGAAACTGTTAATATTTACGGATAAACAAAAGCCGGATAACTAATTTTTTTTGTGTGCAGACAAATCCACCTAAGTGGATTTGTCTCTATTCAACAAAAAAAGTATTTTCAAAATCGGACAATTTTTTTTCAAACGGTCCGGTTAATGAAGAAATCTGGATAGTCTTGAAAAATATATCCACTTATCCAGCAGTGGATATATTTTTCAAGAGGCGCCCTAGTGAGACACCCTCTATCCAACAAAAAAAGAATTTTCTTTGGCGATTGGTTGTAGTGCTTTAAGTCGGTTAAAAATATCAGGTTTATTTCACGTAAATGCAAAAACAATATTACAAAGTCGAGAGTGATTATGTCGGTTTGGTTTGTTTAATTAACGTCGCACTAGAGCTGCACAGTGGGCTATTGGCGGCGGTTCGGAGCCTATCTCGAAGAAAAGACCCGGGAACGGTGCTTCGTATTTTTGAACCATGGTCAGATGACGAGGACAACACCTAAGCTCAATAGGCGTCAGGACATTGGATCCCGATCAGATTTATCGTGCACTAGTCCCGTATACACGCCAGTATAATTTGTTGGATGTTCTGGACGACTTTCTAGTATTTTTGTAGCGAAGCTGGCAACCCTCCGATCGCAAGATCACTACTTTTTTACTTTTCTTTGTCAAGTCCATCGCACGGATTCGAACCACCAATCCTCTGATTAGTAGCTGAACGCCTTTATCCACTGAGCAACTGGGGCTCGTGATTATGTCAGAACACGGCTTGAAGGATTTTAGGTAAAACGTCAATTCTGCATATTATATAAATAGGGGTTGGACATCAAGAAAGGAAGATAAACAAGCTGTTCTGAAAACAAGCTGCTGTTACCAAAATATCACGTTTCGAATTTTTGGATATAACTACTTTTGCACCTGGGGTACTCACTTCCTAAATTCCTTGAATCTGTAAGTTTGTGTTTGTCTGTGGCACACAAAACACTTGCGTTCACTACTCGGACATGTCTAAAAATTTATATATAGATCCTATTCAACCTCTAATTGTACACCTGAGGCTTGGAATTTTAAAATTCCGTTTAATTTTACTTTTATAACGGTTTTATAAGCTGTTTTTTAAAAATGGCAATTTCAAATTTATTTTGTTATAAAATCATAAGATCTTGACTACAATGAAATACTTTAAAATAAATTTATATTTATTGCTTTCAAAAATTGAAAATTGGCGATAAAAAATTGCTTTGGCGAAAATGCTTCAACGGGTTGGAACAAGGTTTGGAATTTTCAAAAGTGTTTGGAATTTTCAAAATTCCGTTTAGTTTTTCTTTTTAACAGTTTATAAGCTATTTTTCAAAAATGACAATTTCAAATTTATATTGTTATAAAATCATAAGATCTTGACAGCAATGAAATACTTTAAAATAAATTTACATTCATTGCTTTCAAAAATTGAAATGGCGATTAAAAATTGCTTTGGCGAAAATGCTTCAACGGGAAAGCTAACAATTCCGATATGTATCCAGAGATGTCTGAACCATTATTTTGCCCTCGAAAAAATAAATGAGATAAACGGGGGGAAAGAAATAATTGGATAATATTTTTTTTAACGCGTGTGAAACCGTGGGTAACAGCTAGTAATAAATATAAATATCTAGTCTATATATATACTTTTTCTATGAAAATATATAGATTTGTATGATAAATAAAATGAAATAAATTATCGTATAATAAATACAATGTTTCCTTAATAATCTACAGTTAAAATTGTACAGTTAAATTTGGCGACTTCAAGTTGAAATTTGCATAAAGTTGCCAAGTTGGCGATTCTTAGCGCCAAACGCCAAATCCCCCACAAAAGTCAAGAATGGGGAGGGAAGAGAGAGGGGTGGGTATCCAGTAGCTCAACAAGTAGCACTCAGTCTGGGGTTTCGCCTCAGGGGGTCAAATACCACAGTAATGAAGGCGCTACAGCGCCCAGCCGGTTCTTCAGATAATTTTTGCTCGCCTTTTAATTTTTTCGTTTTTCTCGACGTAGGTAGGCCCGGACTTGGATTTGACCTCTGTCTGCGACTGGTTTTTTTTCGCCAAAGTAATCGTTTTCTCTCTTTTTCTTTCCTTCTTTATTTGGTTTATTCCAAGAAGTCGATTGTAGAAATTTCGTCTGGGGGTAAATGTATTTCGAACTAGAATTCTGGTTCGAGAAAGTAGGACTATTGAAAAGTTTTACTGGTTCGTGTTAAAAAAAACCTACGACGAAATAATCGTTCATTGTGCGGCTTAAAAGTAACAGGTCAAAATACGTTCCAATTCTTTATTATTTTTGAGTACTATTTTTGGAACACATCGAAAAATTAATTTTAATATCATAAAAAAAAATCTTTCATGAAAATATATTCTTAAGTGTCCATTATTTTCCTTTGTTTCAGGCTGTTTGTAATTTTGATCAGAATCCCCCACCCCACCCCTGAAGTAAAATATTATACACTTGGGGACAACCTAAGTTAACCCTAAAGCAATTGAATATTTATACATACCATAGCTTCCGCTTCAGGTTCAACTTAAGTTGTCCCCGAAGATGTAAATGACAAATACGTATTGGGAAAAAAAATACTTTATTCATAAAAATGACAAATGCATTAGTAAGAAGAAAAAAGAGAATAACATTTGAAGCCAAATTTGAAAATGGAATTTATAAATCAAGATATGAGCTATCTAGTTTCAAACTCAGATAAATCCTCATTTTCGCAAAATCGCTATTTTTTATATATTTTTTTACACGATTTCAATACACTACATCTTCTTGCAAAGCGGTATTGACCAAAAGTATCGCTTGAATCCAGTCCAAAAATGCAACAAAATCATGCTTTTAAATCCAAAAGTACGTGGCTGTCAATCGTTTTTAGTGTCTCCTGTAAACTTTATAAAATTGGATCGATCTGGTTTGGAAACTAGAGGGCTTATATTGTTTAACGTCTACATAAATTTCCGATTTTGTAACAAGAAGCCTGAAATTTTCACACAGTGGCGAGTGGCTTCAGGCCATACTTTGCTATTGCTAGCCGTGTTATCTCGAGTTACTGTGGATATGTCTATGTATAACAATCTCCGCCCGTTCCAAAAGTCAGGCGGATTTGCATTTAGTCGGTCTCACATTAAACTATTTTACTATATAGAAAATAATCTATGCCTTTCAACCAGTCCCCGGCAATACCAGGCCACACCAATAGCGTGAAATTATGGATATTATTAGTTTTTAAAATGGTTTAATCTGCTTCTGTAGAGAATAGCGGCTAAAATGCCAAGGACGCAGTGACACATTCTACATAAATGCTGGTCAGGTTAGGAATGCTATAAATTCGCAGAACTGCCCAAGAGAGGTTGCCATTATGATCAGGCACGTAGGTTCAGGGGGTTCAAACCCCTCCCATTGAAAGTCAAGACAAAAATAATTAAAAATCGAACTACTGTAAAAATACTTTACTAGAAAAATGTCAATTTCTAGTATAATACTTTTTATTGAGTTTCGTCAGGGAAAATCTGGTATATGATTTTTTTTATCTCAAACTAAGCTTAACATGGACGTCATCCTGTTTCATTATGTAGCATTTGAATTTCGGTGGCAAAAGGTAAGTATCCCGAAACGGTGCCGTATAAACAAGTTCTAACCAAAATAATAAAGTTCTAAACAAGAAATCTTAAAATTTAAATTTGTTTTCTAAATTTTTTTTATAATTAAGGAGTGATATTTACTAATTTAAAAAAATATTTAATGACCGATATTGGTAACGATTTCATGAAAAATGAATGATAACTTTTGCTGTTTCCATATTTATATGCCAAAGTATTTCCTGTTTACTTGAATAAAAATTCATAAGTTTAAAAAAATGAGGGAGAAGAGTTTGTTAATTTGGTGAGGAAGGGGATGAACTACATAAAGAAATCCGTTGCTCAGTTACTGAACCACCCAAATGAAAATTTTATACCTACGTGCCTGATTATAATAGAAAGTTTCGGTTATCATGTATTTTAGTGACCATATATGGAAGTGAAACCAGGGTTTTGCAGACATAACTTAGAAAAATAGAATACGTACAAATGCGCGGGACTGATACGCAATCGGAATTGTAATTTATAAGATCGTTATTTCAAAAGAAAAGTCATTTAGGAAATCCCCCCCCCCCCCCCCCACACACATTTTCTGCGTACGCTACTGGGCCACACGTATAAAAATATAATATTGCCACATAAATAAGTTTAACAAAAATCGAGAAAAAAAAAAGAGAAGTTTTTCATTCTAAAAAAGTATGTTTCCCAACAAGCAGTCAGGCATATAAAGACCCCAAGAAATCAATCAAACTTTTAGGGCCGCGGAAAATGACAATCGAAATAGTTCTTTTACGGTTTTCATTTTTCCGCTTTATAGCGGTAAATGCCGATGTCGAGTAAAGCGGGCGAGAAAATGACTCGGAAGTAGAGACATGCTTGATTTGTACAGCAGGTAAATGGGAGGTGAAGCAGAACAAGGTTTGCTTTGTCTGCGTTCAGCTGACAACGAGAAAGATAACATTTATCAGCGGGGCAACCAAGCATACGCACAAAAATAACAAAATATTTGACGCAGGTAAACTATTCATTCGGAAAAAAAAATGTTTACTTAAAATAAAGGGAATGTAATGCAGGGTGGCAACAAAATTCTGGAAAAAAAGTTCCCTGATTTCCATGGTGTCACAAAATTTTTCCTGATTTTACAGTTACATTAAGAAATGTTGCAATACATGCTATGTATAGAAACAAAGTATCCTAGCTACAATTATGCTATAAATATATTGCAATATAACTGAATAATTATAAACAATACTTATTGCCTGTTAAAATAATAATTTATGGATAAAACACAAATTATACAATTGCAACAGGCATAATAGTAATTAAATACGTTCTCTGGAAGTAGATAATGCAAAAAAAGCCAGTTTTTTAAATTATTTCTTTTGGAGATCATTTTAAATGTTTTATATGCTTCCTATTTCCTATCCCAATCTCCAATAAATCGCATATTCATTAGCCCCTCATATGTTGCTTACAATTTCAAGGTCCAATGCACTTTGCTTTTGCTGCTCCCTCAGCAGTGGTTCACGTTTTTACAAAAATAAAACTGAAAATATGAAAATGCGCATAACCAGGCTTTTTTTTAAAATACTGTTTCAGAACTAAAAGGAAATATTGACAACTAAACTACACAGAATAAAGGGCATAATAGACGATAATTGCGTTTCAATGATCCTAATTTGAAAATTTCACTGAATTTTTGTGAAATTTTGAAAAATTCCCTGACATTTGCAGAATAAAAAAAATCCATGATAATTCCAGGTTATGTTGCCACTCTGTAAATGGTTTTTTGTAAAGTATGAATGGTTCATTCATTCCAATATTAAGGGACGAATCCTGAATATTCTGCAAGGGTAAATACCGGATTCTGTTAGGTCCTGATTATCGAATAGAACCATGAAGCTCAGTCCCACGCTTCACATTTTTGAGGGGCCCCTAAATCGCACATTTTATATAAATATTTTAATACCTCTAACATAGTTTGTTACTAAATTTACCTTACAAAAATTGCATTACAAACTTTAATTAAAAAAAAAATTCCACTTGTGTTAAATTTGTTTGAATTTTAGAGAAGGAAAAAGAACTCAAAACATACAGAATATTCGGAATACTCATTACTTATTAATATATTTTGTTATATTATTTGTGTTTTATTTTAACGCCAATGCATGGCATGGATTTTAGTGCTTGTAAAAGTTCAATTTGTTGTTCTTCATTATTTTATGACGCTTTTCTGTGTCTTCAATATTGGACAAACATTTATACACGTTTCCAATCGCCAAAAAAACAAGTTAGCATTGCGACCTGCACGCATAAAATGCGCAAGTTTCGCGCGTAACTTTTGTTTTAATTTAGATTTTTTTTTTCTTCTTTTCTTGGATAAAATGTACAGAAAAAAAGTTTATTCGGTATTTAATTACGGAAATTTTAAAAACATTGTCAGACTCTTTTTCAATTCGTGGTAAACTTGTTTAGTGTTCATTCTAGACATTTTTAATGGTTCCTGTCTCTTTTTCCTTGAAAATAGGACCATTGTTGTCCTTTCTTAGAAAATTGCCGACCGTCCTGTAAAATCCAAAAATTTAAAAAAAAAATCAATCTAACGGCGCAGTTTATAAGGCTTCGAGTTGATTAAAAATCTGCATTTTCAGCACGGTTTATTCCAATTTTTAAGGTGCAAATTTCTAGCGAATTCAAGGCAAATTTGCATCTATCGTAACGCTTATGTTTCATTTCAGTTCTGTAGTTATTAGATGATCACATTTACCAATCTTGACAAAAAACTTCAGTCTTCATTAAATTTAAAGAGCCCCAGAAATAAAGGTGCATTTTTGGTGCACTGTCGGCCATATCAGTCTTCACCTTTCCAGTTTTCCAAATTTTCAAGATCAATTTTCTTATTTTACTTGATAAATGGATCCCAGATTAATATGCCCCACAATCTCCATTAAATCGTAAGATGATTTGTCTTAATTTCTTTTTAGTCACACACAGTCGCTATTGTAATAATTAATAGCAAAACTTATCATTGTAAGCTGTTAAATAATTTTTTTAAAAGTTGATTACTTTGAGAAAAAAAAAACGCATCGTTATATAAGAATAAACTTGTAAAGTTAAGCCAAATCTAGTAAATTATCTCCACCCCCCCCCCCCCATTTTTTTTTAATTGATTGCATAAAATTTTATTTTTTAAAGTAAATGCGAAACCAAACGCAAAACTCATTTCAATGGGAGAAAATAATTCTCACTGCTTGAAAAAGTGAGTGAATATCATTCATTCAACAGGAGTAATTGATTTTAAGAAGTTAGATATTCATTGTTGAATAGTTAGAAGATACAAGACTGGGTAAACTATGTTGGACCATGAGACCGTTGTTGGTCATCAATATTTGTATTTGTAAAAAGATAAGAATATTTAAGGATGATGAGAGTATACTTTTTAAAAATATTAAAAAGTATCTTCCTCTTTATTTCATTATGTTGATGAAACATATATAGACGTTAATCACGCATATGAAGTGAGTTTACGTATTTTAGCGATCAAAAGTTTCAAACTTAATTACTCCCTTTTTAAACCATTATCTATGAATCCAGGGTAATGTTATTTCCCATTACCTTAAAATTCGGGTGTTATTATAATTCAATATCTCGAAAAAAGTTTGATATATTGAAGAATCTACTTCGTAAACATTTTGTATTTGCAAAAGTCCCATTAAAAAGAAAAGCTTCAAACATTAAAAAAAATGTTAAAGAAATAACAAAGGTAGAGCAGCAACATATAATTGAAGAAACTAACTTCAGTAAGCCTTTATTTCACGGAATATGCAATGTGACCTCCTGAAAGGCATGTTATTTCAATAAAAGGAATTGTTCATGCGAGAATTCTCGGTCAGGCACGCTAGTGTATATTTATTTTTCTTAACATATATTTACCTAATTAAACAAAATTAACCACGGCTGTAAAAACAACCCTAAAGAAAGACCAGCGAACAAATTTGCAACAGTCCACTAGAGATGCTCAAACGTGCTTGACTTAAAAGTTTAATTTCTCAAACTTCCAATCATTCAATCGCAGCTAAGACCACAAGGGATTCTCAAAAAATGGTCCGTGGGCTCCCCAGGGGTTGGCAGGCTCACAAAAGAAAAATGGTTAAAATGTTTAGAACAGTCACCATTGGCGACATTCTTTTTAAAAAAGTTATATTCGCAATGCTAATAAGTTCTTGGCAATAAACATGAATAACAAATATCGTAACACACAATATTCGCGCAGATTTAAGAGCGGATATGAGTACGTCCACCGAAATTGAAACATTTTACTGAAATTAAAATTTTAACCAAACCCAAAGTGTAGTATATAAATTTAATCCTAGAAAGTTGGGGCATATGAATTTGTAAGGTAATTATTTCATAAAAAATAATAGTCTGCAGTGAAATTGTTCTAAAAGTTGACATATTTCTTCATTTACACTGGGTCTAAAAATATCACTTCGGTTATTGTATAGTAGTATTTTCTTGATTTTGTTCATTAACTGAAATTATTATATATACGAAGGAATAATTTATTTCCATATTTTTCATATATACACAGTTGAAATATTTTAGATTAACTTTTGAAAACAATTTTAACTGTATTTACTAGTGATGCTTAATTGTCACAAAAAACATAAAAGTTTCAAATTTGTAAAAACAATTTAAATTTTTTACTTTAAACCTTTTAATCTCTGATTTGGTGGAATAAGATAAATTTTACATAATTTGTTTTTTTATGTGTCTGCTTAGAACATTCTCTGCTGTGTTGTCACAATAGTAATACATAAAATTTCTGCAAATTAAATAGGTGGCAATAGCCCAATTGCGGCCGAAGGGAGCCAGGATTACCATATTCTCAAAGAAAACAATTGTTTATCACCCAGACAAAAGGTTGCCATGGGCCGCAATTGGAACTTTCCGAAATAAGTGTCTTCAGACCAAAACAAAAAGAATGGCTTAAGTTTAGTTATTTTCTCCCTTTTTAAGAATAGTTCTTAAGTAGTTTGTGGTAATAATTAATTACATTCTGTAAATTTAAAGCAAATTAAATTACTTTCATTCATATTTTTTTTTTTTTTTTTACTTTACGATTGCAGAACAATTAATTCTGACAGCTGGTCTCAGAGAATGTGTGTATGTGCTGTTATCATTAAAAACTTTCAAACAAATTCATAGGAAAATTGCGAATATATTTTCTCCATTCATAAAGATTTATTGATTTAACATGCTGTGATACCTTATTTGAATGTAGGAATTCAGAATTCGCATTTTGAAAAGATATCATAGAAGAAATATCATACAAAGACTATATATCATAAAAGACAGATTTTCTGTAAATGTGTTTGCAAAAACTATTTAATGCAGCATCTCCAAGAAAATGCATTGGTCAAAAGTGTATCCACTTTTTCCTGATGAATGTGCAGGCCAATTTAAACAAATAACTTGCAAACATAACAGATATTAAATCAAACTTAAATCTTAGGAAAGTTAATGGACCTTTTGTTCAACATCTTGTGACAAGGGCGCCATAGATGGAATCGGTGCTGTTTTTAAGTTATATGTATAAAATGAAGTAAAAAAAGTGTAGTAAAAAAAGCAATTGCACAAAAGGGGACCCAAAAAATGCCCTTTGGACACAAAATTGCCACTATCCACCACTGACCATAACTCAAGACAATTCTTACAAAGCAAAGAAAAAACTGCAAATGATACAGATGTTGAAGACAAGGAGGAATTATGCTCAGTAGCAGAATGCAAAGGATCCAAGAAAATGCAATATAGCCAATGGATGAATGTAAAATACGATGATGTGGTCTTAACTCGCACAGTATGATGATGAATATAGAATAAGCTGCTTTAATGTGTAGCGCTATGAACTATTTGACTACACTCGGTATCGAAACGAGGAACTTCTGTTTGCTATGCCAATACTCTGCCAGTCAGGCTAAAGTGATCACTCACGCTTAAGCGGGAGTATCGGGTATATGAAGTGAACCACACAGTACCCCCCTCTGAGGGAGTCGGACAGAGGAACGAATGATGCCGTGAAGTGTTATCACGTGGTAGTGGTTGATTCGATTTGGTGTTACAAGTGCTTGTTCAAAGGTTGCGTTGATCTGCAGACCGGAAGTCACCAATGCAGCGTTATTAACTATTTGGCTACACTCGGTAACGAACCAAGGAACTTCTGGTTGCTACGCCGAGTAACAACTATAAAAGGAATTCAAAAGTTTGAACCTTATGGCCATGCTATTTGGTACAAAAAAAAAAAATTGTGGCTATTTTTGTTGCTTCCACATTTGTAAACTGTTTTTTTTTTATATAACTTTCTATACCCTTTTAAGCTGTTTTTGACTCCTATCAATGTTTAAAGGTGTTAGTATATAAAAAAATTATTGTATTAGCACATATATTAATGATTTTTTAAAGTTTTTAAGCAGAAATTCAATTGTGGACAAAATGTTATAAGTGTAACAATTATCATTTTACTTAAAACAATGTAATTAATTCATGTGTTTTCAGATAGATACAATAGTTTTTCCCTTTTGAAGAGATATAATTACTCTACTATATCTGTAAATTTGAGTTCTGTATTCTCATATAACTCACAGAAATTCTACCTTAAAAACAATTTTTGTATTTTTCATTTCCCAGTGGTAACAAGAGTAACAATTTTTTTATTTATTTCCTAAACAACTAAAAAGTACTTAGTTATATATTGGATATGTTTTATGAATCGTAATGACCTTAACTTTTAAATAGTAATTTTGAATTTTATCATAAATATGTTTAGTATTGTAAAAAGAGGTCACAGGTCCTATTTTAGTTTTAGTTAGCTAGTCCCTGGCTTAATGCTAATTGGGAGCTGCCGAGTTATACCTTGTCATGTATGTGTTAAAAAGAATTTTTTAAAATTAACTATCTATAGTAATAAAACATTTTTGTTGTTTTTGTCGTTTTGGTTAATTAACATTGCACTAGAACTGCACAGTGGGATATTGACAACAGTTCGGGGCCTATCTCGAAGGAACGACCTGGGGACGATGCCTCGTATTGTTTAACCATGATCAGATGATGAGGACAACACCTTTGCTGGCATCCAACGCAATCTCAACATGTGTTAGGACATTGGACCCCAATCAAATTAATCGTGCACCAGATCGTGATTTATTTGTGGCGAAGCTGGCAATCCTTCGATCACAAGACTTTACATTTCTTTGTTAAATCAACGCACGGACTCAAACTAGGAATCCTCTGATTACCAGCTGAACGCCTTTATCCACTGGACAATAATAATAAAAGAAAGTGTATACGAGTTAATCGCACAAAATTCAACTTCTCCTGCGTATCAAAGGCTATTAATCCTCCTCAAGAAGTGAAAAATATGCGATTCCACCTATCCCCAAATTTTTTTTATTGAGAACTTAAACATCAAAGCTCATCCTGTTGTTATAGGTATTTTGGTAAATTCCTAGTGTACAGTGCCTCATTGGCGCAATTCTGAAAATTGTCGTCAAGGCCTTGGAAACAATGTAAAATGGTGAAGTAGAAAAAAAAGTAGGGTTGACGCAATCATGATATTGCTAGCAACTTCATGAAATAGGGTTGCCAAAATAAAAAAATTATCGCCTACTAATAGTCGCCAAATCACAGGCACCGTACACTAGGAATTAACTGGCATTCTGTAAGTGAGTTATTAAATATATTTCCATTAAAAAATATTCAAGGCAAAGACGTAATATAAGTTTTTTGAAAACATTTTCTTTTTGTTAACCTAATAACACAAATTAAATCTTTAACTTTATTGTACCATCATTACTAAGTTATAACAGTATCAGAATGATACTCTCTAAAAATGAAACAAAACGTGGTGGTTGTGACCCCTTACTTGTCTAATTTTAAAGACGTTTCACGCCAAAAATAGTCTCAAAGTAAAACACCTGACTTTATGTCCACCTGTCTCCACAAGCAGGAAATTCTGAAATCTGTAACACAAAAATATTTTCCACTTGTTTATTCAAAACCCCTCATTTCTAAGTGGGTGAACTTGTTGCCGTTCCGCAACCAGTGCTGGCAAAAAATATAATTTAGAAATTTTTAGTTTTTGCCTTTTTCAAGGTTTATTGTGGTTATTAACTCATTTAAATGTAGGTATTTTTTAGCTCATGAGCATGCTTGACCACGAATGGAATTTTAATGTTATTAAAACTATATAATTTAGTCAATTTTAAAAACAACATTTTATTAAAACAAATTATGATATTGCAAATGCAAAAATAATTTAAATCATGTGTCAAAAACCAGAACTTGGAAAAAATGCTTTGTTTTTTTTCCAAAAACCATAAAATCCAAACTTTGGGGGGTCTGGAAACCTTGAAAGTTGGGAATTTTATCTTCTAACCCCCACCCCCCACTCGAGTTGGATAAATTTATGCCTGAAGAAAATTAATATTATTAACAAATGAAAGCTAGGGAAGATTAGAAATTGCCCAAATTGTAAGATTACATTTAAATTAGACCTCAGAATGGACAATGCATTGGAATATGGGTGCAACAAATCAATGCTTCTGAGAGAACTGTTTAATATTATCTAAAATATATATAAAAAAAAAGATAAAGATGTCAATATAAGTCGGAACTGGGAATTTTCAGCACTGTTGAATTGGGAATTTCGAATAGTTGAGTTGAGAATTTCGAATCGTTAAGTTTCGAAATTTCTTGTTTCAACCCCCAAAATATTTTTTGTGTAACGGCAATCGTCACGTTAAAAACTATCTCAAAGGAAAAGACATGCATGTCCGCAAGTAGGACATTTTGAAATCCGTAACACAAAAATATTTTCCACTTGTTTATACCAAACCCCTCATTTGTAAGTGGGTGAAACTTGTTGCCATCCCCCAAAACGACTTTCACATGAATAGTCAAGAAATGTAAACAAACGCGAATCAGACATAAAAACTTTCATTGAAATCATACATAATAATCGTGACAAAACTCACCTGTTCTCTCGCCAAAACAAACCATGTCTTTAGAATAACGTTCAGTCTGCTCTGATGAAAACTTTTTGTCGTTTTGACACTTATAAACAAATCGTCCAGACTTGTCAACGGAGTGTTGTTGTTGTTGTTATTATTATTATTATGACGGTTCGCAACAGCGTCTTTGGCAGGGTTGTGAGAAATAATCCTCAGAATATCATTATTCTGATTCTCGCTTTCCAGGTCCTGGATCGAGCGAGGCGCCCTTTCCTGGAACACTTCACGTGTTTTGGCGTCAACAATGTCACCGCCATCTTTTGCCGATGACCACTGAGACACCTGACTGTTTTTAGGGAGATCGTCCTGCCACAGAAGGATGAGGAGGGTGTAGCAGACGATGAGAATTGCGGCGATCATCCATCTGACGATGTTTCGGACATGACACCTCATTATGGTCGTCTGCTGGCCGTAGTAAACGTGGAGAGAGAAGCATGACAACAGAACCGCGCATAGGCGCGCTTTCCACAATGCATCGCTCGCATTCCACCGTATGGAATCACAGCAACAGGGAGAAAAGGTTTTCAACGGCGCAGGGTTGCAGTTTCGACAATCATAAACATGACCTGAGGGAAAGGGCTGGTTGCTACTTAGTGGGATGTTGCGTTGTTTTGGCGAAATGGTACAAATATAAATCTCGCGATTTTAATTTTCTCAGTAAAATAATACCTTCACCTCGTTGGAGTTTTATTGGAGTACTATTTTATTGGAGTTTTATTCTCGTTGGAGTACTATTTTAGAGTAAACGCAATTCAATTCTTAAATTATTTTGCACAAAATTGACTTATTTGTCAAAAGTTAACTAAATTTATACATTTGTTTGAATTTTATTATTTATTGGTTTTTATTTTGAAGAATATTATTCAAGTTCAAAGTTGTAGACCTTTCACGTTGGAAAACAAGCTATAAACCATATTAAATTATATAAAAATCTCAATTTTACGCTGAATTAACCTTCTCGCTGCCAATGTTATTCCAATGCAAGTACCAGTTATTTTGACAGGTGTCCAGTGTTAAAATAAAGGTAGATTACATAGCACTAGAACGAAAGCTTTAGAGCTGATTGTGTACAGTACAAAAATTACATAGTTTTATAAGAACGTCATGCAAAAAAATATTTTAATCTTTTTACACATGCTCTGCCGTCTTTGGAAATTATCATCCCACCCTCCCCCCTGAAATATTTTCTACAAAAAAGCCTATAGTGAGAAACAGCTCTATGGATAATTTTTTGTGTTTAAGGTTTTATTTGGTTTATTGTAGAAAATTGGCCCCGAATACCCTTTGAAAAACTGGCTCAACTTCCCTTCCCCCTTCTATTAACAGTTCTAACTTTTAATATAAGAGCGAAGGGAAGTTGTGCCAGTTTTTCAAAGGGTATTCGGTGCCAATTTTCTACAATAACCCAAATAAAACCATAGACACACACAACATATTTTTCATACAATTTATGAAAAATTTATTGGTTCTAATTTTAATTAATACCAAATTCGTGATGATTAACAATCGTTAATTAACAACTAACTGATTAGCACTAACTGCTAATAAATGGCCATTTTGTTTATATTCATAAATCTGGGAATACAGCCCATTACTTTTCTGGAAAATATTTTCAAACTCTTTTTTTTATTAATTAAATATTTTCAATTTATTTTAATACTTTAAACATTAGCACTTATTTCATTTATTGACAGACTGTTTTGACGTGAATACCAGACGTCATACATGTATGTAATACATGTTCAGCGGACATTTGCAGAAACTCTTTTCACTTTAAAAATAGGTTTTCGAAAATAAGTCAAATCTACTCATTTTTGAGGACATGCGATGCTTATCATGGCTCCGAATACAAAAGTTTCAATTTTGAAAAAGGCATATGTACTCAAAAATGAGTACAATGAATAAAAATAAATAAAAAGAGCAGAGACATGCCTACATAGGCTGTCTTCATAAACTACTTTCAATAAGTTTCAACAATTACAATCAAGACTTACCGGTAATCAAACCCAGATCCACAGGCACCGCAGTCCGGTACCTTATCTGTTAAATTACCAGGATGACTTGAAAAAGTTGTAAACAGGAGAAATGTTAAAAAGGTGTGCCGAAAGAATGGGAAGTAAGATAATTGAGTTGTAATAACTCAGTTTTCATTGAAGCAATCGACATCAAATAATGTGGAAAACCATCTTATGAATAACTATTTTATGTTTGTCAAATCGCTTTTTTAAGATGGCTTGAACAGAAGCTGATATTAGCATTACTAAATCACACTGCTCAGTTTTGAGTAAGTACGGTTACTTAAATTTGAGTATGTCATCGGACATTTACGATGCAATTGTAATCAAAGAAAAACGAGTAGGTTCAGGTACTCATACTTAAGTACCTTTTTTTTACAGTGTGTTTTCTGTAAATATTTTAAGTAGATAAATTTATTAATATTTAAAGTTCAAAGAATTTAAGCATAACATTGGTGCCCCATCTCCCTTTTGCAAAAAATCCGTCAATCTTTGTTTATATTTGAATGCTTAAACATCGATGGTTAAAATACAGGATTTACACTTTCCAAATTCCTTAAATACCAAATTTGAATACTCTTGTCTAATGTAGACATTTTTTTTGGTAAGAAAATAAAATATAAACAGGGGCGACGAGCAGGGCAACCCTTGTGCGGTCCATGCCCCCGCACAGGGCCCTGTTCTTTTAAAGGGCCCCACAACCATAAAAAAAAAATCCCTGATAAAATTAAATATTATGGAGTAAAGTTAATTTCTTCCTATTTTTAAAACTTAAGGGGCTCAGGAGGTAAAATTTTCATACAATTTTATGAACTAAATTTGTTTGTTGTTCATTGTTTTTCATCTTGTTAGTTGATGTAGACGCTTCACATGTACTTAATTCTAAACTACTTTTGAAGTTGATAAAAAAAATTGGATTTTTTTAAAAATCTTAAACTTATTCTTATATGTTTTGTAGTTGAACAATTTCATTTAAACTTATTCATAATTTTGTGTGGAGGAATTCAAGGGGTCCAGTTCATTGGCCAGTACTGGGCCCCGCGACGTCTAAGGGCGGCCCTGAGTGAAATGTTCCTGTTTGTTTCAAAATATCTTCCAAGTTTGATATTTTCACTCTTACAATCTTTCCTTCTTAAAGAGTTCTTTAAATGGCAACAAAACCGGATATAGCTGGTGGCGACATCTTGTGATGTATCTAAGAAGCAACAACTGACCCTATAAAGAACGGTAGCGTGAACACGTGCTAAAAAAAATATTGAATCGTTTGTGATCTGGATCAGGGCCTGATTAAGACATTCAAGCAAGGGATTCCCACTTTTAAATGGGGGCCCTATGACTCTCAAATATACCATGGAAAATCGAATCGAATTTTTACATGTTCTAAAACACTTGCCCCTGAATGGCGTTAAAATGAAACCCATTATAAATAATATAGTAAAATATATTAATAAGTATTTCTAATATTCTGTATCTTTTGAGTTTTTTTTCCAATATTCGAACAAATTAACACAGGCGACAAGTTTTTTTTACTAAAATTTGTAATGCAATATTTTTAAAGGTAAATTTAGTAGAAAAATATGTTGGGGGTATTAAATATTTATATCAAATGTGTGAGTTGGGGGCCCTTCTAAAATGTAAAGTATAAGCCTGTGTTTCACGGGCCTATTCGGTAATCAGGCCCTGCTCTGGTTATAAATCATGCAATCTCTATGAAATGTACTAAAATATTTAAAAATTAATCAAATATAGAGAATAAACTTCCTGTAGTAATGCATAGTATAGTTAACCATGCTTAAAATCAACTTTGGCGCCCACGTTAATCAGATTCCTTTTATTTTACATCCCCTCGTTGGAAATTGAAAGAAACCGTGAACAAGTTCAAAAAGCAGCCATGTTTGGACGCAATGGCTTTTGTTAATTGTATTGCGCAGTGTGTGTTAATAGCGTCCGTGCAGTATTGACTTAAGAATAGGTTTCGCCTTGTTTACTGATAGTAAATAAGAAATCATGGCCCCTTCACCCGGTTCATAAACAGCTAGTACCAGGCACGTAGGTAAGGGGGTGGTTCAGGGGGTTCAAACCCCTCCCATTGAAAGTCAAGAAGAAGAAGAAATTAAAAATCGAATTTCTGTAAAAATCATAAAAATTTCAATTTCTCATATAATATTTCTTGTTGAGTATGATGAGGGAAAACTTGGTATTTTCGGAGTCTTACCTCGGAAAATAGTTTTCAAAAGGTGTCAAAAACATGTTTTGAGGTCATTTTTATCTCAAACTAATCCTAACATGTCGTCATCGTGTTTCATTATTTAGTATTTGGATTTCGGCTACAAAGGGAAAATATCGTCAAACTAGGTCGTATAATAACAAGATACTCCTAACATATCTTATACTAAACAAAGAATCTCATAATTTAAATTTCTTCTTTAATATTTCCAATTCAGGACTTAGGGACTGAATATTTACTCATTTTAAAAATAGGTAACGACTGATATTGGTAACGATTCCATGAACACTAAATGATGTTGCTGTTTCGATATTTATCTGTCAATGTACATAATGTACCATGTACTGCTGTGTACTTAAATAAAAATTAATAAATTTTAAAAAATGTCGGTGAGGGGGAGTTTTGAATTTTTTGGGGGAACAGTAGCTGAACCCCTCCCATGAAAAATCTATACCTACGTGCCTGGCTAGTACCCACTTGGAACAGTCATTTTGGGTATCTAATCCCCGTTGAGTAGTCAATTTCTGAACCGGGCAATGACACTTTGCTTTTCAAAAACAACTATCAGACCCTTCGAGCAATTATTTGGAGCTACTCATCCTTTCCGAGCAGTCGGTTTTGTCATCCTAACCCCATTTCGGGCAGTCATTTTGAGAATTTTCCAAGATAATAATTTTTTTCACTGAATTTAAACTTAAATTAAATCCAAACTTAAATTCTGCAAATAATTTGAATAAAGTTAATTATTCATTTAAAAAAATAAGAATTTGTAATTTTTTTTCTGAAAAAAATTACAGGAATAAAAGTTAAGGATCCCTAGGCCCATGCATAACGGTAAATTAGGCCCTTTAGCGATAGGCCTTTTCAAAATAAAATTGTTTGTAATAATTGTTCCAGAGAGGGAAAAATTTATAAACTTAACAACATAACAATCTCCATTGTCAGAGAACTTAGATGTCAAAGCCTTATCATCGATGGCAACTTAACTTGGTCCAATCGCATCCTCTTTAACAGCAATAAACGTCGTCTTTAACAGCAGCTTCCGTAGGGTTTCAGGAGGAATTGGAGAGCCAACAAAACATCATTGCATTCTGGTACTTAATGGCCATCGAGAAAATCATTGGCTTTAGTGCTGGTGTATGTGTTGGCCGCTTGACATGTGACCAAGTAAGGCGGCTCAACTCTCCCTCCAAAGGAAATTTCTTCTCAACAACAACGGTGTCGGCAAACCCAAATGATGCTCTCTTAGTTTTACTAGAAATTCCTCTTATTCACTTGAGCCCCAGTTGCTCAGTTGGTAAGGCGTTCAGCTACTAATCAGAGGATTGGTGGTTCGAATCCGTGAAATGGACTTGACATAGAAAAGTAAAAAAGTAGTGATCTTGAGATCGGAGGGTTGCCAGCTTCACTACAAAAATACTAGAAAGTCATCCAGAATATCCAACAAATTATACTGGCGTGTATACGGGACTGGTGCACGATACATCTGATCGGGGTCCAAAGTCCCGACGTCTATTGAAAGCGTTGGGTGCCAGTTCAGGTGTTTCCTCGTCATCTGACCATGGTTCTAAAATAACGAGGTGTATGAATGTGTGTGTGAATGTGTTCCCGGGTCTTTCCTTCGAGATTGACCCCGAACCGTCGCCAATAGCTCACTGTGCAGCTCTAGTACGACGTTTATTAACAAAACCAAACCAAATCTTACTCACTTAACCTTAAAATACGTCCACGCTAGATTTAATTTCTGGGTTCTTAAAAAGAATATTATTAATAACGCCGAGCTGTCGTCCCCCGACAGATTCGATACACCACGTCCATTCAATCCGCCCCCCTCCCACCCCCCAAAAAAATGTTTTTAAACTGCTTATCCCCTCCAGGACATAAACTTCTCCGCCGATTTTAATGTCTACACCGACGGATCGAAGATCGACGGCAATGGTGGGCTTTCGGTCTGTATCCTTAATAATGCCAATAAAATCTTCAAAATTATCACAATCAAACTTCACCCGTATAATTCTGTCTTCCAGGTTGGGTTGGTCGCAATCAATTTGGCAGTCGGCGTCGATTGGGCCAGATACAGCAAATTTAAAACATCGGTTTACAACGACAGCAGATTATCACTCGATGTTCTACTGGGCATCTCTCCAACAAGTCAAAATTTCTCTTTGAAGTTAAACAAAATATTATTAAACATAAAAGTATAATATAAAACTCAACTGAATCAATGTCTCGGCGGTTTCCTGAGCAATGAATTAGCGGACGGGTTTGCTAAAACCGCGGCTTTCACTGGCAGGGGCATAATCAGGGTGGAAACAAAATCTTGGAAAAAAAGTTCTCTAATATTTCCATGTTTCCCTTCCATGATGGTGTCACAAAAATTTCCCTAATTTTACAATTACATTAAGAAATGTTGGAATACACGCTTTGTATAGAAATAAAGTGTCCACGCTACAATAATACAATAAATATATTGCATTATAAATAAAAAATTATGAGCAATACTTATATTCAGTTGAAATAATAATTTATGGATACAACACAAAATTATACAAGTGCGACATGTATACAAGTAATTAATTGTTCTCTAGTAGCAGATAATGCAAAAAAGTTAAATATTTATAGAATTGTCTCTTCTGTATACTTCGAAGAGCATTTGTTTTCTCCCTCCAGCAGTTCAGCAGTGGTTCACGTTTCTATCAACAGCGAAACTGCACATGCCTTCGGGCATGCTTTTTTTAAAATTATTTTTCAGAAATAAATGGAAATATGTATCGACAAATAAACTACGTAGAATAGGCGATAGTAATTGCCGTTTTAGTGTTCCAAATATGAAAATTTCCCTGCTTTTTTGTAAAATACTCCCTGACATTTCCAGTATTAAAAAAATTCCATGATAATACCTCAATTTCCAGGTTATGTTTCTACTCTGATAATATTCCTCTCCCACATTCCCTCCTCAAAAACTTCATTAAACAGTTTAATCTTTGATGATTGGAGGGGACAATGGATAAATTCTTCTACCGGTAGAAGAGTTTTTCGCTTCATGGCCGATCCGCGCACGGCCCTTCAAATCACCAATATATCTCCAATTTTATTCTTACTGGGACAGGGCCCCTTTAAAACTTACCTTCATCGCTTTAGGGTCTCCGATTCTGACCTTTGTCCTAGTGGAGACCCCGATCAATGTTTTCGACTGTCGCTTCACGTCACTATTGCATCTCACTAGGCCCTCAGTTGATAATTACACGGCATGGTTTAAAAACGTCCTAAACAATAAAAATTCTTTGAACCATATAACGAATTGCATAAAGATTTCTCAATAAATTTGTAACTCGCCTTAATCCAACCAACCCTCCTTTAAAACTGTCCTAATCGCTTAAAATTACCCGCTTAAAGTTGCACGTTAAGTTGATTTATACCTTTATATATTTTTTGTATTTGTTCTTTCGTATTGTCCACCTGTCATAATTGTGTATATGTTTTTTTTTGCATTTTTGTTACTTTATAATGCTTTTTTGCTAGCGTGGCGAGAGGCATTTGTACTCTTTATGCAATTTTAATTTATGTAAT
Organism: Troglohyphantes excavatus; assembly: GCA_963932185.1. Lineage (NCBI taxonomy): Eukaryota > Metazoa > Arthropoda > Arachnida > Araneae > Linyphiidae > Troglohyphantes > Troglohyphantes excavatus. The sequence continues at coordinate 62,918,238 of OZ010673.1, read as the reverse complement.
TGTAAACTTGTATTATGTAATTTCAAAGTCGTAATTTATGCATTTCAAACTTTGCAATTTTGGGATTGTAACTGTTAGAGTTTTGAACTTCTATAATATTCTTCGAGTCTCTGGAATGCTGTAATGTCTCTTCCCGGGCGGACGTATATGCACACGTCTTTTGACGAGTTCCCTTCTGAGGCGCATGTTTTCTTTGAGGAAACAAAGTTGGGTCAGCCTTGGGCTTGGAAAAAAATATGCAAGTGTACGCCTACGGGCATTGCCCACCCTGGCTCCCTATAGCTACAGGTCTTCCGTATTCGTGGTATGAATAAAGTACTGTTCCTTCTTTACGTTCGTAACTAGCAATCCATATGTTAACAAGGCGCCGAAAACGGATAAAATTAGTCCAGGTTTTAACTCAACAACACGGCCGGCTGTCATTGTAGGAAAGGTAGTTGTCGTCATTATTTTTAACAACTTAACTAGTTCCCAATCCGTTTTATTATAGGAAATAGAAGAGCCGAGGATAAGCTGCAGCTTAGCTTCGATTTTCTGAATTTTGGACGAGATTCTTGAAGCGGACAGTGTCATGGCGACAACAGAGAACGGCACGAGAATCAGCGAAGGAACGCATTCTCCCATGAGAGATCCGGAAAAGTTCTTATTTTCCGTTATTAAAAAAGAGGCGAGGGCTACGTACATTTTCAGCATTTGGGTGCACAGCACAAGAAATGTGATGGTGCTAAGACCCTCTTCGACATCATGTGCCACTTTGTAAAGCAGATTATGCTTCTGCAGCATTTTACACAAGTCCTCGCGTTGAGGTACTCTGCGTAGAAGGTCTTCTATATCTCCGCAGAAATCGGAGAACAAATCGCTGCACTTGTAATAGATTGATCCGCATAAGACAGCAATGATAGACGGATATGAGAACTGAAGCCAGAAAATCAAATGAGTAATAATGTACCTAAATAAAATAACCCACGGACTATTATCTTCTTTGAATTCGATAAAAAGACTGTAGTACTTTTTCATGATTGGGGAGGACGAAGTCAAAGAAGCTGCAGTTAGTACGGCCGATAACATGGGAATCAAAATAGCGAAAGTCAAGCAAAGATTGATAACGATGTTTTGTGTCTTGATATGTTTCAATCGACGATGTTCCGTGCTGTATAATTGCATAATTAACTTATTTATGATAAATCTGTTTCGGTTTATACTGTGCCAGGTAGTCAATGAAAGTAGACCAACGATAATAAACGATGCACTTATTTCTATATGCATTTTGCCTAAAACTACTGAAATTGAAAGACTTGCAAATGTTATGTAAATTTGCGTTAAATAGAACGTAAATGGACATATTTTCTTCAAAATCTGTTTTATTACTCTGCAATTTGATTCGGGCCCGATTTCAAATATATTGTTTCCATTTATTTTTAGCAAAATCCACAGAAATCCGTAACCATTAATGCTTTTGTTGGTTTTCGCCGTTGCAGTCAAGGCCATTTTGAAATGATTCTCAATGTTGTCAAGATGAATTCTCTTAAAATTACGAGTTCCCTGATCTTTCCTTCGAGATAGGATCCGAACAGTCGCCAATAGCTTAATGTGCAGCTCTAGTGCGCCATTAATTAATCAAACTAAACTTTAAAATTACGAAAAGCCGCTTTAATATAATGCGTAGATTTTGTAAAATGTAAAATTGTGCGATTGCAAATTGCATGAACATCAGACTCATTCTTTCAGCTTTACGCAAGAGAGAAGACCTCCTTTTAGCTTAAGCAGGGCTCTGATCAATATATTAATATTAATGCGTGTATGTGTCAAATAAACTTAAATGCTTCTGATAAGAAAACAATTAATTTATTAATTCTTCTAAAGTGTTTTTGACGGAAAAAATACTCTGTTTACACATACATCAATATACAACTTTTCTAAGAGACAAAAGTTTGTGTGTGTTGCATAATAAAATGTTGGACAAAGGCGATACTCGTTTCTTTTGTAGCGGATTACTAAGAAAATATTGACAAAAGTTCCGATCCAATTTTCAAAACCTCCCGCATTTAAGTATCGTATCGTAGTAGCTGTTGATAACTTCTTTAAAAAAATAAAAATCTGATACGCAATATCAACTTTGTTATTTTCCCACAAAATTTAATCTATATATTAGCGTTTTCTTAAAATTTTGAGCAATCAGACATATCCAAGCGTCGAAACTGCTAAAAGTTTATGTCCCGACTTAAAGCCGATTTTTGAAACAAAATATTGGGGTCAATATTTTTTAACCGACTGAAACGCGCTCCAACTAAAACCGCCAAAAACTTTAATTTAAAACCGCCAAAAGGAGAGATGTTATCAATTCGACTGTTATGTATTTTTTTTATGTATGTTCGCGCAAGATTTCAGTTCTAATTCAGATATTTTGAATTTTTTTTCTTTTTGTTGGATAGGAGAAGTTTCACTTGGGCACCTTTTGAAAAAAAAAATATTTGTTTATCCGACATTTAACAATCCGGAATTCTCAATTAACCGGATCGTTTAAAAAAATATATCCGATTTCCAATTCTTTTTTAGACGGATATAGAAAAATCCACTTTGGCAAAACTTGTTTGGCGATGACTTTTGAGGTTGGCAGCTTTGAAATGATTTCATGTAGAATCTTGCAAACCTTAATTCTGTTTCTAGTGGCAAACTGGTCGAGGAAACTAGAGATAATTCCTGTCTTTAGACAGCATGGAGGTAAGAGTAAAAGTCTCATTGCCATTCTCAGAGTGTGGGGAGGACAGACATAGAGGCTTGGAATATAAAAAAAAAATAGAAAATGTAGTCTACATTCAACGTGAATTAATTTTTTAATTGGTATCGTAAATTTATAAGGGCTTGTTATATGTACAAAAATACAAACCACAATACTTCGACTTGAATTATTTATAAGTCTATACACTACATAATTATGCATGTTTTTATTTTTTACATAAAATTCTAATAGATGAAACGTTTACTTTGTTGTATTTTAGTATAATTTCTCTTTAATATATTTCACACGCTATAGGGAAAATTTATTTTATTTCACTCAGTGGCGTAGGAACTTCTTTTTTTCAGGGGGGGCTGAATTTTTTTTTTAATATATTGTTATACAATATAAAATAGTACGGAGTTGCGAGCTATTAAACAATTAAAAAACAATCAATGTTTTAAATTTTTACAAACAAGTGTTTAACTTGTTAAATGTTTTAACTTGTATCCGTTTTTGTTTGGACAGCTTTAGAACATAAAGTAACCAGGAAAAGGTTAATAGTAATTTCAAATGTCCGTATTATACGCTAAAATATGAATTTTTTCAGCTTTGAGGAATTCGTCTCTATTTAACTTTCTTTAACAAAATCTTAATTTTCTAAAAGAAGAAATTTCAACTATATCAGCTATTTAGAAAATAGTGCATGAATCTGATGGTTTATTATTTGAAAGGGAATACATTGCGGGATATACGATTATAATTTATGAAATGTCCACAAATAATATTTTTTTTATTTAAAAGCGTATTTTTTACATTATTCTTAAAATTACTCTTTAAAGCTTTAGCGTTGTAGCTTTCAAAGCAAATTCCCCCCATTTTAAAGCACGTTTAGAATAAACTAGCAATATGGCCCGGCGTTGCTCGTGGTCACTTTGCGCAGTAAAAGCTGCGCGATTTTGTCTTGTCAGCGTAGCCATGGCATATCACTCTCTGTGCACTGTGAAAAATAAACTTTATCCAAATCCAAATTTATTAAATTACTTTGAGTATTTTTTGAGATACTTAAATCTATTTTTATGTTCACGACTTTACATGCTATTGCGACTACCTACTATTTAAACTGATGTTTTTGTAAAATGTCTCTTTTTGTGAAATAAAAATTCCTAAAATGTTTTTAAATTGCATATTTTTTGTATAAAAATTAACCATTTAGTGACAATAAACCCATGTAGAAAACTTCACATTCATTAGTTTTAATATTGGCGACGCAATAATATATCAAAGAAACAACAATATTGCATTCTTCCAAATCAAAATAATTTATCGTATTTGGTGAAGTTTTTTTTTGTTGTGCCAATTGGCGACCGGAATCTATATATCCCTCTTTCAACATAATTTCATATGGGTCAATATTTACGGACAATATTTCTTATAAAATTAATTATCAAATATTTATTTTTGAATTCCAATAATGTGTTTTTGAGGCGAAAATTTAAAAATAAGCTACATGGAGATATAAATATATAAAACTTTAAGTTAAACTTTTAGGGTGGCCCATTTCAACACCATAGTAATATTCCACTCCGTAACAAATAGCACTATTGTCATAAAGTTAAGTTGTTCGGAACATGAATACACATGGCGTCAGTCGAAAGAGTTGGTTTAATTCCCTCCTTCGGTTGGCGAGGTTTTTGTTAACGACGTTATTTTTGTTATTTGGACACTAATTTCTCCATTGCGATGATATTTTTAAATATAGGACCTCTACTTTAGATCATTTGGCAACATTTTTATTCAATTGGAGACATTTTTTTATTAATTTGGCGACATTTTTAATTTATTTGGCGACATTTTTAATTCATTTTCAATATTTGGCAACTTTTCTAATTCATTTGGCGACAATTTTTTCTTCTTCATTTTTCCATATTTGGCGACTTTTATTATTCATTTGGCGACATTTTAAATTCATTTGGTAAAATTTTTAGATCATTTGGCGATATTTTTAATTTATTTTGCGACATTTACTCATCAGCCAATCGAAATGAATCGTTTAACCCTGTATTGTCTAAACATATTTTTGGTCGCCAACGTGATTTTTAACACTAATGTTATGAAGGGAAGATCAAGATGTAAATTTCCCATAGGAGTTGGAGACATTTTTTATTAATTTGGCGACAATTTTAATTCATTTGGCGACTTTTCTAATTCATTTGGTGACATTTTTAATTCATTTTCCAATATTTGGCGACTTTTCTTATTCATTTGGCTATATTTTTAATTTATTTGGCAACATTTTTCGTTTATTTGGCGGAATTTTTTATTCATTTGACGACATTTACTCATCAGCCAATCAAAATAAATCGTTTATCCCAGTATTGTCGAAAAATATTTTTGGTCTCCAAGGTGATTTTTAACAGTAATGTTATGAGGGGAAGATCGAGATGTAAATTTCCCATAGGCGTAATGTTAGAGAAAATGGAAAAAGTTCTATAACTTTTGAATGGTTGCAGATATCCACATGAAACAAAGTGCAGATTTTAAACTAAAAAAAGTTTGTTCACATGCTGCAAGTTTCATAAAAATCCGTGCAGTAGTTTTTGAGTTAAATCCGGACAAACAGACAGACAGACAAAAAAATTTTAAATGTGATTTTCGGAATCAGTGTATCCTAATTCGTGGAGAAAACACAAAATGAGGGGTTTTGTTCGATTCCACTGACAGACACTCCATTCTTATATATAAGTATAGATATAGATGAGGGACGCTTCCTTTCGAATGCCTCTTTGTAGGAATTATCTATTTCTACAATTTGTTTTTTAAGTATTTAAAAAAAAACAAATAGTATAATATTAGGGGGGGGGGGGCGAGCCTCTTCAAAATAATTCCTGGGGGGCTCGAGCACCCCCAGCCCCCCTACTTCCTACGCCTATGATTTCACTAGTCAGTTTTTTAAATTTGGGCAATTTAACTAGCAAGAACAATGTTGAAGTTATAGTGGTTCCTCTTACTCTGCAGGCTAAGGTGCTGGGTATTTGTCATACATCTCACTTTGGCCTCCAGAAGACGTAACGGAATTTCAATTTCAGAGATACTCTTGGAAAGGTGCTTACAAGGACACAAATAATGTTGTTTTATCGTGTGATGAGTGTTGAACGTGTGATGAGTGTTGTCATGTGATGAATGAAACCTTTTTCCACAGTGAGGCCCCATTTGTATCTATGATAATTCCTAGGGTACCTGGGGATTTCATTTCAATGGAAATTTTGGGCCCGGTAAGGAATTGTGGTTATGTACTGACTATCATGGATCATTTCTCAAGGTTTCTTTCTCTGTACCCTCTAACATAAAGGCAGAGACTGTCACGAACCACCTCATTAGTTACATTTCCGTGCATGGCAGGCCTTTCGTGGTATTGTCGGACATAGGAACTCAATTTACATCAAAGGTGTTCGATTTGTGTTAATAACTTATGATTCTAATGCACGGCCAATGAACTAGACACGTCACACTTTGTTAATGATCTTTTAAGGGAGTTAAAAGAAACTTATGATACTGCGCTCGAGCGTAAACAGGTGCAGCAAAATAGTTGCCAGACAAAGAGGGCTAAACTAAGAACGTTCAAGGTTGGGGACATTGTTTATCTTCAGTCGAGAAATACCTTTAAACCCAGATTTTCCGAACCTTACTCTGTGGTCTCAAAAGATAGTGAAGTGAATTATACGATAGCTATTCGTGATGATCCATACTCCAAACCAATTAGGGTTCACGTCACGTTAATAGGCTTAAGCTTGTTTCAGCTAGGTTTTCGCGCCCTACTCAGGTAGAGGGTGCGAGAAGTCAGCCTGGCCGTTCCTACAATTTTCGGAACAGATTGGGAAGGTAACGGGGTGGTTCGAGAGAAGTGTTATAGGGATGTGTCAACACGGGGTGACTGTTGTGCAACGAGTGTGAACAGTGTATTTAAGTATGGAAATGTTTAAATTGTTGTATGTGTATACCAATTGCGTTTGTGTATATGTGGTTATAATAGATGTTAAGTTGATATGGCATTTTTAATAATGCTTTTGTACTAAAATTTATATGCGATTACAAAAATGATTTTATACTAATGTTTATATATGATTATAACATATGTTATGACACCTTTTTGTGTATGTCATGCTGTTTATAAGATTATATTTTTTGTAAGTGTTGGGAAACTCTGGACGTAGTTTGATGAGGATTTAGTTAGGTATTAATTAAGAATTAAAAAAAATATGCCTATATTTTTTCTTGTGCCTGGTTTTTAGAAAAAGGCGTTCCTTTATTTTGCTTTTTGCAGACGGTCGCGTATACAGTGGCAATAATGAACGAATAGCTTCACCCGGCTAGTCTCGAGTTGCCTTGAAGTAAAGCGTATCAATAGTGCATGGCTGGTGGATGTGTTGCGAGTAGGGTTACGGCATATCTTCTGTAGTTGTGGTACCCCGAAGATTGAAAATCTTTTGGTGCCGTCAGTCCCTAGCTTTCCAGCAGCCCCCACGTAAGTGAATATACTTCTCGAACCTCTGTAACGAGCCCGAACTATAGTGTTGGACACTGCTTGCGTGTACTCCTGTTCTGAAACCTTAACTAAGTATATTGTTAATAAATAAAAAGGTATGCTGTTATTATTGGCTGTGTAATCTATCATTTCTGGACATCCAGCTCACACGCTAACGTAACGCTTTTACATGTTCCCCAACATACTATCTTGTGCCTAGTGGTACCTTAACCATAAACATTACGAGTCGCTCTATAGCTGCACATTGGGCTATTGGCGACGGTTCGGGGCCCATAGGAAAGACCCGGGAACAATGCCTCGTATCGAAAAAATATAATTTTTAAATTATACTTTTAAAGTAACAAATTTATTACAAAATGCCATTAAACCAAAACAAAAATATATTTTAGAAATTTGAATATTTATCTATAGCTTACAAAACATTGCGATATAAATTTTGTTTTGCTTCTCATGTTATTATTGAGGTTTTATTTTATATAGGTCTTTATGGAATTCTCTTTTGAGTTAACTTAATTGATATATTTTTTCATAACTCTCTATATGAAGATGACAACAAAAAGTAGAGCCAATATTCAAATAAACTTTTATTAAACATTTGTAATAAAACAAAGCTATTGTGAATAAAATACATTTTTTTTCTCCATGGCAAATCTTCAAAGCAAATATTTTATGGGAGATATTTTCGGCAAACTGCTTATCTGCTACCTTCAACATCCTTCACAGCAGTCTTCATTTTCTCAATAATTACTCATGAAAAAAGAAACTTCAATAAAACATAATAATGCACAACTTAAATTTATTATTGAAGTCATTTTCTCCCACATGCAAACCTGGAAAGAAAATCCTAACAGGATATTTCGAGAAATGTGGTATCTTAAATAAGAAGCGGATTTAAACAAAATTGTTGTGTGGTATGTAAAAATAAATGTCTTGTGATAAAAATAATTAAGTTTCAACAACTTTACTAATTAAAACAAAAATTTCCATTACATGTTTTCTTATATAAATTTTAGAAAAACAAAAAACATAGAAACTTAAAAATTTTTTTAGTTTAAATTTTTGTTAAGAAAATTACATCAATGATGTATGTAATGGAGCAATCAAGTCTGAAATTATGAAAATTCGTGTGATTCTTTTGTCATTTTTATTTTGTTCAAAAATGCCAGGTTTTCCCTGGTTTTATTTACATTCATAATCTTGTTTCAAGTGTAATATGAATATTTAATTCAACACATTGTTTACCCAAATGATCAAATAGTTTGTTGTGTATAAGATTAGTATTTAATCGTTTAGGTTTTTCAGACATTGGATCAACAACTTTTATTTATCTACAAAATATTTCTCCGACAGTTGAATTGCACAACATGATTGAAAAAGATTTTACCACAGAAAAAACAAGAAATCTGTTCAATATAATTTTTAATTATGTTGCATTTGCCAAATTTTGAAAATAAACACATATGTTAATAAGAAGAAATAAGGATAATTATTTATTTTTTGCATTAGAAATAGCCTGATCCTGATGATTCAAATAATTTGTGTCCCAATATTTCTTTAAAGATATTTTTACTCATAACATAATTATTGTTTTTTAAGAAGGAAGATTATATTTGTAGAAAATTTGCAAATTATTTAGTATGAAAGATATAATAAAATTTATATTAAGTATAGTTTTTATTTACTGGATCATAAATTTGAATTATTTTTTGCATGCACTGCACATTTTAAACTTAATTTCTCCATTCTGTTTTTTCTTCGTGTGAGAGAGCTTTTAATTTGTTTTCAGAGTAGTTTTTTTAACATGCTTTTTAGTTGTTTTGTAACCTTCTATGTACAGAGTAAGCACACTGGGTATGCAAGCCATTGCACTATTTTATTACTTATGTGGTAACATAACCTCTTGCTTAACCAACCCATTTAGCATAGAAGTACGTGAGGGATCTTGCATAAAAATAGTAAAATTGTTCAGTCTATGTGTTACTGACATTTCGTAGTATTTTCAACAATACAGAAGTATACAAGAGGATATAAAGTAACCTCTTCATAAAGTAAGGTGCTTTTTGTTAAAAACAGTCATCTTCTATGGTTGAACATAGTGTCAAATTTTATTTTTCTGTGAAGACTATAGTAAAGGCTGTATTACTTTAAGTGAAAATATATAAAAATTCTTTATTTCAATCTTTAAAAAAAAAACCGGAATATTTTGAAAAATTAAAAATGTGGGAGATAGTGCTAAATTTTTAAAATCAACTAGCTAAAGGCACTTATGATCTATTGTAGGATTGTCGAAATATGTAAAGACAAGGTTTCTAACAAGTTTTAAATTGATTCAACTGTTAAAAAAGTAACTTGAGCACAAATTTGTCAAAAACTTAAGATTAAGGAGAAACAAAAAAAAACCATTTCAGTTTAGTGAGTTGTGAATTTAATATAAAAATAGGAAACATTAATTGACACTTAAAATTTACCTAACTACTTTAGGATACAGAAATGGACAAGATTAAAAAATTTCATGTGAAATATTGTGATAAGTATACTGAAAACAAAAACAACATAGCAATACCCAATTAATAACACAAAGAACAGGATCAGTTCCAGCAGCAAAAACCATCTCCCACAACTGCTGAGGGTAGGAGATGGTTTTAACTCCCCACAAAAAATCCTATCTTTTGTATTTCTAATAGCATATTTTTACGCTGTTCTTGTTTTCAATACAGTTATAATTGGTTTGAAATGTTAAAGTTAAGGGAAACAAAATGCAACTAGCATTTCGCCAAACCTTTTGTAAAAGGTTGGGGACAGAAACGTCCAACAACACCGGTGAGTGTTGTGAAATGCGTGGGCTAAATACAAAAATAGCCACTTAACTTTCCCACACACTGGACGAGAAGGTAAATTTTCCCTTCGCCACAGGAGCCATGAGAAGCAACTTCTTTGCATATATCAACTGCGTAAAATTAAGAGTATTACGATCACATACAGAGAAAGCACACTAAATATAATTACAGGGCTGCAGAATGGGGAATGCTGAAAATCTAGATTAAATTAACTAATCCATTAAGGGCATAGAAGAGATCAAATTATATACATTTGGGGAATTATTTATATTAAAATGGTATTGCATTATTGACATGTGCACTAAAAAGTCTTTTGGATAACAAATAATTCTGCAACCATGTTTATATTACAATAAGTAAATTATGAATTAAAAATGTCAAAAACAGCAAATAAACACTTAGCAAAAAACCTAAACAATAAAAAAGTGCAAGTGTTTAGACCTTTAAAAATACAAAATAGATTAACTTAAAACTTAAGTTAAAATATCTCCTATTATTTCCCAATTGTTTTATTTTAGAAAAAAAAAACTTGATCTTTAACAAATGTAAGAAAAATTGCTTGTGTTCTGTATTACTATAACTTAATTTTGAATGTTTAAAGTATATTTATTTATAATTTCTAGCACTTTTATACACAATGAGACAGACATCAAAAGTTACATAATTCTATACATTTTAAACCAAATTAACTTAAACCAGTTTGCAAACTTCATAAATAATCGAAAATAAAGATTTCGGAGACTCAAGTAAAAGGCATTTAATTCTAATACTACTGTTTGAATTGAAAATTCTTGGAATACGAACTTTGTTTTTATGCACAACTCCCTTACTCTATACTAATCATCAACGTCAACTGTTACTACCGAAATATATAAATAATGCGAAATATTTATTTATTAATTATTGACATGAAAACTTCTTGTCAATAATTTTTAACTTGGTGTCAATGCGTCAGACTCGAGACGATTGTAACAAACAATTGTTCACCTTAGCCATCGATGATGTTTGTCTATTTTACACAACAATTACGCTCACTCATGAACTTTTAATAGCAAAGAAAAAAAATAGTAATCCACTTTTATTTAATGATAGACATAGCACAATATACTGCTTATTTGTAGATACTTATTGTCAGAATAAGTAATTCCCCAATTTTGTTTTCTCAAAGTTAACACTAGCAGAAATTTCAGACTATTTAGTGATAATAATTTTTTTTAGAAGGAACTTTTGTGTTGCTATAATTAATCACACAAAGAAATTCAAGAAATTATTTCCTCATTTGACCATAAGTTGTGCAAAAATAAATGTGAAAGGTTTCGCAGGAGATGGTTAAATATAATGCTTTCGTAGATTGATTAAATAATAGTATACAACATTGTTTTCCAAGAAATTTGAAGCATCACATTCCATCAACAATAATTAGAACTAAATGAAAATTATACCAGTGAATAAATTTCTTGAACATCCAATTAATTTCAAATATTTTTTTAAAATTATTTCTGTAACAAATTTAAAATAATTGGTAACAGATACAAATGAACACAGTTGCTATTAACTTGATGAAATTTTAAGAAACATGATTAAAAGGTTCGAGAAATATTAGCATAAGTGTGCAAACTAAGCTTTTCCTTACGCAAGGTTTAATTATTTGGGTATGTACTGAATTTCAATTAATACTATTAAAAAATCAACATTATTCACAGTCTAATATATTTGCAAAATAAGCTCCAAATGTTAAGCCAGTTATGGAACAAAAGCAAGAAATCAAACAGAAAATTATACATTTTAAATATATCCAACTTTTTTTTAACTGAACAATGCAAATACTTGTTAGATATTTAAAGAATCTTTCAGTATAGGATGCCACAATACATTAGTTTGACATTTTTTAAAAGATGAAAAATCTTTATATTTTTCCGACAAGTTGTTTACAGTATCTTGTGTTAAGTCAGACCTTACGGAGAAAAAATAATTAATGAAACTAAACAATGAACTGACTTTTATAAAAAAATAAACATTACGACCAAGGTAGAAATCGTGTTACAAAATTTTGGGCACCTTAAATCTAAAAGTTTTGGCTAGTGATGTTTTATTGCTTATAGGTTGTGTACGCGTATCTGATACAACACAAAACTTAACCTATATTAACGAAAAACGCTTTTGAAAACAATGTTTCCGTTCAATGATCATAACTTGATTATAATTTATTATTTTCTTTACTTATTTAACAAATGATACCTAACATTCTATTATCTGCCTATTTGTATATCCATCACAGATAGAATCCTTGTGCCTAATTAGGGTTTGTACGTATTGTACGAAAATAAAAATGAGGAGTTTTTATTTTTTATGGACTTTTCAAGAACCTTAGGCTAATTCTTCATTTACGAGGACAACGCTCGCAAGCTTACTAGTGATTCGAGAATTCATACCCAGAGGTATGATTTCTCAAATCCCTGAAAAGCTAGAACGCATTTTACTCGTTCGTGTAGAATAGGTCTTAAATACAATTTATAAGGACCTTATTTTTAAATGCAAACAACTTGTATACATTTGTAACAGAAAATTAGTTTTAAAGTCTCAAAAAGCCTTCTTTGCCTTAAAAAAAATATTTAAATAAATGAATATGGAATAAGTGCAAGCAGCGCAGCTAAAAGCTATTGGGTGCAAAGAAGACAACAGAAACAAAGTTGTGGTTGGTCGGTGATTAGAGTTGAATGGCACAAAAACAAAAGTTGTGCTTAATTCATATTAAGATAAAAAAAATTTAATAGTGGTTTAGTAAAAATAATCTAGGACTTTTAAGTGCCTTCTGTAACTTGAAAGTTTATAAGGACCTTTTGAACAAAAATAGGAGTTTTTAGGTACTTTTAAGGGCCCTTATGAACAAGGAACCCAAATAAGCAGTTTCTAAGGACTTTTAAGGACCATACCATCGTCCTACTGTATTATTTTTAATGGAGTTTTTCTGTTATTAACTTTACAGTAGCGTTTACTCCGCATTTTTAGTACCAGGATATGGAACGAGTATTTCTAATACTATATAAAGCATATATTTTTATTTTGTGTAAAATGTGTAATGCTTAGAGTTCAATTGTGAACCACACTTACACAAATACACTTTAAAGTGTAATATTTTCAAGAGTAAACGTAAATCCACCGATTTCAACAAGTTGAATTTGATATATATAAAAAAATCCGTCTAATGATTAGTTATGAGAAGCTAGTCAAAAAGAAATGTAATATGTTACAGAATACATCTCGTACTCTGATTCAAAACAATATATAAAAAGGAATTACTTCCTGCATGTCTTGTGAAAATTTGAATAAAGAGTACCTAATAGATTTCAAATTAAATATTAATGCTAAAATGGTATAAAAACTATTGAAAATATCATTCAGTTGCAGAATTTGTAATCTACAAACAAAATGATTAAAGTTGGATGCATAGGATTGATTGGAACAATTGTATAGATATCCAAGTGTCAAATTCTGTCGAACGTTGATTCTGAAAATCAGAAAGCACTGGTGAATAAATGTTGCAGAGGACTTCAGATGTTTGTTGTTGTAGGAGAAATACTATGGATAACTAATTATGGAAAATATTCTAGAATTGGAAATAATTTGCTGTTTTCGAATAGAAGCATACCGATTAATTTCACAAATAAAATAGGTTAATTTTTGTAATTATAAAAAGGCAATAAAGCCATATTAAATAACATTCAACATTTTAATTAAAATTAGGGATGAACCCGGATAGTAGTTTTCCAGGATATCCGACAGATAAAAGTTTATAAAAATATCTTCACTTAATAGTTCTTTAATAAACTCTTCACATTCATAGATTTTGAAATGGTTGGAGCTGTACTGTATGATATATTCAAAAATGTAATTTTGAAATATTTCCAAATTACGCTATATTTAAATGCAAAACTAGTTCTTACTAGGCTGAAGAATAAAACAATATTTATATCTAACAAACAGAGATTTAGCTATGCACCCTACACACCACCACTCATGTGGATTGTTCAAACTTGAAGATACTCCAAGATAGCTAGTGGCTGGTTCCAAATATCTGCAGCACATACTTCCTTACTATCTATTCTCTGTGACCAACTGCGCTTGAAATGCACCCGGGTGGGTTTAAAGAAAAAGTTATTGCTTCACTCCTCCCTGCTCCTTACCCACATGAATAGCCAAAGAAAAATCAGCAGAATACATTAGTAGTATTTTCGGGAAAATACTTAAAGCAAGAACAAATGATAATTAATCGCTACGAAAAAAAAATCTGCAGTTTTTTGTTCATCCGGATATAGGATAGTTAAAAATCAGCTGGATAGACCGGATATCCATTTATTCTCCAATTAAAATCTTATTCTGAATATTCTACAAAATATGTTCAGCTACAAAGCATTCATAAATTAAAATAATATTGGCTACGCTTCAGTCACAATCATCATTGGAAGTCTTTTATTTTTGAATATGGAAATTTCTGACTGAAAAAGTCAAAAAGGATTGAAATATATCCAAGAGGGGTGGAAATCTTCAGGCCATGGATGCAAGATACTCCAACTTCAGATAGTTATGATCATGTTGTAGGTTTTAGATACAAAGTTGAGTTTTCTTCTTATAAATGTATCGTAGTCCTCCCAAATCAGTAAACACTAATGTGACAGTCTTCAACTGCGATTTGCAAGACACGTTTGCAATTTTTTAAAACTACAAGTTGATAATTCAAGAATTGCTTTGACCCTATCTTTTACCCCCCCCCCCCTATATATTTTTAATCCTGAATAGTATTTAACTATTTTAATTATTGAAGGTGATAAAGGCAAGTATATTTCAACAGTTGAAAAACATTTGGTTTATGTAATCGAAAAAAATCCCCAGTCATTTTATTTATTGTTGTTTCTTAAAAAGTCCCTCAAAATTTAACAATCAAAAATAAAATGTTGTATATTTATAAGTTAATTAAACAGGGTTGCCACTCAACATCAAGATTAAAATTAATTGACTTTGGAAAAGCCAGATTTTTTCCAAAGGGTTTTTAAAAAATTCCAAGATGAGAAATACTTAGTAACAGTATATTTTTAAAGATTAACGTAGAGACCTATAAAAAATAAAGTGCCTGCAAATAATAACATATCGATTTGTAAAAAAAAAGGAAAAATTATTATTTTTACAAAAAGAGAATATAGCAAGAGAATCGATAGCAAGGAATGAAATATGACAAGGCACTTTCAGCTAAAAAAATCCCCGACTTTTCACAGAAAACTTAATAAATCGTTTATTTTTTCTGCCTTTTTAGGTAATTTTCTCTGACAATTCCCTGACTTTTTAGGTCATTTTCACTTTCCCTGACAATTCCCGTTTTCCAGGTGAGCGGGAACCTTGATTAAAATACTTCCGGGGTTGACCTCGCATTTAGATATTTTCTCCAGTCAATTATGTGTAATAAATCGAGTCAGACATTTGGGAACACTTCAAAATATCACACAAATGACAAATCGTTCTGCGGCATAGTTAACGACAACTTAAGAAAAACAAACCAAGTGCAAAAGGAAAATTTAAAGTCTTTTCCACATTTCGCCGAACCTCCTAATGAGGTTGGGGACAGAAGAGTCCAACAGCATTTTCTTGCTGTGAAATGTTGGGCAAACAGAGGCACTAAGATGCAAATGCCTACTCACTGTGATTTAATAGGACAACGAATGGATGCTGTTAGCCCGGTCCATTCCAACGATTCGTATTATCCACGAGCAGCAGAAGGGGAGTGCGACAACTGTGCAAATTTTTAAAGTAAGCAGTTAGGATGGGTTTATATAATGGCATGAATAAAGAATATTAACAATACCCAAATGTGAAGCCACTATGAATAACATGAGCACAAAAAAAAAACTTAAATGTTCAATTATAAGATCTACATACCAAAGTTTGAGAGATAAAGGAAACCGCAATCATAATAAAATATTTTTCGAAACTTCATGAGAGTCCACACTTATTGTTTTGTGTTTAATATTTTTACAACAATGTTGTAAATATTTCCACTATTTTTTTTAAACAAAAGATGTGGATATATTGCGAGCTTTGTGGAAAAACTCCCCCAAGTCATTTTAGGCTAGTTTGAGATATTAGGGATTTTCTTGTGACAGTCATTGAAGGCTGTGTTAATCTAAATATCTAACAGTATTTTATTTCTGCCCCACTGTGAGTTTTGTCTCGTAACAAAATACCTTAATATTATTTAAGTAAAGGAAATGAGAGTTCAAGGTTATGACATGCAAGTACATCACATGTTCAACTATAGTGCAACGTTATTTAAAATAGCTAATAGCCAAAAAAGCTAAAAGATGCTTATTTTTCTGCTTTAAGGTTAATCATACAAACATCAACAATTTGCAAAGAGTATACATATACTTAAATATGCTTTAATCTTCAATTATCAAAAATAAAAGCAGCAGCAAATAATTTCGAAACTTAATTGTCTAACTAATATCTATCAAAGCAAAAGCTATTTTATTCATATATAATTATAATTTTTTAAACAAAATTGTCAGTATACTATAGTGTAACCTATTTTAATCGATGCAATTTGATTTGTATGCTTACTATTTAAAACATTAAAATATGAATGAATAAATTTGCAACGAAAGATTAACAATATTCAAATATATGTAATAAATAAGTTTAGTAATTAATAATATTTTTGAATTTTTTTTTATTGACGTATGTTTTATGGCAGCAAAACTTTCATGAATTTTCCATTAATTGTAGCCACTGACTGTTCTTGCCAATTTAAAGTTTTTTAAACACTCTCATTAGCATTCAGTTGTAGTCTTTTAAACATTTAGTTTTCAAAAGTTAATCACTGTATTGGGGAAAAAATAATCAAGTTTTTCCCTGTTCATAGTGACTTCAACAAACATGCATCATGCAATAGTAAAGGTTCCACAATTTACTATAAACCCACCCTCCTTCTAACAAACTGAATTGAGCTTTACCAAAAGAATAATTCTGTATCATGGTAGAAAAAGGGCTAATGTCTAAAATTACGAATTTTGAGTTTTTTCCACTATTTTAACAAAAAAGACCGTTACAAGAAAAAAAATGCCCAATGCCTTTTAGCTACTTAAGTACTTTTTTCAAAAAGGCCAATGTCAAGAATTGTATGGCGTAACTCAAAATTGGTGACTTTGGACATTGGCCTCTTTTCTACAAAGGTACAGAATTAATATTTAGGTTTTGAGAAAAGTCAGCTTGATGATACACTTCCTTTGCAAGCTATTCTGTGCTTTGGAAACATTTGCCTAAAATAGCTAAGACCAGACAAAAAAAATCATAAATGATTTACATTTATCTAGTTGAACTTATTAATATTTTAAGCACAGAAAACAACACGTTTTTAATAAATTTTCAAACTAAAAACTCAACCTTTTATTTCGTACTTCATAAGGATAAATGAAGCTAATACATAGAAAATGATCTAAATCAGGAATCCAATATAAATGTGTATTAAAGAAGCATAATGGAAATTTTAGACAATAAATATTATATACTATACTGCTAATACAAGGATGATAGTATGCATTATTTATCTTGAAAAAAATTATATAAAAGCTAGTATTGTTTATATAAACTTTAGTTGAAAAATAGTTTATGTCGGTTACATAAATTGTTTTAAAGAAAATATAAGCTTCATTTTAAGAATGACCAAAAAGATTTTTAATCGATGAAAGTATTTAAATAAATGAACTTTAAAAAGAAAACATGAGACGTACACCAAACCCCAGTTACAAATACAGATTCATGTTATAAAAATATTGAACTATTAGTATATATCAGTAAATGTAATAAAAAGAAGTCAAGTAATTATAATTTTTTTTTATTATTATGGGACAATAATTATTGAAAATATATGTAATTAAGTTAAATCAATAAGAACTTTTTCAATTAAAGTCAAAAAGTTAAGTTGTACTTGAATCTGCAGTATAACTGAGGTTTGATAAAAGTATTAGTGTGTTCATAAATTCATGGTCGTGTTTTAGGCTTCAAAATATGAACGAAGTAATATAAATAATGATATTTACACTGCATTGAAGAGTATCTTATATCTGCGTATAATGGGAGAAGAATGTCAGAAGTTCTTTTTGATAAACAAAACTAGATGAAAATATTTGGTTTAAATTACTAAATAATTAAAAATAAAATTCTGTAAGAAAGGGTTTATGTAATTTTCTAGTTCAAAATGTCCCATTTTAATAAAAAGTTTTGATTTTTTTGTAAAAAACCTTCTAAATTTAATGAAATCCAAAAATATTTTAAAAGAATATTTATTTAAAATATGTTCTAATTTATTAAAAAGATATGTTGGTAAAACTTTGTAAACAATATTTTTCGTAAATTTCTTTATAAATAAAATTATGGGAAGAGTCTTAAAATTTTAAGACAGAAACCGGAACCCTGTTAAAATAATGCAATACATTATAAATAAACAGATTTTGCACACTATTAAATTTCGTTCATGATTTTGTAATCTTACTATAGATCTATTTGGAACAATTAAAAAAAAAAACTCGAAGTTAAGTATATTTTTTTTTATAAGTGCTTTTTAGCATTGAATATTGCATCAACTATTAGTTTGAAACCCAACCATGATTTTACAAACACGTCATAATATGATTAAAAAAAAAAAATCAAAGTCCACATAACTTACATTTTAAAACTTACAATATAAAAGTGAAATAATAACACTTGGAACAAATAACAAAATTTTCAGGAGTTTCCCAATGGGGAAATTAAATATAGCAATGCCCTTCACAAAGAGATCGATTTATAAAAGTTTGTTTAAATTTATTTAAGGCCAACTTCTGTTTCTCAATGTAACAGATTAGAGACTTATCTTTGTTGCGAAGGACTCTAGAAAGGGCGATTGCCCCCTTGCCCCATCATGTGGCCCCCTTGTGAGAAAACAACCCCCTGTCCACCGTAGGGTGCGCCCATTCTCGCCATGGACGCTCCAGCCATGCCTGTAGGGTAAATAATCATTCAAATAACATTAGAAGAGCAAAACAAACACAAAAAACTATTGAAATAAATATCCAAATACAAGTTTAACACAAGAACCCTCATAAAATTTTATATAAAATGTCTAGTAAATAATAGTTGCCTTTTAGTATTAGTTTGTTAGAATATATAAAGATTAGAAGGCTTAGCCCCCTACTCGCTAATGCACGTCAACTCTCGGAAGATTGCTAAACAATTATCGTTTCATTGATTCCATGCCTTTTAGTTGAATTTAGCACGTTTGACAAAGTCATTTTACTGTTCAAATTTTGAGATGTAGATGACAACAGTGACATTTTTTAGTTTTTCTCAAAGCATAATAAATTAATTGCCTAATATTTTATGTTTTTGGTACATCTACAGTCTACCCTCTTTCAAATGACACCTTGGTCATAAAAGTTGGTTATATAGTTTAGGAGGAGTGACTGTGACAATATAAGATCTAGCCTATTAAATATACAGATAATTATTGTATAGGGCATTTTTTTTTTACAAAATGTAATTTTTTTTTATGTATGATCTCTGCAATTTCCATGAAAATTATATTACTTGCAAATAATATTTTCAGGTCAGCTTGCAGCAATATATAGAAGAGCCACAGCAGTAGAATTAACTAGTTAAATACACATAAAGCGTGACTGGCCGCACTGAACAATAGCTCAAAGATAAGACTGCTTTGACAGTCAATAATGACTTTTATGTTGCCCCTGAAGTAACCAAATGCTGGTCACCAGTAATC
This sequence comes from Troglohyphantes excavatus, assembly GCA_963932185.1. Taxonomy (NCBI): domain Eukaryota; kingdom Metazoa; phylum Arthropoda; class Arachnida; order Araneae; family Linyphiidae; genus Troglohyphantes; species Troglohyphantes excavatus. The sequence goes on along the minus strand of OZ010673.1, from coordinate 62,898,337 downwards.
AGTGAGAAAAATATTGAAACTGGTTGCTATATTTACCTGGAGGCATCCCCATGCTCATCATATTCATACCATTCATAAGCATTGGGTTTCCGCCCATCGGCATGCTGGCAGCCATTGTTACCCGCTGCATACTATACTGCGGTAACTGTGAACGGATCTCTTCCTACAATTAAAAGAAAGTCAATTTATAAATGAAATATAATAAATGCAGTTACTGCAAATGCATTTCAAAAGGTGTTAAAATTTAATAAGAGTAACTATGGAATTGCTGTTAACCTTTTTCATAAAGTGAATTTTTTTCTCCCATTTGAGTTTTATTTTTATCAAGACCTTATTCTACGTTATTAGACAATTTTTCTAAAAACAAAACCATGCAAACTTTAAAACAACTGGGTGAATAATTTTACAACACTTTTGTTATTAAAAAAACCTAGAAAATAATTATAGAAAGTTTGGATTCTAATATGTTATTAAATATGCCAGGTAAAATATTTTCTGTAAATTTAATTTGCTAAAAAGGTTCTTCATTATTAAAATTGACCCTATCAAGTATATTATTTAAAAAATATATAATAGGTTTCCAGAAATGTATAATTTTTTTTTGTCTTACCAGAGATATATCTGCATCTGGATGCATAATTTTACTCGAAGGATTGTTTCCTGTTACTACAATAGCAGGCCGTTTAGCTTCACTGTTAGTTTGGGGACTTGATGTGGATTCTATATTAAAAAATATATACACAGTTCAAAACAGAGCACATATTAAAGGGAAAGAAGTTTAATATTTATGTAAATCAAATAAGATACTTAAAAATATAGTAAATTTTTAATACCTGCATTGTATAATACTGGGCCAGCACCCTGTGTCTTGGAGGGTTGTCCTGTAAAGATTCATAAAGAATGTTTGTCATTTCATTTAAATAAGTTTTATCAATTTAATTTAAAATTAATAGCAAATGGATAAAATATTGAAGGAATGACCATAAGGAATTTAGGGATGAACAGGATAGTGGTTTTGCCGGATACAGAATATCCAGTGCACATCACAAACTGGATATCAGATTTCCAAACTGGATTTTGTCGGATATCCGGTATTTTTCTTTTTTACAGAAAGATATTTTCTTAACAATTCTTTAATAAACTTCATATTTATTCATACTGATTTTGAAACGGCCAAAGCTGTACTGTTCAATGGTTTGAAAATGTAATTTTGAAATATGTCCAAATTGCTGATCTAAATTGTATTATTTTTAAATGCTAAAACTAGCTCTTACTAGATTGGAGAATAAAACAATTTCTAATATATAACGAAAAGATGTAGCTATGTACCCTACCCATGTGGATTGTTCAAACTCAAAGATAGCTAGTGGCTGGTTCCAAATGACTGCAGCATATCTTCCTTACCAGTGCATAATCTGTAACCCAGTGGTCTGAAACACACCTGGTCCGGTTTCAACATGAAAGTTATCATTTCATTCCTTACCCTATTGAATAGTCCGAGAAAATTTCAAGGGAGAATCTGCAGACTGAAGAAATACATTGGTAGTATTTTCAGGAAAATACTTAAAGCAAGAACAAAAGATAATTCATCGCCACAAAAAAAAATCTGTGATGTTTTATTCATCTAGCACTTTGTTTCTGGATATCGGATAGTTATCGGTTCATCCCTAGGAAGGATCAATATCACAGAAGACTAAATAATTAAAGTGGTTAATGAATGCAACATATGAAGACATTTTGTCAAAAGCTCAGATCCAAAAATTTAAGTCAGTGTTCATAAGTCCACGTAACTTTGCCCAACAAAAAATATTGGTAATACAAACCTGAGATACTAGGGGAGTTGTTCCCGCTGTAAGCTGGAAAGGTTGGTCTTGTAGCAGTAGACATTATAGGTTGAAAATCAGTCCCAACGGGCATATGAGATGATGATGTAGCCTTAAATCAAAGGAGGGGATTAGGAGAATAAATTTTATAGTCAGTTTATAAAAGTTCAAGGTCAGTTTTAGAAAATGGAAACTTTAAGTGATGTGCCGAGATTAATTTAATTTTTAAAACAAAGCAACATCTTTCTATTTCAACTCTGATTTTTTTTTTTTTACAAAACCGCAACATTAGTTTTAACTTAAATGTGGACGATATTTTTTTTTGCTATGGATTCCTAATACAAAAAAGGACTTTCATAAAAGAATTTATACCATCATGGATAATTTTTACACTTTTGTAGCTGCTCTAAAGACATACTTTTCAGCAGATACACAAAATATGAAAATTCATGTCATTTCAGTTCAAATCAGTCATGAAATCTCAAGATAATTCAAATTAGATTTTCAATATGGGCTTTTAAACTTCAATGCAATAGATTATATTAATGAATTCAGTATTTAGTATGAATATATACAAAATATTCATTTATTGTTTTCGATAGTACAAAATCTATAGAAAACAATAAATGAATAAATTTTTTTAAAAAACAATTCTTTAAAAAATAAAGATTTTGAATCTTAGACCTCTTTAAAAGAAATTGACTGTCAATAATATATTACAGAAGTTTTCTTACCTGTGCAACAGCAGCTGGGAACAGCGGCTTAGGCGGGGCGTGAATAGTGTGGGACATGGTCGAGGGAGGCATCATGGGACCTCTTTGCATTGCTGCCATGTTCATAGGCATTCTAGAGAAAGATATGTGATTTTTAAGGACTTGATCTAAGGTGACAAATATATATATACACATACACCAAAATTATAAATTTACTTATTCTAAAAAATTTAATTACTCTAAGAGCTTTTTGAATATTTTATTTTGTCAGAAGGGTGTAAAGCAATATTAGAAGTCACATAAGCAAATTTTTGCATAAAAAAACGGTCAGAAGTATTCAAAATAAACATTGATGCTTAACTAGTATGTGATTCTACAGTTTTTGCAGACATATAAATGCCAATTTATTATACTACATTTTGAATTAAGCAATTAAATTTTTTATTCAATATAAGAAAATAAGTTAATATCAAGAATAATTGATAATAAAATAAAGATATTTTTATATTATTGCAAACTGTAAAATTTATTTAAGCATTATCACAATTCAATGTAAAATATATAAAGTAATTTCTTAACTTACCCTGGTGGCATAAAACCAGGAGGCAAACCTAAAAATAAAATAAAATTCCCAATATAAATGCAGAGAACAGAAAGCAGCATCCAATTCATTGCATCGTCATGCACGGCAACATAATGGTAAAATTACGATTAAACTAAAATTATTGAGATCCCGTGAAACTACAACTATATTAATTTATAATCATCAATATTTTAACAGGGTTGATGCATTTGCTAACCGAAAAATGTAACAAGTATTCAATGTCATTTTCAGGTTTTATATATATTTAATTTTAAGAAGTATTATTTCTAAAGCATTAAAAATACATTATCACTGCGTATAACATAACAAACTACAGCTGTGTATCATTCGAAATTCACAGACAGAAAATTAATTTTGCACAGTTTACAATAATAATGGCTGTTCTAGATTTAGTCCTGTTAAAAACATAATGATTGATCAACTAATTGATTAAATCAGTCTAGTCATTTATAAACAAAAAAGAAAATCAACCAAAAAATGTTAGATTGTTCTTGAAGTAAACTAAAATTAGTATAAAAACAAATTTTGCAAGATGGCTTTTCATAGCTTATTCAACACATTCGGCAAATAACAATCTTTTATGAACTTTTATTTGAAAACGTTCTACTTAGAATTGTCACAATAATTGTTTCGTAAACAAAAACTATCCTTAAGTGATGTTACTAAATGTATTTGTTAAAGTTAAAAGATACAAAATTATTTTTATTTATAACGAAACTGAATTCAGCCTTTACATGCGAGTTTAAAATAAAGAAAAAGATAAAATCCATAAAAGCCCACCTTTATTCATGCTGGAAGTTGGCATGTCTTAAAGAGAAAGAAATAATTAATTGTCAAATCACCACAAGAAATTTTGAGCAGTGGTTCTCAACTTTTAATGCCCTACATACCCCTTATGTGCACAACACACACACAGTTTCATCAAAATGATTTGCAGACATTAAAGCTGAAATGTTTGGAGCAAAAACAGAGCAAATCTAATTTGCGAGGCACAACATTGGTTGTCAATGATTGCTTTGACAGCAAGACACCAGAGAAGTTGTAATCTAGTGTAAGTAGTGGTAGAGAGAAGGAAATCTGGCGTAAAGTCTCGAATGCATCTTTAAAAAAGGCAGAGTAACTAAATATTATTTTATATTTGTTAAAAAACATATTAAACTAAAATTTATAGTTACTATAAATTGTTATAACTAATTGTTGGTTTTTCTAACCAAAACCGCAATTGTGCAATTTTTTTTTTTGTATTGTAAAGATAAGAAAAAAAGTGTCTAATATCATTAACAAGTATATTGTTATTTTTTTCAAGCTATATTGAGATTAAGGTTTAGACTTTAACTAAGAAACTGTTTTTGCCCGCAACTAGAAAACCTGAAATGGACTTATACAGTATAGGCATTAAACTTTGCAGTTATAGTTTAACTGTTGGAATTTGTTCTCATGAGCAAAATATTGCTAGTAAATTATGTGTGGGACGACACTATTTCCTAAGAGAGTATTATTACTCTCTTAACCAAGACAGTTGTCTGGGTTTCTTTAGTCACAAAACTTGGGCTAAAAAGTATAAGTTTTACATAAATATTGGTATACAACTCTCTTCTAAAAAAATAACAACAATGGCTAAAGAATCAACCGATTACTTTCTAGATTACACAAATTACAAGTAATAACCTACCAGCGTTTTCAAACTCCAAATTCGCAATAACGGAAACATGAATAAAAAAATAAAAATTTGTAGAAATTAACTTTTATTTCCTTATTGACTTTCTTATATCCTACGGTGGAAAATTAGCTATAGCTAATCTAAGAAGAATATATTACTTTTTTATTTTATTGCCTTATGTAATGAATCCAGCTACAGAAAGTACTTATTATAAACTTCTGCAAAAATATGTCTGGGTCATTTTCATGTCGAATCAACAGGTCACTTTCCTCACCATCTCCTATTTTTATTAAATTTGGTGAACTTGTTATAGTTATTCAGAATGTAAAACACACAACATTTTAACTTCCGAGGAGTATTTGTTTTTTTAGTTATTTGCATTTCAAAATGACCGAAAACGTACAATTTGCCTTCCGATGGCTGCATTTAAATAATTACCATAACTCCTGTTCTAATTAACATATATATATAATTTTAGTATCGTTTTAAAACTCTTTAAATTACCTTTAAAATGATATGACTAGTGTTCACATAGTTTTAAAAAAGGGCAGGGGGGATTTGTCAAAAAGGGCACTTTTTGTTATGTAAAAGGGCAAAGGGTACGATTAGGATACCAAGGCAATCCTACAGACCTACGTTTTTGCGGAAAAATATTATTTTTTTAATTACAGGGCGCAAAGAAGATATTGAAAAAAGGCAGGGCACATTTTTACTTTTAAAAAGGGCAAGGCGCATCGGCACTTACAAAAAAAAGGGCAGGGCGCGGCGCCCTTTGAAAAACGCATAACAGGAACACTAAATATGACATACATGAAAGTTTGGATGAGAACATTTTAAGGTATTTTCACAGAATACTACAACATCTTAACTACAAGAGAAATTCACTTTTTGGGAATTCATTATCAAAGGAATAATATGACCTTGAAATATTTTCCACCAAACCTTCAAGTGTTTCATATAATTTTAAAGAGCTTTAAAACAATACCAAAATTATTTCTATATGCTAATTAGACCAGGAGTTATGGTAATTTAAATGAAGTCATCGGAGGGCAGATTGTAAATTTTCGGCCAATTTGAAATGCAAATAACTAAAAAACTAATAGGCTTATCAGGTTAAATTTTTGCGAGGTTTACATTCTTAGTACGTATAACATATTCACCAAATTTTATAAAAATCCAAGATGGCGCAAAAAAAAAGAGAGCATTTTCTTGTGTTGATTTGACATGGTATGACTCATCTACCATCCTTTTCTCTAAAACGTGCGACAGCAGATATGCATTGCCGTCTTTCAGCTACTAGGATATTATACAGATATAATAAGTAGCTTCTGATATAGACATACATTGGGCAATATTGGATAGAATGTAGAAATGAAAAACTGGACCTCAAAAGGCTAAAATAAAATTTCGAGGTCATAGATGCAATATTTTATATAGCAAAGGAAGCTTGACAGTAGGAGATTTTGTATTCTTTTTGACACACGCAAGGGGTATGGGTACCAAATGTTGAGAACTACTGAATTTAAGAAAAGAAAGTATATACACAATGATGTTCTCGTCAGGATTGAAAACTTATGCAAAAAAGATTGAACAAAAATGTAGTTTAGGACATAAAAAGGTTCGATGCAACATTAAACAACTTTCTATTATCCACACACAAGGACGATTAACTTAACAATATAATGATAACTCCGAAACAACCTCCTGCTTCAACTGTACAAAGTTTTCTCTAAAACTACAACATCAATATTTGTTTCAAATAAATTATATTTAAAAGTATGCCTTTACTAAGTTGCTAATTTACTATGAATTAATCTAAGTGTAAGAATACTTTAAATTACATCATATTTTTTTTTTTTTAAGATACTCCAAAACGAAAATCAAACAATAGCATCCATGTGTTAAGGGTTTGATTTTGGCTTTTCTAACATGTCAAATGCATACATTAGTAACTAGTGTACTAAATTTGGTTGGGAAAATAATTTTCTTTAATGATATGTGATCACAAACCCAGTCATTTTGAAACAGGTTTAAACTAAAAGGAATTTAGTTTAGTTATGCAAATATCAGAATCTATTTAAAGAAAGTTTAGCCTGATTCCAACTTTTGTGCTTGACCGAGAACATCAAAGTAAATAAACTTAGTATTGTGGATAAAAGCTAATAGTATTAAAGAGAAAGAGAACAATGAAAGCAAACACTTCATAATTTCAAAATATTTTTTTCCTAACATCACATGTTCTTTGAAACAAGTATGTCAATTCCTTGATAAATAAAATATAAATATACTATTCTATTAAATTATTTCAGAATATATTTAATTTTTTTTAAGTGAAATGCATTATTTTAATATAACATATTGTATAGAAGAAATTTTCAAAGGTAAGTAAAAGAAAACGTTTGTTCCTAGAAAATCTACCTTATTGTGGCAGCCTAACTATTTTGTATGCTATTTGCCACTTAAAATGATTCCTGGAAAGATTGGTGCTTACTGCAAATATGAAAATTGCATTTTAAATCTACTATTACAAAGTGAAGTTATTGTTTTCGGATTTAATTCAGCAAAGTATAACGTTCACTATTTTTAACGTGATAAATTAACTATTTAGGTGAAAAACTACATAATATTTATATGTGTAATTAATTTAATTATAATGCACCATAACTATGAAGAAAATGTCTCTTTTATTAAAAAGGGCATATTTAAATTGAAAATATGTAGTGTAAATATTTGAAATTAAAATGGACAAAACTGCAATTAAATAATACAGGCGAGGAACTGCTCTTCTTAAAATGAAAAGAGTTCCATGGCCATCTTGCAAAGACTGTCACACAGAACAGCTTAAACTACGAACAATAATGAATTTTAGTTCCAGAACGGAATGTGTTTATATTAAATGGAAATATAATATATATATCACAATGGAATTCTACAAAAGCATTAAAGAATTGAAATATTGTTGAAAAATAAAATCACAAATGTAAACTATCAGAAATTACTTTCAAGTACAATTTAAGAATTTTTTTTTTTTAGCACGTTAAGAACCAAATTCAGAATAAAAGACATTCTTAATTGACCTACAAAACAAATAGAGGCAAGTTTTACATTTTCTGCAACACAATACAAAACTTACTTAATTTCGATGTCTTGGTTAGAAAATTATTATAATTAAATTATTTTAATCTAATATTTAAAATCACAGTAAACACTACATATTTGAACTAAAGCACCACATACCCATAGGCATTGGTCCCATAGGGCCCATGTGTCCGGGCATGGGTGGGAGAAATCCCATAGGGCCCATGTGTCCAGGCATGGGCATTGGTGGCATTACGGGCATGGGAGGCAAGTCAGGCCTGTTCACCTTCACCTTCTCTGCTTTCGATGTGGATTCTCCATCACTATCGACAGTTTCAACTAAAAATATAAAGGCAAGAGTTTAATAAGTGTAAATTTGGTATGTATTTCGTGAAAATATAAAAAAGGAGTTTCTAAGGACCTTAAAATTAATTTATAAAGCCCTTATTTTTTAATGCAAAGAATCTGGATTACCTTTATAATGGAAAGTTAGCTCTAAAATCGCAAATTGGCTTCTTAACCATCTGACGGATGCAAACGTGTATATCTGTTTGTGTACCTCCAGTTCTTCCATTAATGCACGTAATATAAGAGTTCATAAAAAAATCTCTGCTTTGAAATATTTTTCTAATTTAAAGTATTGGGACAACTTTTGAAATCCTTCTCTAATGAAAATTTTTTTTTTTTTAAAGAAATGTGTTGAAAATATAATTTAAACTCTCCTGCAGTGAAAACAAACCTACAGATCCGGTATTTTGCTTATCCGTCAGATGGTTAAGAAATTAAAATATATTAATATAAAAGAGGAAAATATGTGCGATCCGCTAAAAGGTATTGAGTGCAAAGACATAGTTTTTCTACCAGATATAAAGTTGTATTTAATTCAAATTAAGATCAAACATTTTTAATAAAGATTTAGTAAAATAAAATGATAGTCGTTTTAAGTACCGTCCAAGAGCCTTAGGTAACTGGAAAGTTTCTAAGGAGCCTTTGGACAAAAGTAAGAAGTTTCTAAGTACTTTATAAGGGCTTGTGGACATGAAATTAAATTAAGGAGCATGAAATGAAACTAAGGGCCGTAAGAACTCTAACAGTTCAAACTCTTTGCTTTTCAACATCAAATTTATTAATAAGACAAAACAGAGGGTTATCTCGAAAAAGATTAAATAGTCTGCTGTGCATTCAGATTACATAGCAATAGCAATGCTTACAAACTTGGATAAATTACCGACAGTTGTTATAGACACTAACCAATTTTTAACTACATCTGAATAATTTAAAGTTGTATTTCATTTATTTTACAAAAATTAAAATCATTTATACAAAAAATTAACCGATTTTTACCAATCTCATACTTAAAATGTTCATTAAGTGGCAAAGATTCAAATATACATATGCAAGTCAATTTAATTATGAGGAAACAGGGTAGTATGCATCTCGTCAAAATGCATCCCTTCATGCAAAGATTGCACAATGTAACAACTCACTGCTATATCCGTGCTGCTTCTCATGCTGAATTATATCCTGCTCGGGAATGCCTTCCATGCCATAAATTTCTATATCAATACTATTCCTTGTTGGAAGAGCATTTGGGACTTTGTCAATGGAGTCTTTGTGAACCTAAAAGCAAAATAACAGAAATTATAGAGATAACACATTAACTATACAGTAGAAAGTCTCAAATCCGGAATCATCGGGACTTTGGCGATTACGGATTTCAGATCATCACAATATCCATTAACATTATCCATTCATTACTGTTTGTGCAAGAGAAATTCCGAATTCCTGCCTGGAAATGAAATGTTCCACGACAAATTAAAATTTTTATTAAAATGGATACTAAAACTATTAAAAGAAATCGCTAAATTAGAGAAAAAAAAAAGTTTATAGTTGTTATTTTAACCGAAAACGCATAGAAAATTGCTAAATCAGTAACGTTTCGCTAAATAAGATTGAAGCAGAATCGACATTTTTTAACATTCAACTCATTGGATTGTTTGTCCATTTCGTGTGCCAAGAAGAATGGATAACTTTGCGAGGTTTAAATGAAAGCAAGATCCTGTGTTAAATATAACCTCTCCAACACTACTCGCTATAAGCCGATTTGTGACGGAAAATTACTGAAAGCACCCATAATTTCTTAACTATCAACACATTCCGGTTTGTGCATTTGCGGGGTTTAAATGGATGCAAGTCCACTTGATAATTTCTCTCTTCCCTATTCTCCTAAACAGCCCATTTGTTATGGAAAAGTACTGTTAACTTCATTGTAGAAACGGAATTTCTTCAAATTCCGAGTTTGTCCACTTTAAGTTATTACTCAAGTCAAAATTAGTGCATGCACAAGTGGTGATCTTTACTTCCATGTTTTTCTGTCTAATTTGTTGATTTGTGTAAAAACGGGAAATACAAGTTTAGAATTTAAAAAAATAAATTAAAAGGTTAGGATATTAGATCATTCCAGGCTTTCTACTGCTCATGAAATGGAAATATAAAGTAAATGATTATGCAGAGAAAACAGTTTTAAAATTTTACCCCTTTTCTGACTGCTCAGATTGTTAAGGCTGCCAAAATTGAGCCATATTGTAAAGGTTTAAAATCTTCAAAATTTTATAAGCTAAAACATATTTATAGGGTGTCCATAATAAAAGTTCGCCTATTAAGAGATGCCTACACCTGTAACTATTTATATGAAAAATATAAATATAATCAAACTTAAAAAAAAAAATACAATATTGACTTTACCTGCCACCTACTGAAATCTTAATACTATTTAATTATACTAATAATTTATAATACTAGGTATTTACTACCAGTTAAAGAAGTTTATATAATAAAAAAAATATGTTAGTTAAATTGAAATGTTTAACTTTTAATGGATTTTGGATAATATTTCTTTTCAAGAACCCAATAAAAAGTTTTAGTTAGTTTATTATCTGATCTTGGCTAACAAAATTATTTAATTATTAATTTAACATTATAATTCTTAATTTTTTTTATAGGTCTTATGAAATTTACTTAAGGTTATCTATAAAAAAATGCATTTTAATTTTAAGTGTTTTTTAATTTAATGAACAAGTTGAAAAATTCAATTATTTTATATTTATTACAACTTTTTGAAATTGGTATCAATTTATAAAAATCATAAGTAAATTTTTGTGATGATTTCGAAAGTTGAAATAAGTATAAAATTTATATAATTAAATAATTTTATTTATCTAACTTGTTCATAAAATTAAAAATTATTTTTTACGTATTAGCATATTTTTCTTAAAGTCTTTAAAAAAAAAAAAAAAAAAAAACATTATTTTATTATTGGAATTTTTCAGTGTAAATTTATAGATACATAATTTTTTTAATAGGATCGAATTAAAAAAAAAAATTCAGCAAATTTGCACAAAAATGTCTTTACTACAATCTAGAAAAACGATAGCAATATGAGTTTACTTACTTGCATACAGTGAATTGCTAAACCTGGTCCAGTATATAACTTTTTATGGCAAATGGCGCATTTGAAATGTTTGGCTTTTTGATGTTGTATCAAGATTTTCTCATCATCAAACTCTCTGTTACAATACCTGATTACTGTTAAGAATAAACAAGTACACACAGAGAAATACAAGTTTAATTAAAAACGTATAGGATTTGATTTATTTTAATCTAGAGATAACAAATATAATTTTTTTTTGTAAAGATGTCTTTGACGGAGTGAATTGGCGCATATTTGAAAAAGTAGGCCAGTGATGGCAACGGTGTCTCTCGCCAGCCGACATCTATCAGCAAAGCAAACCCAGGTGCTCTGTTTATGCCTACTCTTTCAAGATTGAATGTGAAACGACAGAGATAAAAAAAATTGTGTTAAATTTTGAGGAGACTGGTTCTGAACTATTTAATTTATTCAGATTATTGTTAACAATTACAAAAATCAAATAATATTGACATTTGCTCAAAGATCAAACCCTATCTATTCCAGACATACAGCTATTGATTATAAACAAATCTTTTGGCTTCCTCATAAAAGTAACAAGCATTTTTAACTTTTCGTGCCGAAACCAAAAATACAAAACTCAAAACATAATTTACCGATATAAACAATCGCTTCTTTCATTCAGTGCTAAGCACATCTGTACAAACATTCATTTCACCACAAGAATTCGATCAGAGGTATATTCTAACCATAATGTATTCGTAAAACGCATTCATCGATCGCATCCACTCATCCAGCCCACACAATCAAAACGTATTCGAGAAGCAAGTGTATCCAACCCACATATATTTGCACACATTCATTCACATTTGCACAATCTACATAATCCAAGCCAAATTGTCCCTAATAGAAAATAAACCACATTTAGAAATTAATCGCCTTGGTGAGAAATTTACCCTAACACTGACATCCAAGACAAAATATTTTTTAAATATTGCAACGAGTATAATATATGAGGTATGAAAATAAGCCACATTCACATTATCATGTTAAAATAAATTGCTCTGCAAATTCAAACTCTTAATAGACATTAAAATGTCAGACATTTAATGTAGATTAATCTTTAGTTAAACATTTAAGTTTCTTGATATCACAAGACAACAAAATTTCTTTACTTAAAAAACTTGATTGAAGCCGACAATTATAAGTCAAATTTTAGAATGATTTTTTTTGTCCAAAATTGAAAACTCATGTATAAGCCTAGTTGTATTTTCGTACATAAAAAAATTCTGATTAAATTCGGCAAATCATCGAAAAAAGAGTGAAATTTCAATTCTTAACATAAATATTTAAGCCGAGAAATCAAAAGTTTAAAAAATGTGCCTGAGGAAACGGCCTACCTCGAAGTTCGCGACGATTCATCGTTCTTAAAAGTATACAACAGCTCTCGATGTTCTTGTGTCTTTCAAACCTCCATAGGACTTATTAAGTTAAATAACCCTTATTATCAGAATAAAATATTTTAAACCACATACTTAAATACCAAAATGTGCTGTTTCTAATTCTTAACATGGTTTTGTAAAGATTTAAAAACATCAACTATTTTCTGCGAACATCGTTAACTACTGTCGCCATTAAATACGGATGAGCATTTTTTTTATCCATCTCGGCAGGAAATACTAGTGTATTATGGATGAATATATAATTGTTCATAAAATATTTAGTTTCTAATTACGAAATAAATGACTTGAAGGTAGAACTTGAATTTGCAGATTAGCAAGTCCTAATTTTATCGCTTTAAAGTAGGGATGAAACGGATATCCGGTAACTATCCGGTTACTTTTTAACTATCCGATATCCGGAAGTAAAGTGCCGGATATCCGATTTTCCATGCCGGATATCCGGATGAATAAAACATAGAAGATTTTTTTTTTGTGGCGACCAATTTTCTTTGTTTTTGCTTTAAGTATTTTCCTGAAAATTCTACCAATGTATTCACAGTATGCAGATTCTCCCTTTAACCAATAGAAACTTTAAAAAACCCACTTTTTTTTCAAATTCTTAACTTTAAAATTATATTTTTAACGAATCGTTATGGTGGAGGGACATTACATCTCACAACTAATATAAAGTTGAATTAAAACATAAATTTCTCAAGCAAACTTGAGTTTTTATGTTTGGAATGAAAGGGCATATGGTAAAATTACAATTATTCAGAAATTAAGTGTAAAATGTACAAAACATAAGACCATTGCTAGCAGCACCCTAGAATAACCCTTTGTAAATGAAAAAGTTTTTTGAATGTTTATTCAATTTTGGTATCACTTTAAAGATAAGGAATTGGGAAATATTACAGAATAAAAAAATATTTTTCAATTTTTGACCGATTTCCGTTTTTTCTAATGTGTATGAGAAGTTATTTTCATAAAAAATAAACTGCCGGATATCCGGCAAAATCCAGTTCGGATATCCGATATCCGGTTTGTAATGTGCGCCGGATATCCGATATCCGGTTCATCCCTACTTTAAAGTCAATTCCATACAAAATTCTAGTAAAACAACTATTAATATCTGTACATAATATTACCAAGGAATGAAATCTGTATTCAGGAAATAAATTTTGTTTAATTATTGCAACCGAGGAAGAAAGACATTGACTTTAAAGACTTGTCATTTGCTACGCACGATGTCAACTTTTTAGTCTTCCATCGAAAATCCTATTAAAGTAACAAATACTAACTTCATAGATTCTACAAACCAATTAAATATATATCAAATTATATACTTTTTATTTAGCTAAACTGATTATTTATCTGAGTAGTGCAATTTTGCGTTACGATTATGCCGCGATGCTCAGAACAGTCTTCAATTTGCACATGCGAAACACATTCTCCATCCTGGATATGTGTCGCCGCTGTTCTAGAAGAATCCGCTTAATTTCCTCCCATTTTAAGCAAATTATATTATAAATTTTACTGACTCGCATATAAGCAGACTCTGCTACTTTTTTCATGAAATTTTTTAATTCAATTTCTCGGCTTATACGCAAGTATGTACGGTAAATAATTTTTTTTACGTCCTGTCTCAGACAAAATTAAAAAAAAGACAAAAGCTTTCCCACAAGAGCTTGGCTTTAGTAAAAAGCAGATATTTAGGACTATTGAATACATATAAAAAAACAACTAGAGCTGTTTTATATAATTGACCTGTTCATATGCAGTAGAATGACTTCTTGGCACCATAACTAAGTCCAAATGACAATAATTTAAGTGAAATGGTAACCTATACACAACCAAACTGACAATTTGATTTTTCAGTGTAACCCAAATCACAAACTGTGAAGTGCTTAATTTGGAATTTAATTACTAGAGTGATTATTGAAGTTAAGTAAAACTTATTATCATTATAACATACAAATATTTATGAAGACCCCTTGGAGACTTTTTTGAAAAGCTATTATCACAACGATAACACGTTTTTTGCATCAAAAACCAGTTTTGTTTCCATTTCCCCCCTATAGGGTTGTCGTAAGTGATAAAATTAGATTTGGCGAAAAATCAGGAGCACTGTAGAGCACATTTTATACAAATATGTTTTGTATTGAAATGTACTAAGATTTTGAACCTTGGCAATGTTTTTTGTTTTCAAAAGTCTTAATGCTGATGTGGCATTGATATTCCTATTGGTCTCAATGGCAAAGCATGCTAGGAGAGGGGTGAGTATCTATTATGAAATTACAATAATTTTTTAGACATTTTGAGAAGATTTAAAATCAGCATCATTAACATAGAAGACAGGTCAGTTACCTCCAATTCTCAGTGGTTTAAAATCACAAATTGGTCACCCTTCACAAGATATGTTTCTAAACGTTTGGGTATTGTAACAAATTTTATTTAAAATTAAATAAAACAGCATATCAATATACTTATTCGTAAGAATGAGCACATTTCCTAAAATGGTCGAAAGGTACATAATTTATCCTAATCAATCGAATATATAAATAAAATGTATTTTTAAGTTATCTAAGGCCGTTTAATGTTGCAATGACTTAGCAATAAATATGTAGGGTAACGAATATCTATAACTTCAAAGGATACCAACACCAGGGCTTCGAAGGCTTCTTTTTCTTTCGTCCCATGGCGTTTTCTTGAATTGATTTGAAAAAACTGTTTAGGAAGAAGTACAATTACGTGGCAGGCTAAATATTTAATAATTAACGAAAATACTGTTCGATTTTTTTAAACTAATATTTACATAAAACAAAATGCAAACAATCCTTCTTTTCTAAAAAAAATTGCGATTGCGTTACTAAACTTGCTTTTGACTTCACTTCAGTTTTTTGATATTTTTGATTTGAAAACAGAACATTTAAAAATATTTTCTTGAGTGCTATATATAATAAATTGGCAGTTTAAATGTGCATTCAAATATATCTGAAATGTTTTAAATATAATTTCTACATCGTGATATTTAAAAATTCTAAGATTTAATTAACTAGTATTTTTTGTTGATTTCATTTTATAATTGGCATAAGACGTGATTTAAACAACTAAACTATTAGGTAATCAACAATTTTCGCAATAAAACGATTTTTTAAAAGTAAAATTGATTTATAATTTGTTGATGTTCTTTCTTTTAAAAAACAAATGTATTTGCACATCGATTGATAGTTTTTTTTCTTATTAATTTTTCGATTTTTTAGGACGCAAAATTTTTATCTTAATCTAAAGATTCACGATGGCGGATGAAGGTAAGAACTGTTCCTTTCTGCTATCGTTAATTGTTTATTAAACAATTATTTAATTGCATTTTACACCCAACTACAGTTTTTTCATAAACTGCATACAGTTATTTAACTGTTTTTATAATTTCCGCTTTGTTTTGAAAAATATTTCAAATTTTTTGTAAATGTTGCGTACCGTTAAATAGTTGTTTTGATTATTCCCTCAAGTTTATTTATTGACTATTTACATTTCCAATTTGCTAAATTTATATAGTGTTCTTATGAAAAAAAAATTAAACAGTTTTTAAAAATGACCAATTAATAATATTAAAACATTCATTTAAGCCTTTTATGGAACATAGTGTAAAATCATACAGGTGACGGATATTGCAAGTTATTTGTCTGACAGTTTAGTTTATTTGACTTTTATTTTTGGTCCGGTTATATCGTTGTTTTTAGTTAAAGTAAAGATCACTGTGCGTCTTACTTTTTGGATGACACTAATATTTTTCTGGGATATTACTAACTAACCCTTTTGAACACTTTTGTTCTAATTTAATTACATTAATATGTCAACTATAAGGCTAATTTTATCAAATATATTAAACTGTGATTTGTATGGGGTAGTTAAAATTACTTAAAAAAACTAGTATAAAGTATTTGAGGAAAAAAATAAAGGGATTATAAGTTTAATTTTGTTAAATCTTCCACTTGCTACTACAATTGACATAATTTTTGCGATTATCATAGTTTCTACAGGGTTATTTATTTAGAAATCTTCAATAATAATATAAGATACGTGTTGTGGTTTGTGATACCAATGCTTTGCAACAAAATTCAGGCACTTCACTTTTAAATGTGCAAATTTAGTCATACATTTTGATTCGCAAAAGACGATATAGGCTCGCATAGTAATCTAAAAGTCAGTCAAATTTGTGTGGCAACCTTAAGCCGGCTTTGAGTTTCACTTCCCAAATCTTGTTTATTTTGTGCATTTCATCAAATGTGTTAGCCCACCACCTCTCATTTTCTAATGGCCTCTGTTAATTGGAAACTTTCACCAAATTTGAATGTATGATTAACTTAAATAGGAAATAAACCTTGTCTTTGCAACATTTTTAAGGCGACTGTCCTTTGCATAGTAATGGGTTTTCACAACATTCAATGTGTTAATTTCCTAAAATAAAGTTAATGCCAATATATGACATATTAAAATTTGTGTGCAAGTAATTAGTTTGCTCAATTACAATTGATGCATATATTTGTGATTATTTTCAATTTTTTTTTTGCCTCTTATAAAATTTTTTTTGGTATGACTATTCCAAAAGTAGACCTTCTCTTGTAAAACAATTCAAGGTATAGATGTATTATTATAGCATATTATAGCAACTCCACCTGACTTTGATGGTATTTTCCGATTATTGCGATGTCTTTCAATGTGGCAACCCTATGACGTCAGCGTACTGCATACTCGTTTGTGCGGCTCCCTGGACTATTTTTATTTTGTTGCTGTTTTATTTGTCAGTTAAGTAAACTGGAAGGAATATAAAATTTCTGTTTAATTTTCCTGGTGACTGCAGTTGTAGGAAAGGATACTTTTTTTAATTGTTTTATGGGTTAGTTTTTACGTGACAATTCAACTGCTTGAAGTGGGTACTAGCTTTGATCCTGAGTAGCCGAAGACCACAATTGCCATGAGCCATGATTGAGGTACGAGCCTGTGGCATTGGCACACGGTATGTGTGTGTTCTTAAGAGTGTCGGTCAATAATTATAAACACAAGGAAGGCCTAATAACCGCTTCTATTTCATAAAACTTGAGACTAAATTCTAGAGTTCATCGGAGCAAATTGAAAAAACGTTTTGGTATCTTTTTTCGTCGCCAAAAAATGTTTTTTTCCAATTTTCTTATAATACATCTCTTACAAATTCATTTACAATATCCTTTGGTGGAGATATTTTTTTATCTCTTGCTAACGCAAATGCCTGAGTATACTATGTACTTTAAAATGCTTTGGTGCAATTGTAAAAGAATTCTAGATAGCTAAACCAAAGAATAAACTCAAATTCTCTAATTTAACTGCTTCTTTATGGTTTTTAATGTGTAAATGCTTCTTTTTGATAGTTTTGTCAATTATTTTCCATATTACTTTGTGTGCCTTATATTTGGATGTAACTTTTATAAAATAATTTTTTTTATAGGTGCGTCTTCAAGCAGTAACTCAATTGAGGATGTAAGTAAATATTACCTTTTTTTCTATATTAATTTTGTATACTAGTTAATTTACTATGCACAGTTAATTTACTATGTCATTTCTGAACCATTTCCATTATTTTGTGTGGTAGAATAAATAAAAGTTCACTCATTTTAAACTTTAAAACATTAAAAATCAAACTTTGTTTTCTCAAATCAATAGCATGCTTTTTTTTGCAGGAGAAAAAGGGAACTAAGTTGTCGATCTAAATATTAGAGTTATATTTTTTTGTGGAGGAATTTTTAGTTTTTTAAAGATATTTTGCAAAACCTCGTGTAATTTTTTGAAAGATTAGATTTTTATTTATGGGTCATTTTTAAAACATAATGTATTTTTATTGAATAATTTTTTTTTTACAGGTTGAAGAAAGGCAAGAAGGCCAAACCCCTAATTTTGTATCTAGTAAGTTTCTTTATTGAGTTTTATTTATTTGCTATATACATTGTTCACTCTAGAAATAAAATGGGGCGGGGCACTGTTGGCTGGAAAAGGGCATCCTGTTATTCGAAAGGCACTTTTTGGTTTAAAAAGGTGCTTAAAAAAAGTTCGGAATGGGCGTGGCCACTAATTTAATTGTAATGCCCCATGCTCGGAATCATCGCAATTGCACAACACGCATAGTTAAAAACTGTTATGATTTGACACGCAGTGAATGCGCACCCATCGACGCATGGTGTCAGCAGCATCGCGCATTGCATGCGCACCCGTCTACGCACAGTCGGCAGTATAAATACTGTCGACGTCTGGTCATTGTCAGTTTCGAAATCATGTTCTGTTACTAGTTATGTTTACTTTTCGTTCCGGAATAATAAATATGTTTTAGTTTCTACGTCCTGTTTTACTGACCACGCTTTCCAATACCGCCATGTAACATTGGCGACGAGGTGTGTTCGACTTTCGCGGCACGGGTGGGCGGTTCCCTGTATGCAGGTATGAGAATTGCTGTGTTTCTCCGGATGCAGGTATGAGAATTACTGCGTTTCCCCGGATGCAGGTATGAGAATTACTGCTTCTTTCTGACAAGGGCGGATGTTGTAGTACGTTAAAAAATTTTTTTTTTCTGAACCCCGCTCCCGTGATGGCCGCCGTCGGCTCGATTTCCGAGATCGATGTATCAAACCCTAGTTCTTGGGACTTGTATTGCGAGCAGTTAACATATTATTTAGAGGCAAATAATATTACTACTGCCGAACGGAAACGTGCTACCTTAATTGCCGTTTGCGGTATTAAGACAGTAGGCATTATCAGGTCTTTGATTACGCCGTCGACTATTGCCCAAAAGACTTTCGACGAAATAACAGCTGTTTTGAAAACTCATTTTAGTCCGAGACCATCCATTATATTTTCCCGGTTCAAATTTCATAAGCGAATTCAAAATCCAAATGAAGGGATTAGTGATTACGTTGCCGAGTTAAGGCGACTTGCGGAGGTATGCGATTTCGATGCAACCTTGTCGGAGAGGCTCCGCGACCAGCTCGTATGCGGGTTACGAGACGAGGGCGTGCAGAGGCGGTTGTTATCGGAAACAAGTTTAACTCTTGAGGATGCCGTTTCTAAAGCTTTGGCCTACGAATCTGCTGCTTCTCAAGTTAAAAGTATGCATTCTTTGAATTCGGGACGGGTCGCGGGTGCTGAATTCGTGGATTACGTGAAGTCGGGAAAAGGCAAAAGCGAACGTAAACAAAGATCGGAGTTCAGTAAAGGTAAAAAATTTTCAACCAAAAATGCTTGTTTTGGATGCGGAGAACAACATGAACGCGTAAATTGCAGGTTTAGGGATGCAAACTGCAGGGCTTGTGGTAATAAAGGGCACATTGAACGTGTCTGCCGTAAAAAAGGCCACGAGCCTAAAAATCCGAATTTCCGGAAATTACATGGCATAGAAGTGGTCAGCTCTTTGAAAAATGATTACTGTTTAAATTCTTTGCAGTGCAGTTCCCTTAAAGACAATGTTGTTGTTAAACTAGAGGGACATGAGATTAACATGGAGGTAGATTCCGGGTCCTACTACTCCATAATTTCTTTTAATACCTTTAAACAGATTTTTGGATCTAAAAGGCCAAAATTAAGTACCACTTCGGTAAAATTACGCGATTTCCAGAAAAACAACATAAACCTTGCTGGGAGATGCACTGTAGAGGTTCAGTTTAAAAATTTCAACCCAGAATTGGAACTTTTAGTCGCAAAGTTTAATTGCACTAACTTTCTGGGGTATTCATGGTTTGATCCGTTAGGCATTTCTATAAGTGGGATAAATTCAATTTCTGACCCTGTTCTGGAAGTAGTGAATGAATTTCATGAAGTATTTAGTGAGGGGTTAGGGGCTTACACTGGTCCAGAGGTTAAGCTACCTATAGACTCCAGGGTTCCACCTATCAGGTGTAAGGCTAGGAATGTTCCACTAGCATTTAGGGCAAAAATAGAAATTAAGGTGAGACTCTGTGGAGATTATAAAACCACACTTAATAAGGCTATGGCAGCATTCCCCTATCCGATACCAGCAATTAACAACTTGTTAACTAATTTAAAAGGGGGTGGATTTTATGCAAAAATTGATTTGGCCCAGGCTTATTTACAGCTGCGTGTAGATAAAGAATCTGCGGAGGCTCAGACTATAATAACTCACAAGGGAGCTTTTAAGGTAAATAGACTTCAATTTGGGGTAAATGTAGCTCCGGGACTTTTTCAGAGTTTAATGGAAGAACTTTTTGCAGGATTAGAGGGGGTAATACCATATTTTGACGATGTCCTAGTTCGTGCAGAAACACGTGAAGAGTTAGCGTGCCGATTAACTGAAGTTCTCAGTAGGCTTAAAAAGGCTGGGTTACGTGCAAAAAAGGAAAAATGCCTTTTCGGGGTAAAAGAAGTGGATTTCCTGGGGTATCGTGTCAATAAAGAGGGTATATATCCATCTAAATCTAAGGTCGAAGCTATTCGTGCTGTACCAATTCCTACTGATAAACAGCGCTTGCGTGCATTTCTAGGCTTAATTAACTTTTATCATGGATTTCTTGAGAATAAAGCTACAATTGCTGAGCCTTTACATAGGTTGTTGGACAGTAATGCTGAGTTTAAGTGGACATAAATGCATACAGATGCCTTTAATGACTTAAAGGATTTGATTTCTTCTTCCAAAGTGCTTGTGCCTTTCGATGCATCGTTACCGATAGTTCTTACATGCGATGCATCGCCTTACGGTGTAGGGGCTGTGTTAAGTCATAAGTTGCAGGATGGACGGGAAGCACCAGTCGCATTTTCGTCCAGAACTTTGACATCAACAGAGCGGAATTACGCGCAAATAGATAAAGAGGCACTTGCCATTGTTTCGGCTATTAAGAAATTTCATCATTTCCTTTATGGGCATACGTTCACAGTAGTTACTGACCATCAGCCATTGTTGGGATTATTTAGTCGTACGAAGCCAACTCCCGAGATTGTTTCTCCCCGAATGTTGCGCTGGTCTCTCATGTTAAATGCGTATGATTTTTCCCTCATTCATAGGCCAGGGAAAAAGATAGGGAACGCGGATGCATTAAGTAGAATTCCAAAGCCAGTACCGGATTCTGAGGTTCCTCCCCCATATGAGGTTCTTTTCATGGAAGACCTCGAGTGTCCTCCCTTAAGTGCAAAGGAAATTGCTAGGTTTACATGTAGGGATCCGATTTTATCAAGGGTTCTAAATTTTGTGTTAAGGGGATGGCCAGAACGGGACCTGGGTTCGGAATTTAATACGTATTTCCGGAAAAGGAGTGAGTTGTCAGCTCATAAGAATTGTCTCCTTTGGGGGAATAGAGTAGTGATACCTGAAAGGGGACGTCAACTCGTGTTGCGGGAGCTGCATCTGGCACATCCAGGAGTGGAGCGCATGAAAGCTCTAGCTCGATGCTACGTATGGTGGCCGCACATAGACACTGAGATTCAAGGTCATGTGGCAGGTTGTCTGTCGTGCCAAGAAACGAGGCATGCACCACCACGAGCTCCCGTACATCCATGGGAAATCACCACAGTTCCATGGTCCAGGCTCCATGTGGACTTTGCTGGTCCGTTCCAAGGACGCAAGTTCCTGGTAGTTGTTGATTCCTTCTCCAAATATACAGAAGTGAAAGAAATGTCCTCAACGACTGCATCTTCAACCATTGATGTTTTAAGAGACATTTTCGCAACTCATGGCATTCCCGACGTTGTAGTCTCAGACAATGGACCACCATTCCAATCGAAGGAATATGGAGATTTTCTAGATGGAAATGCTGTTCGTAGGGTGCTGATTGCTCCTCGACGTCCTGCTGGCAATGGACAGGCAGAACGAGTCGTCCAGAGTACCAAGGACTCTCTAAGGCGTATTGTGAAGGGAACGTGGAAGAAACGTCTTGCTCAGTTCCTTCTGCACCAACATATCACGCCTTCCACCGTCACTGGTCTTAGTCCTGGGGAGCTGTTGATGGGAAGACGACTACGAAGCTGTTTAGACAGGCTGCACCCAGATTTCTTGAAAGATCAGAGGGAGAAGCAGGAACTAGCTTTTGAGAAAACTAGTGATCGACCATTGCGACAGTTCGAGGTGGATGATCCAGTAATGGTCCGAAACTACTCTCAAGGTCCAGAGTGGATTCCAGCTGTAGTGACTCAGTCGACAGGTCCTGTGTCTTATCGAGCTGCTACTGATTCTGGAGAGATAGTGCGTCGTCATGTTGACCAGATGATGCGTGCTCCACCATCCACTAGGCCTACCCTCCACTTGCCATCGCAGGCTCCTGAACCAGTTATGCCAACTGTGGATCAAGAAGAGCCGTTAGAGTTGTCTAATGGCCAACCGTCAACTTCTACAGTGCCACAGAGTCCAAGTGTTCCATCTGAAAGAGTTGTGTGTCAACAAGCACCTGATCTTCCACAATCACGTCCAAGACGAACGATTCGAAAGCCAGAAAGATACAGAGACTTTGTGACGCATTAACTGGGAGGAAGGAGTGTTATGATTTGACACGCAGTGAATGCGCACCCATCGACGCATGGTGTCAGCAGCATCGCGCATTGCATGCGCACCCGTCTACGCACAGTCGGCAGTATAAATACTGTCGACGTCTGGTCATTGTCAGTTTCGAAATCATGTTCTGTTACTAGTTATGTTTACTTTTCGTTCCGGAATAATAAATATGTTTTAGTTTCTACGTCCTGTTTTACTGACCACGCTTTCCAATACCGCCATGTAACATTGGAGCCTCTCCGCATAACATTGGAGCCTCCCTCTCTCTAACATTGGAAGTTTATCTACTGTCAAAATTAACTTAATTCCGGTTTACAAAAACATGTTTAAAGCCATACTTTTTTTAAAGACGGCTAGGTAAACAGGACATTTGTGCTTGACTGAAATGGGCAAGAAGGGCGGAATTTTTTCCCAAAGAGGGCCGTATTTTTGAAAAAAGAGCATGAGGGAGCTTTGATTGAAATGAAAAAAAGAAGGCCGCCCTTCAAAAAACACCTAGAGTGAACACTGTTAATGCTTTAGTACTTACCCCTAAATCTTTTTAGTTTAATTGCATTTTTATAATTTTTTTTTTTGTAATATGATTTACATTTTAAACCTATAAAACTACCGTAAACCAGGACAGCGGGTAATTTTCAGCTTTCGATAGTGGAGATTGAGCACCAATTTGAAACACATGGCATTGGCTGGAAATTTGAAAGCAGCTATTTACCCACTCTTCCTAAGTTTCTTTTGTTTACGGTATTTGTTGTTTCTTTATAAATATGTGAAAAATTAATTTTCAAAAATGAGTATGGGAAAATATAATTATACTTGTTGTTAACAGGATTTACAAAATCATAAAAAGTTATTACATGTTTTTTGCATACCTTGTAACTTAATTGTCTGATGTGATGATTTTTGCAATATAAAATCGTTATAATGTGACAGTTTATATCATATTGTGAATTTTTTAGTGTTCTTTTCTTTATATTAAAAATAAGTATTTTAAAATTCTGAAGCTCATAAACTTAGTTTTCTGACTATTAATTGAGCAAAAAAAAAATAGTGAAATAACTTATTACTGCATCAAAATATCCCCAAATTCAAAAAATTCTACATCACATATCTGATCTATCTTTTGATTAAATTTATGTAATAGAAAATTGTTAATTACTATTTTGTATGAATTAAAATATATATTTTAAAAGATAATTTAGTTTTTTATAAGTAAAAATACTGATGCATTTATTTCCTAAGTCCATTTTTTTAAATTATAACATTTGTGCTGTTGTATTTTTTATGTACCTGTGGCCAGCTGGTCGCTAAGCTTTAGAGTATTAAACACATAACCAAAGGGTATGGTTCGAATCTCGTATTGGAGAGTGCAGGAGCTTGCAATATGAGGATTGTCAGTTTCGTTTCACGTCGTCCACAGAAAAAAAAAACACTATATATAGGGCACTTTACACATGATATTTATTGTAGTCCAAATGTTTTCACAATATTCGTATAATGCCAACTCGACTGTTGTGCTCATCATCTGTCCATGGCTAAAAGTTACGAGGCTATGTTCATAAGTCTCGGTATAAATCTTAACTTTTGCCAATAACCCACTTTGTAGTTCTAGTGCAAGGTTGACCCAACCAGCATACCTGGACAGTGGTATTATGTAATTAAAAAAATCGTTGTTGGTCACAAAGTTTATGTATTGTGAATACTTTTGATACTATAATAAATACTTTTTATTCTGTTTAAAATAAGCATGTATGTTTTTAAAATACTTTGATTCACAAGGGAAAAATTTTGGTGTTTTAAGAATTGTGATAAATTTTAATTGTTTTTTTCCCTCTCCTACAGGTTTTAATTCTAATGCTAATGACAGCTGTACAGCTGTGAGTAGTTCTGGTCACATGGGATGTGGAAGCCAAGGTAATCACTCGTAGACATTTTCATTTGAATTCCTTCCCAAGTAACACAAAGAGGACGCATCAGCATTGCGAATATAGTACATACTTCATTATTCAAGTTTTGGGAACATACAGTCCTTGAATCTTTTTGTTTTAATAATCCTTTGATGCTTTACTTTTCCAAGTGCTATCAAAAAAAAATTCTTGAGTACTTGTAAAAGTTTGTTTGCATAGGATTAATTAAAGTTATGCTGCATAGAAAATGATGTGGGCAATAATTAAATGAAAAGAGGATCTTATTATAGTATTTTTTAAAATTTTATTTTCCCTCTGAAAAATTGGAGTTATCATGAAAAATCTATTGGATAGGATTTGTATTTTATCAGTAAAAAATATTAAAATGGATACACAATAAAAAGTTATGTTGATTAAAATATAAAGAAAGGAATGCTAAAGAATTAAAAAAATTAAGTTGAAATAACTTGTTTCCTTTCTAACACATCAGCATAAAATAAAGTGGGAAAAGCTTATTCTGAATTATTAATTTAAACTTGTTAAATTTAATTAAATTGAGTAGGAAAATGTTGCTAAGATGAACAGAGACACAATTTAAAATTTGTCAATTGGGAAAAATGAATTTGGTAAACATTTAATTATAATTATAATTCAAAGATATCGAAAACCCTTGACTCTGAAGCTAAATATAAAATGAGCAAGGGTTACAGTCTGTGACATAGCAAATAAAATGTTTGCCATTAGGGAAAATTCCTAGTCTAATTGTTATTTTTATACAGGGGCTATATTTCGATACTTGTTTAAAAAATTACAGATAAGTTTTACATTCAAAATCATGTTGCAGACAAACAATATTCTGCTATTGAGAGTAAAGCATAGCTCTAGTGTAGCTACATCATAAATTTCATTCAGGCCTAGTTATCTACTCAGCTATTTGTCGCTGTGCTATAGTAATGTTTTTAAAACAATAGAATTATGACAAAACAAAAAAGCTTGCAAATCGTTTGGCACCGTTTTGTACTGCTTCGAGTCTTTATTTGAACCGTTTAGAGCTAAAGTGTATCAAGTCCACAAGTTATAGTTTTGGGATAATCAAGGTAAAAGTTTATTAACACTAGTTGAATCCTAAAGTAATTTAGACAATAATAATAACGTTTGTTAGAAAATAGGGGACTTGGTTCACTATGGCACTGGAAATATATACCATTAAAAAGTATTAATCCACAACATAATTATTATTTTATACATTTGAACTTGATCCACTTTAGCCCTAAACGTTGCATTTAAACCCTTAACCGAGAATAATGGGTACCACTGTTCCAAACGGACAATGACAAGTAGCACTAGTCATGCTATATGTATAGTATTTATTTTCAATGTGTTTGACTTTCCAAATTTGAAAATTAACTGGTCCTTTTTGGCAGTGCATTAATTTCTCATCTAAATAGTTGAAACTCTTCTTTTTAAAAAAAAATTGTGATGTCAACTATTTTTCTTTTAATTTTCCAATTAGTTTTCCTTCTTGGAAAGGAGAGCGGGAATCCGGCTACTAATCCATTCGCCATTAAAACATCAGCACCTACGAGGAGCGTTGCCGATAGCACAGAGAGCAAAGGTATATTTGCCTTTTTGTATATATCCAAATTGTAAATTATGGATTAAAATATATGTTTTTGGAAATACTGTTGATATATTTGATACTTTTTGATAGTATTTAAATTTGAAATACATTTTAGAAATTGAAAAATAAATGTTGAAAATTGTTCAAAAACAAATGTGTTCAGTTTTGCCTTTAACATGGCTAGTTATTTAAGTAAGTTTATATTATTTTATAAAAAAGAATGTGACAAAATAACTAAGTTACTGAATATATGATAAGCAGTTTATTGGTGTAGTTAAAAGAAAATTTAAAGTCGATATTTTTAATGTTTCCTACATAAAACAAATTATGGTAAAGCATTTTAAAGTTTTCAGCAGTCAATGTGAATTTTTGAATGGATCACAATATAATGTTTAAATATTATTATTAATTTCGATATATAATAAGTAACTGGCTATAAGTTCTCTGCATAGCTGGGATGGATGATAAAGGATGAATTAAAACAGTGATTGAGATATAACATGCATGAGCGCCTATCCATCTCAACAAGTCGTGTTCTTACCTTTGGAATATATTCGGAACTGTTGTCAATGTGTTCAATTTAATTGCAAGGTAACACAATAAAAAAAGTAGAATGAATCGTTAAAACCATTCTGGTATACTTGTTTAAAGTATAGTGCCATAGAAGTCATGTCAATAGAAGTGAATTATTTTTTAAGCTAATAAAGAATTGCAGTATATTTTAATTCACTACTTTTGTCCTTTCTCTCATTACAATTATGCAAAAGAAGGCTGTAACTTTTTAGCTTATTTTTTGACATATATTTTTATAACTGACATTTTTGTTATTGCTTTTAACTTAAATATGTATAAAAAAATTATGCAAAACATTCTTTTCTGTTTTATATAAATTTCAATATAAAATTTTACTTTTTAATTGTAAGGAATATTTAGTCAGTTATTGGAGCTTAAAATGTCCAATTGATTGGATATATGTTTTTTTTATTTTTAGAATCAAGGCCCCTACTTGCTCCACCAACTTTAAAACTAGGAATTCCAGGTATGTTACGATATGCCTTATCATACATTATGACATACTCAACATTTATCTTTTGTCTTGTTTTAAGTATTTTACAAAATGTTATTTTTAATAACCAAAAGGCAAAAAGTATTAAAAAAGATACACATGTTTGGTGAGTATTAAAAAAGATACACATGTTTGGTGAGTAAAACCGCTCCCCTCATTGGCAGAAAAATAGGATAATAAGGTTTTGTGCTGAATACAGGGTGGCAACATAACCTGGGAAATCAGAGAATTATGGAATTTTTTAATTCTGGAAACTTTTAAAAATTTCACAAAAAATCAGGGAAATTTTCAAATTTGGATCTTTAAAACAGTAATAATAGCCTATTATGCTCTCTATTCTTTATAGTTCAGTTGTCAATACAGTCAAACCCCGTTATAACGAACCCTCAGCGGACTGGTTCAGAAGTTCGCTATAGCTGAGGGTTCACTATATCCGATTTTTCAAATATTGACGATATAAAAACTTCTTAAAGTCCTTAAACATGTTTTGTGCGAAACAATTACACTGAACACTGAATTGCAATTAGTATTGGGCAATAATAAAGTAAAAGAAATATTTGTTTTTAAAAACAATTAAATTAATATACTACTACTTAAATTTATTTATCTAAAGTATGAAAAGAAGTTTTGATTTTTTGTTGAAAGCATCAAAAGAGTCCATTACATTCTTATCCACAGTTTTTGTTGCAAAGAAATTATGCAAAATGTTCACAGCTGCCTTACCCTTATTACCAGAAATTGAAGGACCTGAACTAACATCCCCTTCGTATGCAATAACTGTAGATAAACGATAATCACCGTTTTCTATTCACTTAATAATTTTCGCTTTATCCTCAATGGAAAAGGCATTAGCAAACAGGAGCGATTTTAAACCTACGTGAAGTCCACAAGTTAAACGATAATCTTCAGCAATAGAATGAAAGGAATAGGCAAAGAAAGTATGCTAAACCAGTTGAACAAGGGAAGGGGAGGAGCTGAGCAGGGGAGTCTATTGTCACCTTTGAGGAACCTGGATTCTGTCAAAGGAACAAAGGGTAAGGAATATGGTCGGGGCGAGTAAAATTTTTGGGAAAAACCTGAAACTAAACTGGAAAAGTGTTAATTTTAGTTCCCTACATCCGAATTCCTTACTTTTGAAGATCGTTATAAGCATTTGAAAATACATTAGTGGCATAGGAGTTCGGTTGGGACCAATTGAAAAGTTCGTTACAACCGAGGGATCGTTATATCCCGGGTTCGTTATACCGAGGTTTGACTGTATTTCCTTTTAGTTCTCAAAAAGAATTTTTAAAAAAAGCATGGCTGTGCACATTTTCAGTTTTATTTATGTAAAAGTGTGAACCACTGCAAGGGAAAGCAAAGCATGTTGGACTTTGAATGTAAACAACATGTGCAGGGCTAATGAATATGGGATTTATTAAAAATTGGAAGGAAAAAAAATAAGATATATATTTAAAAATATCTACAAAAGAAATTATTTGAAAAAATTGGCTTTTTTCCATTATCTGCTTCTAGAGAACATGTTTAATTACTATTATTGTCGTTATTATACCTGTCGTATTTGTATAATTTTGTGTTTTATCCGAAAAAATATATTTTAACTGACTATAAGTATTATAATTTTTCATTTATAATGCAATATATTGTATTATTGCAGCATTGATACTTTGTTTCTATACAAAGCATGTATAGCAATATATCTTAATTTAATTGTCAAATCTGGGAAATTTGTGTGACACCATCAGGGAAATATCAGGGAACTTTTTTTCCAGGATTTTGTTGCCATATATGTTTTTAAGAAAGTGAAGATTGCCAACTTTTACTGAAAATTGATTGAAACCATTTATCATTTTAAGGGTGGTATTACACTATCAAAGTTCTTTGACAAAGATCTTTTATTAAATGAGTTTGACAAAGAAATATGGTAATGGCTAACTTTGATAAAAGACAAACTATGTCAAAGAAATCGTTTATAAAAGTTTGCTTCTTCATCTAATGTTTTATAAAAGTGGGTGCTTATGTATTCTTCGCCATGGCTTTAACCATTGAAAATCCCAGTCTTTGTTATTTTTTCTGTGTCAAATTTAATCTTGCTTTTAGTTCTTGGTTGCTGTGCAAATAAACTTAGTTCTCGTTATTTGAAACAAGTTTGCTTTGAACAATTAATTAAAAAATGAGTGACAGGTGGTCAGTAAGATGTTAATCTATGAATTTCAGAAATTCTAATTTTGTCCATGACATCATGTGCTGACTACAAAACCATAAACAAACGATGGAACATTTATTAAAAAAAAGTGGAACATGCTTTGAAAGAAAATGGGTTCAAGTAACACCACTGAAGGTGTGAAAAAACTTTATGGGCTGAGGAGCCAATACCTGGCCAAAAAGTTGATAGCCCAAATACACATTATTAATTGTTATACTTTTATTAGTTATAATATTACATATAAATTCTTATATGATCTTATTGCTTAACATACATATATTATGTTATGCAATAAATTTTAAAATCGAAGCCATTTCAGTAAATCCGAATGCTATATTTACTACAGCAATTGAGGAAAATACTTCATATCCATAGATACTTTATTAGTATTCTACCATTTGTTTCTGTTTTTATAGTCAGCATGCCGTGAATTGTAGAAAAATTCATAGAAAACTACTGGTAAAACCGCAAACTCAAACTGACCCAAACTTTTATGAAATCTTTTATAAATGTTTTATGTAGTGTAATATGTTCTATTTATTGTCTTAAAATATATTTAAAAAAATATATTTGAGTAAAAGTTTTATAAAAAATCTTTTTTCAAAGAACTTTGATATTGTAATACTAGACTTACTAATGCAAACTGGCCATTAGAAAAAGTTGGATAGTCTTATATAATTTTGTTTTTGATTAAATGCAAAGCAATTAAGAAGTTTTGTAAACTGTTCCCTTTTTATCGTCAAAATTACACCTATTATATAAATCATATTTTTCGTTTTTAGAAACTCCCAAGATAGTTCTAAGAGCTTCTGCTCTATCTGTACAAGCAGAAAAACTTAAACTAATGAATAAACATGATGGAAGTGAGTATCTTTTTTATCGAGTGTGTTTTGTTTGAAAAGCTTGTGAGAGCATGTCTTCTTATTGGTCATTTAATTTGTTTCTATTCTTTAACTTAATAATTTTGAACAATAATTGTTTTAGTATAACCTTGGGTTCCGTGGCACCTAGTGTTTGACAAAGCATAGCCTTAGTAACTTTTGTGCCGTGGAATCCAACCAATCAAATAAATGAGGATATAAAAGTAATTTTTTGAAACTGAGTGATTGCATAGTTTTGAAAATCCAACTATGTTCAGTTTGTGTAATGACTGATAAACATGTTGAAAAAATCGTATTTTGTAAGGGTTAAGCTTTGGAATGTAATGTTTAGAATAATTTTGTTCGAAACATTGGAAAATAGACAACTTAGTTAAATTAATTAGTTGTAACTCCTCCTCTCAATTTTTGTTGAACCCCATTCATCTGAGGAAAGTTCAATTAAGTTTTAAATTGACCAAAATGATTGAACTACATTCTTATAATAAAATAAAATTATAATATTTTTTTTGCGTACCATAATGCAATGAACATATTTTGGCTTAATTAAGTTTATTGACCATCACAATTTTTTATTCCAATATTTTTTATTTTATAAAAATATGTTATTTTGAAAACAAAAAAAGCACCAAATTCATAATCCTTAAAAAATGTATGTTATATTGTCATATTTCATATGTAGTCAAAATTCTTTTTAATATTTTTTCTGTTAAAATGTCATATTTTTTTAAAGCTGCACATGTATTTGTCTTTATAAGACAAGTTGTTAATACATGCAAAACAAATGTAAACAGTTACCGGGTTTGCATGGTCTTTATAAACTCTTTATTTTTGATGTGTTTTGTGTGTTTGTTCTTTATTTGTGCTTATAAAGTACTTAGAAAATCTATTGTCCAAGGGATCCTTAGAAACTTTCAAATTACCAAAGATTTTTAGAAAGTCCCTAAAATTACTACCATTTAATTCATTTTACCTCTATTAATATGTTATCGTAATGGGAATTATGCACAACTTTGTATCTAGGTTAGAAATCTATAGCTTTTTTGCACTAAATATCTTTTAGCTGATTGCATCTATTTTCCTCTTTTCCGTTAATTTATTTTTGACTAAGAAGCCTATGTGCGACTTTATGATTAATGTAGCGTTACAAATTTATAAATTTTTTTTGCATTAAAAATAAGGTTCTTATAAATTGTTTTTAAAGTATTTAAAATGTTCTTAGAAACTTTTTATTTTTAGAAAATGCGTACAAACCTTGATTTAGGGGCATGATTTGAACTATAAACGTTTATAATGTGATTCAAAATTATAAATGCAACTTTGTTAAGAATTTTTTTTAACAGATTTGATTTTTGCAATGTATAAAAGTGTGGACATTAGATCCTTATTATTTAATTTCCTGTAGGTCCTACTAAACAAGAAGGCAAAGAAAATTCATCTGACGAAAGCAATGTGGCCAAAATTCCTCGTTTAACTACAACTGAGACTAACGGTAAACTTTCCAAGGGCGAGATCTTTGCATCTGGTATCTCTACGTCTTCTACCGAGGTCTCTGCCTTGTCCTCGCCTTCCAAGCCCATTGCAGAGAACGCTTTTAGTCTAGCAGGGAAAAATGCAGATGATCAGTGAGTTATGAAAATTACTGGGTATCTAATTAATATTTTTTTTTACTCGATAGGTTTTAAAATTGTCAGGTATAAAAGACTGAAAAACTTAGTAATCCATAACCGGACACAAGGGTGTCAATATAAGGGACAAAGGTAAGGGATTGTATTTTAAACCTGATACCCCTTCTATAGCCTGGTTTTTGAGGTTATGTGTCTAAATAACAATAAGATAAGTTATTTCACAAAATAATATCAATGTTTTCAGTTTCTATAACACAATAACTGTACAATCTAAATCTTAATATAAATACACTCACTTCTTAATGATTCCATCAAGAAAGGCAATGCAGGTCAGTGACAACAGAACATCCATCCACCATGATGTTCCCAATATAACTGACAATCACCTGTTTCACTTGGAAATCAGCTCAGTATAACTTATTACAAGAAATGGTATCTACTTAAGATATCTAAATTATGGTATTTCCTTTGCAATCAATTAAACAATAGGCGTCAACTTTAGGGGCAGTGTCAGGTTTTGGTGCTTGTTATTTTCTTTAATTAAAGAAATAAAAGATACAAATGAATATATATATTAGCATATATTTCACTGTGTTTTCACAAAAAAAACCACTATATTTGTTTCAATTTCGATTAATTCTCAGTTTTATTTGTGTTTGCATATAAGAAATTGTTATGTTTTGTCGCATAATTTATTGATATTAACTATTGTAATTATATTATATCTATGCTTGAAATTTATTGTAATTAAGGCCCCCTTCTTATTTCCTACACTTGGACAGCCACTGTTAATGCTGTATTAATACTTGAATTGATGTATCAAATTAAAATTTATTTACGTTGAATATATGTTATTGGCAACTTAGTTATTTTAATTTTATTTGCAGATCTTCAAATGGAGGAAACTTTATTTTTGGACAAAATTTACACGAAAGAGCATTGGTAAGTTTGACATGGAAATCATATAATATTACGATTTTAACTTATCGTTTTCGTATTTTTAATATTCAAAATCACAAGCCAATCTTCGAGTGTCTCATTGCAAAGGAATTGTATAGCAATTAGTGAATATTTCCAATTAGCCTAAAAAATTGGAATTTTCTTTAGGTTTAAAAAATAATAATAATAATTTTATATAAAATTTATATAAAAAAATAGAATTTCCTAGTATTTATTACTCTTTGAATGGTAATATTTTTTTTATTGATTCCATTTTGAAATGTTTTTAATCCTTTTGATTTTTTTTAAAAAATTTTTTTTTAAAGATGTATTATCTTGATATTCTGCTTAGTTTTTATGGTAACACGAAAAATAATTTTAGAAATTCTAGGTTTACGGGTGAAGTATTTTTCATGTTTAAATATTATGTTTGACTGTTAAATAGATTGCAGCATGCTGCATCTGACAAAAAATCTCTAAAAAAATTTATACAATTATTTTCTTTTTATATAGGCATGTTCCACTGTTTTATATTGTGTTCCTATATCAGATCTTGCACAAAATAAAGGCACTATGCCCTCTAATCAAAATCATTCTATAAGAATAATTCAAATGGAACAGCTGTTTAAACCATAAATTGGAAAAAAATGTCATTTTCAACATAAATGGAAGCCTAAGGTTTCACTTTCTATGTTTAAAGAAAAAACATTAGCGACACTGAACATGTAGTGAATTGTTGCAACCTGGATTTTCTTATTGAGAAGTTTCCTTTAAAACAGTTTTCTAAAAGTTAATATTGTGTGTGTTGACCAGTTGTTTCATATCACGGCCCGAATATAAAATTTTTAACATACCTTCATAATAAATGGAGGACTGAGAATACAAACAGACCAAGTCCAATTTCTTTGGTTTTAAGTAAATTATATTTATTGATACAGCTTGATGAGCTTTATCACAACAAACATAGCATAGTCCATTGTTAACCTTGTGGTTAACAAACCTGAAAACAAAATACACTTCATAAAACAAAATGCTCAGCATGTTGATGCTTGGAAAAATAAAGACTGAACCCTTTTTCTGAAAAGAGAACCTTGTGGTCATTGGTCTATTATTATTCTTTAGCTTTCTAAAAGTGTTCGTCATTTCTTTGTTTTGTCGCTAAGCTTCAATTGACTTTTACTTAGTTTGTTTTAATGCTATTTATCATTTTCTTCTTCTTTCAATTAGAACTATGATAAGCAGAACGAACAGCCCTCTTCACCAACGGACTCGCACAATCTGACGTTCGAGGAAGCTGCTCTTCAGAAAGAAGAATTAGAAAAAATGGAACGGGACAATCAAGAAGGTATTAGTCGACTTTTGTGTATAATTTATTTTTAACAACACATAGGGATATTTCATATTGTACATGTGTGGATAATTTTATTTTTATATTATATTGGCATCTCTAATGTTTGATATTGTGTATTGTGCACAGAGGGATAAAGATTGAAGTGTCATAAATATTGTTATAATAGTTGTATGTTCTTTGAAATTATAAGATTGATGATTAGATTTTCAGACTTATAACAGATTTGAAGTTGGCTTCTTTTAATTAGATATTAAATTGTGGCCAAATCACCTAGAGTGCAATTTTGGTGCATGCATATAGAAGAAAAAGTAACCTTTGATAATAAAAGAAGAACCAAGTGTTATACATCCTCCATTAAAAAACTCAAATTTGCTATTTTTTTCAAATTAAATGCATTTGTAAGAGACGTATAAAAGTTATGTACAACCGTCTTGTACCAATGTTCTTAAAAAATAATCTCATAAGTATCATTAGAAATTCATTAAAGTAATTAAAGAACAAGAATCCTTTCCACTTTGTTCAAAATCTTATTGCTAGTAAAATTAGATAAAGATGTTTGATGTTGGGATTTTTACTTCTTTACAAGTTTATTATTTCGTTTGTAGTATTCGGAAAAAGGGATTTTAAGTATTCGAAATGGAAATTTAAAAAAAAAAAATGTTTAAAAAAAACCTTAACTATAAAGCTGTCTACTTTAAATGGGTAACAAATGGTTGTGGCGCTGTTAAATTATATGGTTTAATTTTTAAAAAAAAGTTGTAGTAATATCTTATTCTCAATATTAATATATTTTATAAAATTTATATGGAACCCTCAGCATGTTTGGATATATGACCTTAAATTGATTCTTAAAACATGAACATAGAGTGGTGTGTATTTTGAGAGTATTAAAGCTTATTCAAATTTAATATAACAGTGTTTTATTTGATTTGAAGTCGCTGGCAATTCTACAAATTGCTTAATTTTTTTTATCTGGTAGAATGAAAAGTTTTTAAATTTGTATGTGTTTTCAATAAAAGGTAATAATTGTATAAGTAAGCATAAAAACGATTTGCTTTACAAGTGGATCCCAAATTAAGTATCATTTAGGCTATCTTTTTTTATTATTTGATTTCTATTTATATGACCAGTGAGTTCAAGTACATATGCATTAAATGAACTTATTTAATTTTATAAATTGTATTTAACTTAATATTAGGGATTTGTAATATAACTAATCATCCTTATTTTGAACAACAGGACAAATTGTCATGCAAAATATTATTGCTTAAGCTGTGATAACTCGATAACTCAAAATATCAAGTTTTACAGGAGAAATAATTTTTAAAAAAAAGTTGCTAGCTGTTTCGCCTATTGCTTTATTGACATTAGAAATTATTAAGTTACAAGGGTTTGTTAGAAATATGTGCTGAATTCTTTTTTGAAGAAAATGGTTTTAAAACATAAATTTTCATATTTACGGACTTGTGAGCTATCATTTCTTAATTGACAATATGTTACATCTAATACATTTTTTCTATTCGAACAAGTAGGGGTTTTTAAATGTTGTTTTGTCATGTTTTAGAAAAACTGAAGAAGAGTTTGTCAGAATCTGCTAAAGAATACGAATCAAAACAAGTAAAGAGGAAATTTGACGAAGTCACTGTTGTCACAGGCGAAGAAGAGGAATCCAATGTTTTGCAGGTAAGGATTCTTTTTAAAAAAACTAATATTTTTTAGTTAAAATACCTACATAATTTTGTTATGTGTATCTACATATTTCTGACACTAAACTTTTAAAATAATTTTGATTGTCTATAGAAAAATATTGACATTTTGTTTTCCAAAAAAAGTCATACTAACTTTCACTAAAAAAACCCAAATGGTTATAAATGTTATTTTTATAATTAGTCGAATAAGTCTTCATTAAACACATTTTTAAGATTTTTAATAAATGTAGGGACATTTATGTTAGAGATGAGGTAACAGTTAAATATAAGCATATTTGTTGTTTAGTACCCCATAGGAAAAATGATACTGCAAGGTCATTAACAACAAACTTAAAAAAAAAAAAATTGAAAATTTTCAGACTTTTTTAATGAATTTTGAACAAAAAGTTTATTTTAGAAAGTATGAAATGAAAGCTTTTAAAACCCTAAAAAAATTAATGAATAGTGATTTCTTTCAGTCTTTATTACAAAAGATTTTTTTTTATTTTCTTCCACATTAAGTAATGTAACTAATCAACACTATTTAATCATAATCCATATTTCATTTGTCAGATTTTTACAATTGAATCTTTCTTTTCCAGATAAATTGTAAGCTGTTTGCATATGACAAAGTAGGCATGAACTGGCAAGAGAGGGGTCGAGGAATACTTCGTCTTAATGACAAAGACTGTAGAGGAAGTTTGAATTCTAGAGTTGGTAAGTGTATTAATGACCATCAAAAAACCTTGTTGATTATTTTTTTAGTTCAGAAAGCTCAGTTTCGAATCATTCAATAAGTTTATTAACATGTAATAAAAAATACAAATAAAATACAATAAAAAAAAATACATTCTGTAAAACAATAATTTGGCATTTTTATGAGCAACAGAACGTGTTTAATAAACTGCTTTTAGAAATGTTTGTTATTTACAATTTTTTTTTAATCTATTGGAACTGGGAATTTTTAGCACTGTTGAGTTTTCGAATCGTTAAGTTGAGAATTTCGAATCGTTAAGTTGGGAATTTCGAATCATTAGGTTGGGAAATTTCTTTTTTCAACCCCCCATAATATTTTTTGTGTGACGGCCCTGGTTACATGTCTGAGCAATTGAGGTTTGGCAATAAAATAGAATCATCATGAATTAACTATGTAGGATATTTGAAATTATATTTTTTATTTCCCTTAAAGTATTTTCTGTGCTTGTTTTGTTTTGTTCTATTAGCTCAAATATATGGTAAATTTTCTACTTTAAATTTGAACATTTCATAATTACTTTTTTATTTTTAGTGATGCGCACACAAGGCAGTCTTCGAGTTGTGTTGAATACGAAAGTATGGGCTGGAATGTCTGTTGAGCATCCAAGTAAAAAGACTGTTCGATTAACTGCCTATGATCCACAGGGTGTTAAACTTTATCTTGTTATGGTAAGTACTTTTTTGTCTGCAGAAAGACATTTTAATTTTGTTGCACTGCCATGCATCGGAGACTAGTCGGGGTGGTAACATAACCTGGAAAACCGGGAAATCAGGGAATTGTCATGGAAATTTTTTATTCTGGAAATATCAGGGAAAAGTCAGGGAAATTTTCAAAATTTCACAAAAAATCAGGGAAATTTTCCTCCATTATGCACTCTATTCTGGGTAATTTAGTTGTCAATATTTCCTTTTAGTTCTGAAAAAGATTTAAAAAAAAAAAAGTATGGTTATGCACATTTTCCTATTTTCAGTTTTATTTTTGTAAAAACGTGAACCACTGCTGAGGGAGTAGCAAAAGCAAAGTGCATTGAACCTTGAAATTGTGAGCAACATGTGAGGGGCTAATGAATGTGATTTATTGAAGATTGGAATAGGAAATAATAAGCATATAAAACATTTAAAATTATCTCCAAAGGAAATAGTTGGACAAATTTGCATTCTCTGCTTACAGAGAACATGATTAATTACTATTATGCCTGCCACAATTGTATAATTTGTGTATCCATAAATAATTATTTTAACTGACAATAAATATTGCTTATAAATTTTTATTTATAATGGAATAAATTTATTGTATTGTAGCATGGATACTTTGTTTTTATACAAAGCATATATTTCAATGTTTCTTAATGTAATTTTAAAGTCAGGGAAATTTTGTGACCCCATCATGGAAGTCAGGGAAATATCAGGGAACTTTTTTTCCAGAATTTTGTTGCCACCCTGCAGTGCTCATTAACTAAAGTCCTTGTGCTTGTTAACTGAAGGTGTGGCAGCTCAGGTATTGACTTCATCATCTTATCATTGTTCAAAATTACGAGGTAGTGCCATAGGTCTTTCCTTGGGATAGATCCTGAACCCTCACCATATGTAAAGCTATACCCAGCGCTAAGGCAACCATACATTTTGTTATGCAACTAAGCGAAAACTTCCTTGCTGAATTTACTCTAAAAGCCTAGAATAAATTGAGTTATTTGCTACCCAAAGCAGAGAGTTAATTTCTTGTTGTTAGAGTTAAACAATCTTGTCAGTTGATTTTTGGCATGTCCATCTCAAACTTTTTTTTTTAAAAAGTGCCCTTTTGAAAACAAGAAGTGCCTTTTTCAAAAACGGGGTGCCGTTTCACAGCCAACAGCGCCCTGGCCTTTTTTATTTCTAGAGTGAACACTGAGTATACAATTGATATAAATAATTCAATTTTTGTTCAACTCTTTCGTAAAATTAAAAATTATTTTTAACTTTTTAGCTTATTTTTTTTTTAAAAAAATCTTTGTTTTCCTTTTTTTTTTTTAAATAAAATATATTTTTCATTTTTTAGTTTTTAATTTAGTAGGGCCTTGGTACCTCATTGCTTTTTTTATTCATCAAGAAATTCAAGTTGCTGCTCACAGTTTTCCAAGTCTCGGATACGGTTTTATAAATGCTGGTTAAACAAAACTATATTGTCTCAACAATATATATTGTAAAGCTATCCCTATTCATGCTAATAAATGCTGGGTGAACAAAATGTCATTGTTGTACAATCTTTATTGAATATTGAAAATATTTTTAAATCAGATAAATTGTTTGAAAAAAAGTCTGGTTAATCGATATTTCCGGATTTATAACAGTTGGATAACCGATTAATTTTTGGAGTTTTTGTCAATGTTGATTTTTCTCAATTTAATAAAAATGAATTTTCGAAATCGGACAATATGTTTTTCAAACGGTCTGGTTAGTTGATAATTCCGGAAAGTTAAATGCTGGATAACGGATTTTTTTTTCAAAAGGTGCTCAATTGAGACATCCCCTATTCAACGAAAAAAAGGAATTGCCAAATATCTGAATTACAAAAGAAATCATGCGCGAACATACATAAAAAAATACATAACAGTTGAATTGATAACCTCTCTCCTTTTTGCACACTTGGGTAGTTTTAATTGAAAGCTTTCATGTCTGTTTTATTTTAAACTTTTGGTTGGCACGCTTTTCATTCGGTTAAAAACATCGATCTTTTTTTCAAACTTCATCACTTGCAGATTCAAAACAGATTCTGATTTTTTCTCCCTATGAGCACCTTTGTGGAAAAGATTAGAAAGAGAAATAACTGTTCCGTAGACAACATGATTGTCAAAAATTTTCTTCGAGTTCAAAAGGTTAAATTCTTGTTAAAATTGTTATATAACTAAAATATTTTGCAAGAAACTACAACAGTCATGTATTTAAAAAAGTATTTTTTCTTTCTATTACTCCTCAGGCGACTCAACCGAAAGATGCAGAGCAGCTGTTCCATGCTCTGGACTGCCGAGTGGCCACCCTCAAGGGCCAGGACAGCCGACAAACCACCAGAAATGAAGCTACCCCCACCATCCAGGAGGCCACAAGCTCCTCCTCCTCGCCAAATGACGCCAAGGACAAAAGTGACAATTCCCCCGCCAAACGGCCAGAGACCGAAGCCTACGGCGCAGACAGCAGCTCCGAAATTAGTTTTGTGCCTCGTGATCCGGGCTCTTCCGAAGGGGCGGCGGATTCCACCGACGTCCAGTCATGAGACGGCGGCAATTAGAAAAGTGTTTCTGTTCGGCCATGTTTGTATGGCTACTTTTTTTGTATGTTCGAAGTCTCTGGGATGCTCAACCAGTGTTTAGTCACACGGGTAGACTTTATACATGTTAATGTTCGTCCTGACGCTCCTTTCCGTGAATTACTAGACTCGCCTTTTTGTTTAAGAGAAATAGGTCCACCACCACACACGAGACGCCAGTGTACTTTGAGGTCAGTGTCGATTGACTACTTATGGAGGTGCATTGTTGACTCAAACTTACTGACTGTTAACCAAGCTTTTTTAAAAAGTGAAAATAGTAAACTGTTGAGTTTTATTGTGTTTGATGCGCAATCTTGTACAGATTTGTGCTCGTTTTTCCAAGTTCACGACCATAAAAGTTTTCTGAGCAGAGAGTGAGCATTGCGTTGGAGTCTATGTAACCGTGTTAAGTCCCCCCCCCCGCTTTCTACATTTAGAAGTAAAAACATGTTTTGGGACAAATCTGTACTGGATATTGCATTTCAGTCCAACATATTGCAAAGTGATTTGAAGCAGTCTACATTGCTTTATTTTGTATGTTTTCAAATACAGGTATGGGCTTAATGCCCTTATTTATTTCTCACAAAAAAAACGTTAAAATGACAAAATTCCTTTTTAAGTTGGCATTTCAAGTGTTTTTATAATGATTTTTCCTTTCTGGATATTTATTTGACAATAAATTGTTACTTTTGTTCACTATGTTTTGCATTGTTAAATATATTAGCTTTCACATACACTTGAATATTTATAAATTACTAGTCTAAATTACTCTCTAGAAATGCATATATTACTTTAGATTTTCAACTCTGCAGTATTTTAATATTAAAATGTAACAGTTCTTGGTACATTATAACTTAAATGAAGTATAACTTAAAAATAAGTATAAATATGTTGTTTCAATTTTTTTTTGGTTAAAACACTTATTATTATATTAAAAATTTATTTTGTCAATTATTTAAAGCAATAAACATATATTATTAATTTACTTTAAAGTATTTTATTGTTGGCAACAATTACGATTTTATAACTATGTTGATACTATTTCTTTTTAAATAGACATTTAAAAAATGGCTTCTAAAGCCGTTATAAATTTATTTAAAAAGGTGAACACATCGAGGATCAATAGTATCTATATATAAATTTTCAGACTTTCATACACAGAGGAAGTATGAGTTTTGCATGCTACATACTCTTTTATTATAGATATATCTGCTAAACTATCTGACACATGAAAAAAAAAAGTCTACTGTAATAGAATAAAAATCGTTACTTTTAAATGAGTCTTGTTAATTGAAAAAAATATATAGTAGAGATTTCAAATTTCTATAAAATATATCTAGTGTTAATAAGACCCAAAAAAAATTAAAGAAAGAAATGTGCATTGGACTCGCAAACCAAAATTTTCTCTTGTAATTAAAAAAAGATGTATTTTAAAAATGTATACTGAAAATGTTTAGCGTAACCCATATTTGAGAATTCATTTAATATATTAAATCTTAGTAAAAAAAAATGCAAAATTACATTTAAAAAGCAATGGGGAAAAAGCAGAGTAGTAATTGGAGAAACAAATTATTGTTTCATCTTATAATTTTAAAACATGCATATTTAAAATGGGCATGGAATATATCATGACAATTTCAGAATATGTATAAACAAAATTTGAAATGTGTGGCATTTCAATAGATTAAATATAGCTTTAAAAAAACAGTAGGAAATTATTTCTTTGCCTTTTTATTTGATGTGAATATTTTATGAATGTGTCTAATGCAGGGGTCGGCAACCTGCGGCTTGCGAGCCGCATGCGGCTCTTTTGATGTAAAGTTGCGGCTCTCAAGTTCCATACGAAAATATTAATAATTTATTATCAAAACCCTTAAAAAATAAGAAAATATATTTTTAAGTACCTAATTTCTCAATAGCTTCTATTTTCATAATCGTTAATTACAAATCGCCACAATTAGTTTCATTGTGGTATCGGTAGATACCACAATGAAACTAAATCTAAAACTGCAAGGAAAGGGCAACCTAGCCTACGCCTTTCTTGAAGAAGTAGTTTGTTTTGAAAAAAAATTACTTCTTTTTGTTGAAGACATGGAGAGCGGTAAATTACTTCATTTAAAAAACCTGAAGCAATATCGCGATGAGACCAATGCAACTATTGACACGAATTACTTCAGCATAGCTTTAAAAATATGAAGGCTGGATTCGATGAGAGATTCGAGCAATTCAAAACAAACAAAAGTACTCTAGGGTTCATAGTAAATCCTCTCAACACAAATACAAATGAGAACAACATTGAGCATTTGGAATTTCTGCTGGATCGCTCCAAATGCAATTGCTAGATTTGAAAACCAAAGACTTGTGGAGTGGCAAGTTCACAGAACTCAAGAGCAAGTTGGAAGAGTTGGAGGTCCAGAAATGCATGCATATCGTGCAGCACTAGTGGACAGCTCTAAAAGAAATTCCGCGAGTTGAGGCCCTCATATTCGGCGCATGGAATAGTCTTCCAGAATGCTACAGTCAGTGAGGTGAAGAAGTTGGCATATGGAGTGCTGACGATCTTTGGGTCGACATATTCGTGCGAGCAAGCGTTCTCTTGCATGAATATAATAAAAAGTAAAGTTAGAAGTCAACTAACAAATAC
Organism: Troglohyphantes excavatus; assembly: GCA_963932185.1. NCBI lineage: Eukaryota > Metazoa > Arthropoda > Arachnida > Araneae > Linyphiidae > Troglohyphantes > Troglohyphantes excavatus. The sequence continues at coordinate 62,855,113 of OZ010673.1, read as the reverse complement.
AAATATAGAGTTGTGCTTGAAACTTAAAACAACTAGTTTTAAGCCAGATTTAATGAAACTTTTGCTCCCATTGATGTAACTATCTATATTTGTGTTTTTATATGAATAAGTATTTTTCCGTATTTAAAGCCGTTTATTTAAAATCAAAAATCAAATATATTGGGTTGGAGGGAAAGTTCTGTCGTATTTTAAATAGGCAGGTGATTTTGCTTGTAAATAAAAAGTACATCTGGCTAGTGAGTCAATCGGATTTTTTTTTGTTTTTTTAGACTGCTGTATAATATAAAAGGTGCCCTTTCTTACCGTTCATCATTTACTTGTGATATTTAAAGTGAAAAACATGTCAGTAGATAAAATGCATTTACGACACTGCATTTTATATGAATTCCAAAAAGGAAGCAATGCATCGGTTGCATGTAAAAATTTATGTGCGGTATTTGGAAAAGATATTGTAAATGTTCGTACTTGTCAAAGATGGTTTAGCAAATTTCGTTTTGGGGATCTGAACCTCAGAGAAAGTGATCGATCTGGACGACCATCCAAGATCGATAATGATGTTTTGCGATCCATGTTGGAAAATAATCCACATTTAACAAGACGAGAAATTGCAGAAGAGTTTGGCATTCATCATACAACTGTTGGAGATCACATTAAATCTCTTGGGTTTGTGTTAAAGCAAAGTGTTTGGGTTCCACATGAATTAACGGAAAAGAATTTGTCTGATCGGGTAAGAATTTGTTCATCACATCTGATTAGACACAATGTGGAGCCGTTTTTGGACAGGCTGGTTCCTGGAGATGAAAAGTGGATTCTTTACGAGAATATTAAGAGAAAAAAATCTTACTGCAAAATTATCTAGCGGGAAAAAAAATTCACGTCTTTTGAAAGTGTTTCTAAGGCAGTTGCTGACTATTTTAACTCCAAGGATGAGAAAAAACAGGAAAAACAGGAATTCACAAGTTACCTGAAAGATGGCAACAGGTTGTAACAAATAACGGAGCATATATAATTGATTAATATTAAACACATATTTTTATAAATGAATTCAAATATTTTCTTTAAAATACGACAGAAATTTCCCTCCAACCCAATATATAAGCAAATACTATAATATTGAAACAAATTTTTAGTGGCTCTTTAAAAATTGGGAAATTTTGTAAATTGTAAATTTTGGCTCTTCCGCTTCAATAGGTTGCCGACCCCTGGTCTAATGAACTAAATTTTTCGAATTCAGTAACTGGGATGTTATCCCACCACAAAAAATACTTCTTAAACTAAAATCGATAATTTTTTTTTTCTGTTCAATTAATAATTTTCTTTCAGTATACTTTTTGGCTATGAATTATAAAAAACAAAGTAAACAAATATATCAGCGCCATTTTAACAATGGCTGATCTGGGAATTGTTAAAAGGGTGGAACAAAATTGTCCAAAGTAAGATATTATTTTTGATTAAAAAATTATTAAATTTGAATTAAATTTATAAAATCGAATTACCATTCAGTTTTTAATCCCATGCATTCTTGCATTCCATTTTTTAAAGTTGTATCTTCAAAAACCTGATTTTACATCCATATATGGTCATTGGAATCCATGAGAACCGTGAATTCAAAGTATTCTTAACCTAACCAGCATTTATGTAGGATGTATCTCTGCGCCTTTGACTTTTTAGCCGCAATCCTGAACAGAAGCAGAATAAACTATTTTGAAAATTAATAATACGGATCCTGAACTTGTCACAGAATTCATTAGTATAATTTTCTTTAAAAAAAAAAGTATTAGTACATATTATATGGTAATAAATTTTCTTTACAGATCAATGGGAGGGGTTCTTACCTCCCTGCGTACGCCACTGAATCAAGCTATTTATCACAAAGTTATTGTGTCGGAATGCATCATCCTAATAGGTAGCATAGTGTTTGAATCCTGATACACCATTTAGCTGATTTTTAAGACGTTTCACATAAAAAAAAATATCTGGTTACCAATAACAGGGTGGCAACGTAACGTGGAAATCATGAAAATTGTTAATTCTGGAAATATCAGGGAAATTTTAAAAAATTCACAAAAAAATCGTGGAATTTTGTCAAATCTGGATCGCTAAAACGACAATTATCGTCTGTTATGCCCTCCATTCTTGGTAATTTAATTGTCAATATTTTCTTTTAGTTCTGAACAAGAATTTAAGAAAAAGAAGCATGGTTATGCGCATTTTCATATATTTTCAGTTTTATTTTTGTAAAAGCGTGAACCACTGCTGGAGGGAGAAGCAAAGTGTGTTGGACTTTGAATTGTAAGCAACATGTGAGGGGCTAATAAATATGGGATTTATTGAAGATTGGTGCAGTTCTAGTGCGACGTTCTTTCAATCAATCAAACAAACTACTATATATTCACCTGGCACCTATACATTGCCCCTCTCTCTCCCCCCCCCCCCCCCCTGCCTTTTACTGATCGCAGAAGAGTGAAACTATTTAAGGAATTCTACAAAACAAGATAGATTGTCACATTTAGCGCTACTACAGTGTTCACTCTAGGTGTTTTTTGAAGGGCGGTCCGCCCTGCCCGCCCCTTTTTACCTCTCGATAGCGCCCTCGTGCCCTTTTTTCAAAAATGCCGCCTTTCTTGCCCTTTTCAGTTAAGCACAAGCATCATTGCTTCCTTAGTTGTCTTTAAAAAAGGCATCGGTTAAAAAAATGTGTGTGTAAATTGGAATTAAGTGAATTATGACAGTAGAAAAACAAACTCTTTTATAACTGCGCGTATTGTGAAATCGCGATGATTCCGCAGTAATTTCGAGCACGGGGCATTCCACAAATCCTATTGGTTGCTTGTGCCTGCATATGAAATACTAAGTTTTTTTTTCTGTGTTTTTTTAAAAGAGAATATGGTTTGGGACTAGGTAGGGATTGGATTGCAAGACTAGGCATTTTATTACCAAATTTTGGATTTCAGTAGCCTTTTTATCAGTTTTGTAAGGGATCCGATTCCTACTTACAGAATTGCTTTTTAGGGAAAACAATAATTTAAAAATGTCAAATTTTAGATTTCAAATGATATTTTCATAAAGAGACATAAATTTTTTACGGGTCTTCCTTCGACATAGGTATTAAACAGGTTGTTAGGTATTAGGTATGACATAGGTATTGAACAACCTGAACAGGCCCAGAACCGTTAACAATAGCCCAATATGCAGCTCTGGCACAATGCCAACAAACAAATCGGAACTTTTGTTTGTTTGGTCACGGGTAGTGCCCTTTTAAAAACAAGAAGTGCCTTTTCAAAAATGGGGTGCCCTTTTACTGCCAACAGCGCCCTGCCCCTTTTTTTTCTAGAGTGAACACTGCTACTAGCTATAGAAAAAGCGAAGTTAAATCTCGATGATTGTGTTCAGACACGTAGGTAAGGGGGTGGTTCAGGGGGTTCAAACCCCTCCCATTGAAAGTCAAGAAGACAAAAAATTAAAAATCGAATTACTGTAAAAATCATAAAAATTTCAATTTATTGAATATTTCTTGTTGAGTAGCATGAGGGAAAACCTAGTATTTTCCGGAGAGTCTTTTCCCAGGAAAAATAGTTTTCAAAAGGCGTCGAAACATGTTTTGGGGTCAGTTTTATCTAAAATTAAGCCTAACATGACGGCATCATGTTTCGTTGTTTAATATTTGAATTTCGACTACAAAGGGAAAATATCGTCAAACTGGGCTGTATAAACAAGTTGCTCCAAATGTATATTATTCTAAACAAGGGTTCTCAAAATTGGAATTTGTTCTCTAATTCATTTCCTGTTGAGGAGTGACTTTTACTAATTTTAAAAGTAGGTAATGACTATGATATTGGTAACTATTCAATGAAAATAAAATGATGTTGCTGTTTCCATATTTATATGCCAATGTATTCCTGTGTACTTAAATAAAAAATATTAAGTTTTTTAAAAAAATGGGGGTGAGGGGGAGTTTTGAATTTTTTCGGGGAAAGTGGGGATGATGAAAATCTATACCAACGTCCATGAAACCTCCCATGAAAAATCTATACCAACGTGCCTGATTGTGTTGAAGTATGTTCTGCAAGGAAGCAAAGGCATTTATCGCTATTTTAACGAAAAAAGAAAGTTTGTAACTTTGTCTCAATTCAGCTTTATTGTATGTAACCTTATCATTTCTTAACATTATGTTATTTAAAAATTTTTACTCTGCAGTTTAAGTTCGTATACTTGAAATAACACAAAATAGCGAGTAACTGCAAATGTGCAATATAATAACTTTCTTTCAAACAGTAGGAAGGGTGGTCAAATATTTAGTAGTCCCCCCCCTCTCCCTCCAACTTGGGGGGACTTCTTATTTCCTCTTTATCTTGCCCCCTTCCCTCACTTTTAGCACCCAATCGCCGCTACAGTGCCTATCCTCCAAAACCCCATCAAAGCAGCGCTTTATCATCTTTCACGATCACTTCTCTCTCCTAACCACCGCTCGCCAAACACGCTTTTCACCCGCGAATCGCCGCCTCGCCGCTCCCTCCAATCAGCGCGAGCGCAAGGCCTTTTCGCAGTTCAACTCTTGGTTTGGTTTGGTTTGGTTAATTAATTAAGGTCGCACTAGAGCTGCATAGTGGGCTATTGGCGACGGTTCGGGGTCTATCTCGAAGGAAAGACCCGGGAACACATACACATTCATTCATACCTGCACCTCGTTATTTTAGAACCATGGTCAGATGACGAGGAAACACCTGAACTGGCACCCAACGCCTTCAATAGACGTCGGGACTTTGGACCCCGATCAGATGTATCGTGCACCAGTCCCGTCCGTATACACGCCGTTAAATTTTGCTTTCCTAGTATTTTTTAGCGAAGCTGGCAACCCTCCGATCACAAGATCACTACTTTTTTCTTTTCTTTGTCAAGTCCATCTCCTAGGATCGAACCAGGAATCTTCGTATTCCCAGCTGACGCCTTTAACCGCTCGGACACGGACAGTGGCGTAGCCAGCATTGGGTTACTTTGGGTTAGAACCCCCCCCCCCCCATAGCCAGATCAAAAATATTTTTTTGAAAAATAACAAGTGCGAAAAAAAAAAAAAAAAAAAAAATCTTCTTTTTCTTCGATTTTTATAAAGAAAACACAGGTCGCATTTCCTGGTCTAACCCACATATATCTCCTGACTTTCTGTGGGGGGACGGGACAATGGGGTAGTTGGTCTGTATAATTGTCTTGGGTGCAGGAAGGGGGGGGGGGGGGGGGGGTCCTACCCCCCCTATAATTTTTGGAAACCCTAAAAGTTTTTTCCTAAAAGAATTTTTCCCGCTTTACAGATTCTACAAATTAATGTTTTTTTATTATAATATATATTTTATACAGTTATTTGATTTTTTTAAGAGCAACGCCATTTTTCGTTACGATTTTGCCGCAATGCACCGTTTTGCTGCGTCACGCAACCAATGAAACCTCCTCCCCCATATCACGCTATAGTCATGCATGATAAAATTAACCAGAAAATAATGATTATTATTCTGTTATTTTTAATTATATAATAAAGAATTATTTACAAATTTAAAATTACTACTTAAAAATTATTATATAAATTAAAATTACTAATTTAAAACTTTTTCAATCCGGACCCACCATCAATATCTAGCTACAGACTTAAATACCTGTAAAATGTCAGCCAGGTTTGTTAGTAATTTAAATTAGGAAATGACTGAAGATTAACCTGCGAAAATTAAGCTTTTAATTTATATCTTATTTATATATTTAATTAATTAAAATTATTTATTAGAATTTTAGTTTAAAACTACTGCTTACTAAATTAAAAAATATCATAAATTAAATTTACTAATTTAAAGTTATTACTTAAAAATAAGATTAATTAAAATTACTAATTCAAAATTATTAATTAAAATTGCTAATTCAAAATTATTAATTAAAATTGCTAATTCAAAATTATTAATTAAAATTGCTAATTCAAAATTATTAATTAAACTTTATTCAAATTATTAATTACATTTTATTCAAATTATTAATTAAATTTTATTTAAATTATTAATTAAAATTATTAATTAAAATTATTAATTAAAATTATTAATTAAAATTATTAATTAAAATTATTAATTAAAATTATTAATTAAAATTATTAATTAAAATTATTAATTAAATTTAATTAAAATGACTAATTAAAATTATTAGTTAAAAATTGTTCAAATTAATTAATAATAAAAAAAATTATTTGGGTTTGATCGGACCAAAAATAATTTATGAACCCCCCCCTTCCGACAATCCTGGCTACGCCACTGGACACGGAGGACTTACTATTAATAAGAAAGACTAAGAAAAACATTCTACCTTGACTATTTGCACAGTTAGTTTTGAGTATTTGATTAATATGTTTGTCTTCTTTTTCTTGTAAGTAAGTATGTTAAAACAATGAATGCCTTTTGAAATTTCGCAATGTTGCTTCAAAATGTATCAATAGCTTTTATTTACTTCAAATAGTAATATTTAAGTAAAGGGTGGTCGCTATTGTTTACTTTCGTGATGTATTTACAGAATTTGCATTATAAATTCATAGCATGATGTTTTTTATTGCGAGTTCAAATCACGCAAGCAACGTTAAAACGTTAGATACGAGAGAAAGTTGTATCAATATTTATCAAACAAACATACTTAAAACTTCGATTGCGACTTTTCTGGACGTATTTCGAAACAATAAAAATATATTAAAATTTGATTACAGAAAAGTTAAATGTTTTTTTAAAAAAAAATTTTGTTTGGTTTTTTTGTTAATTAACGTCGCACAAGAGCTGCACAGTGGGCTATTGGCGACGGTTCGGGGCCTATCTTGAAGGAAAGACCCGAGAACGATGCCTCGTATCTTTGAACTATGGTCAGATGACGAGGAAACACCTGAACTGGCAGCCAACGTCTTCATAGACGTCGGGACTTTGGACCCCGATCAGATGTATCGTGCACCAGTCACGTATACACGCCGATAATTTTTGTGGGTGTTCTGAACGACATTCGAAGGATTTTGTAGTGAAGCTGGCAACCCTCCGATGACAAGATCACTACTTTTATTTTACTTTTCTTAGTCAAGTCCGTCGAACAGGATCGAACCAGGAACCCTCTGATTACTAGCTGAATGCCTTTATCCACTGGGTAACTACGACGACTAGAACTAGGCTATGACGGGCCCATTTTTTTTTGAATTTAAAAGATGCTAAATTTTAATTTTTAAATATAAAAGTAAAACCCTTAATACTAATTTTTATATAAACACATTACACAACAGAAACATGCTTACTTTTCTGTAAAACTTCCTTTACTGTGAGTTGACATATGCAGCACTGAAAACAACTTCTAGGAGATTATCTCGATCGTAAAATTTAATTATTTTTTTCTACAAGTAATTTTTTTTACAGGCCAGATTTTACACTTGGGACTGTAGTTCAGGAAGTTGTATATTTTGAAGTAACATACAGCTAGCCTAGGATATAATACAGACTCCGAAGCCGTACCAATCAGCCCAGTAAAAAATCAACTTAAAATATTCAACAAAATTGTCTTTATAAAGGATATTTGAAACAAAAAAAAAGGCAGTTTTTTTTGTTGAAGATTTTTAATTTTCCTCCTGCATAAAACCTTTAGAATATCTGCATTTTCCTTTCATGATTAAAAATTAAAGTTTTTTTGCAGGATTTTTAGAAGTTTTTTTTTACAGTTTTTATGAATGATATTGAAACAAAAACCTTTAATTTCATAGATCTTTAAAAAAACTTATTTCCTTCATAAAACCTTCAATTAAAAAATTTTGATGGTTTAACGCTGAAATTTTTTGCTGCTAGGCTATTAATATCTCTTACTCAAATCTTACATAATAAATAAATAAAAAAAAATAATATATCGTCGCCTCAGGGCAACAGTAGGATATGAGCTAAAACAGAGTTGCCGATAAAATTGATTTTAAAATTTGCTGTTTTTCCAATGCTGAATACCTAAGGCTGTAGTTCAGGGATTTCAAAGAACACATAACACTGTCCGAGTGTTCCACTAAATAAAGGCACATTTGGTAATATTAGCAAGACCGAAAACTCATTTTCGTTTTTTTTTTTAGATATCTTACTGTTGCTCTGAGGCGACGATATGTTGATTAATAAAAAACGTTTGATAAATTCGTATTTTGTCAGTAACTATTAACTGCCAATACCACCAATAACTACTAAAACTTAGTTTGATGTTGAACATCTGAGTACAAATGGTTAAAGACTGGTTGAGGTCATAATATTACAAATATTTGTTTATAACAATAATTTATTGCAATTCATAACAAAACAAAAATATACAATTTAAGCTCCATGGAGCTAGAACACAAAGGCGTATCAGAAACTAGTGACAAATATAAAGAACAAGAACATTATAACACAAAGCATGCACTTATGCCAATGCTTTAATCACAGTCTTTCTTTAGACGTCAGTTTCAATCATCAAGTGTAGAAGATCTTTTCAACGTCTTGGATAAATATATTCATAAAATGATCCGCAGAACTGACATGTTGGACGAAATTCATCCTTTTTGGGTATGTGCCAGCAAGTTCCACAGCGCAGTTTATATTTTTTATATCTAAAAGAAGTAAAACAGTAAATGTTTTAAGTAATCTACGAAATACGAAAAAAGAAAAGTATTAACTCTAAAATCTTTAATTTTTTTTTTGAGTAAGTGTTAGAGGAAAAACTAAGTTGAATGGTTGACCCAGTACAAAACTTTATTTTGAGAGCAAATGAAAGTTTTAAAGAAACTTCGCCATGTACGATTAGGATTCAAGTAGTATTGTGGCGCAGCATGGCCAAAACTGGCCCTTGCGCCACTAAAATCTAACTAACCATCAAGTGGTATTGTGACTTAATGATCGAGTGACATTGAACTCTAACTGTAACTTCTGGAAAGCTCAAAACTTGTTCCCTCTATGGGCGCGTTGAAGCCATCCCGGAATCAGCCATACTGTGTCCCAACATTTTTTTAAAGTGATTTAGTGGTATTTTTTAATATCATAGAATTGTATAAATATTAATTGTATATAAATATTATGTTTACTTCTGATAAAATTAATTTTTATATTGCCAAACAAATTGTTTTTGTTCTTGCCGTTTAACCACTTCGTCTTGCAAATGATTTCTATTTTAATAGCAGATTGCATTTAAAATGGGTTTTAAAAGAAAATAGAAAAAAACAACTCAGCCGAAAGCAATACATGTCGGCTTATTTTAACATGAAAAATATACGAAATATTGCGGTAACGATGAAAGTGGGATATAGCATTAATTGAGTTGCATGCCCAATAGTGCGAGTGTGCAGCTAGTCTAACGGTTTAATGTTATGATATGTAATAACTTTAGATTCATATTTTACAATTGCACGGAATTTCCTCAAAATATTGGAAATTACAAATGTTACGCATTTTAATTTGTTCTAAGATGTAGTTTGGTTGATTAGCTAAGAATCTTGAAACTAACATTGAACAGAAACAATGAATGCGCTTCAAAAATTTCATTACCTAATGCCGCATGCGTTGCACAACGGCGTGCCATCTTCAGCATCTCTCCACAATGGGGTCTTCTTCACGCTGCACGAGGCGCAGTGTTTCTCTGGAGGAAAGAAAATAAGGTTTGGTTTGATTAATTAACGTCGCACTAGAGCTGCACAGTGGGCTATTGGCGACGGTTCGGGGTCTATCTCGAAGAAAAGAGACCCGGGAACACATTCACACACATTCATACGTACACCTCGCTATTTTAGAACCATGGTCAGATGACGAGGAAACACCTCGCCCAACTGGCACCCAACGCCTTCAATAGACGTCGGGACTTTGGACCCTGATCAGATGTATCGTGCACTAGTCCCGTATACACGACGTTCATTTTTGCGGATGTTCTGGACGACTTTTCTAGTATGTTGTAGCGAAGCTGGCAACCCTCCAATCTCAAGATCACTACTTTTTTTACTTTTCTTTGTCAAGTTCAACGCTTAGGATCGAACTAGGAATCTTTGGATTCCCAGCTGACGCCTTTAACCGCTCGGCCACGGAGGCCTTGGAGGGGGTGGGGGGGGGGGGGAAGAAAGATCTGAATTTGAATTTAATTTAAGAGAAACATTTTATTTCAAGAAAAGTCTTTCACTTAAAAAACAATAAAATTTTTTAGGTTTCACAAACCTTAAAAATATTTTTTTTGATCGAATTTTCGAAGGCACTGGCATTTACTAGTAAGAAATTTCAGTGACTATTGCGATTTATGATTATTTGAGAATATAGGCATGATTAGATTTTATTCTTATTTCAGGGCAGATTTGGAATTAAAAAATAGTTAATACAGATTTTTTAAAAATTATTATCAAAAGTACACATAAATATATGTAAAATACAAACTATATATATATATATATATATATATATATATATATATATATATATATATATATATATATATATATATATATATATATATATATATATATATATATATATATATATATATATATATATATATATATATATATATATATATATATATATATATATATATATATATATATATATATATATATATATATATATATATATATATATATATATATATATATATATATATATATATATATATATATATATATATATATTTGAAGTTATAATTTTTTTTTATCCAAGTTGACTGACTTAAGTTTTGAATAAGTATTTCTAGCGATCTTTTGACCTCATATCGAAAATTGCCATTAAGAGTTAAAGCAAGTACCATGCATTAAAAACAACTTAAATCTTTTGCTGCCGCAATAGCAATAAAAATGGGTGCCCAAGGTGCCACATTTTGCTTTTAAAATGATTCAAATTTATCAACATGTATTTATCAACTCCAAAAGGAGAGTTATTATCAATTCGACTGCTATGTATTTTTTTTTAGTTGATATGGTTAACTCACCTTCTGTGACAGGGGTGAAATTATTGTTGATGTCCTCTTCATCTGAACTGTCAACGTAGGCTCGAAACTTCCTCTTTTTCTTCGGAGGTAATCTGAAATAATAACGAAAAGTCAAATTTAAAGTTGTAAAAAGTTGAACATTGTAAAAGCATAAATTTAAAATTTGTATGAAACCTGCGGATCTGCTTCAAAATATAACGCATCTGAGTTTCCCTGGAAACAGTATCTCACAAGCACACATGAACAAATCTATCTCATATTTTAAAGTACTTATAATAAAAAAAAAGTAAAAACATACATGGCATATTCCCATTTAGATAATTTTTTCTGACTTAAAATAACATCTAAAAGTTGTTTTATTTATAACAGTTATTTTGTGTAGATTATTACGACGAAATAGGCAATATTTAACACTACAGAGCACGCGCTCTTCAATGCAAGGCAATCGAATTGAAGGCGAGACGATTTGGAAAGATTCTTACTGGAATGACATCACTTATGACGCCCGAGAAGCTCACAAGAACTAACAAATGATCTATTCGACTAGATGATTTTGCTATAAGTAGAAAAGGGTAACCAGAGGTTTGAGTGGTTGTTGGTTTATTTTTCTTAATGTTATTGTACTGCTCGGAAAAGTTAAAAAAAATTGTTTTACCTCGAGTGAAAAGATTTATGAAAATTACAACAGCTTTTTGCTGCGCAATATGTAAATATATTTATGTGTTAAGATGATCGATTCTTATTATACTCAAGTCGAGTGTGTGCTGGTCCTTGTAGGGTTTAGCACGTTCGCTGCCGGCCACGCACTGGAGCGTAATACGGTCTTCAGAATAACACGTAAATGGCTCAATAGTTGATTTCCATACTTTTAAACACCGACAGTGAGCGTGTTAACGAAAAAAAATAATCTAAAAGCGAATCAAATAGCGATGTAATAAGTGTCGGCCACATAAAGAATACGCTATTCCAGTTCTTATTTATCCGATTTCGTCCCACCTTCAATTCGGTTCATCTTGGATTGTGACTCTTAGCACAAATCTAGTCTAGCTCTGAAGTGTTAAACGAAGCTATTCCAGGATTCAAATGGATAATTTTGTTAGAGTAGATAAAGTTACCTCTCAGCCGTAACATATAAAATTCTAGAAATTTTCAGGTTTGTAATGACTAACATTTTAACTAACATTTTAACCCTCTAAGCGTCAATTGATTTCTAGTTCCCAGCAATGCACATACATGTTAAATCCATAAAATTACCTTGTTAAAATATTTTTCAAATCTCAGGTATTGGGCATATGTTAAAACCTATCTTTATTAAATATTAATTAAAATTTGAAATACATGAATTGGAAATATAACTCCATTGCAGTGAGAATACAAAACACGTGGTTTATATTCTCGAATCACCGAGCCATCTGCAAACTTTAGCACGCGTTTTTCTCGTTCATTTAGAATACTATAGTTATGGATGCTTTGGCTATGAATATAACTTAAATACTATAGCTATGGATAGTTAGTAAAATAAGGAATGCAAACATTTACAATAATCTTGTTTACATGATATTATTTTGGGAATTTTTGAGACTTTGTTTTCTTGTCGATGCTCGAGTGTATAGATGTGTCAGGTAAAAACCCGCGCGAGCTTCTCCGTGATTCGAGGATTTATACCATGCGTTATTAATTCTCGAATCACAGAGAAGCTCGAATGTGATTTACTCGTTCGGGTAGAATGGGCCAAAGAGCTTTTTTCAATCGTCAAATTGCAACATTTCGTGACGAGTTTTGTTTATCATTCGTCATAATACCCGCTGAGATCTAACTGTAACTTCTGGATTGGGCAAGGCAGTTAGTTGACTTGAAGCCAATTGAAGGTTAAAAAACTCTGTACCCCACTTCCTTTTCTACTTGTATATTTCGTATATTGTTCATGCTAAAATAGGCCTAATTGTAGTGGTTTTGGTTATTTTAATTAAATCTCCATTTATACCATTTTGAATGCCTATTCTTTGAAATCAATTTTAAGCAATAATAAGTGGATAAGTAGCAATTAGAAAAACTATTTTTGGCGATATACAAATTGATTTTATATGTAGAAAATAAAATATCTAAACACATTTAATATATTTGGTTTGAAAAAAAACCCATAACATCCCTTTTTAAAAATTAGTTGAGGCACAGTATGGCTTCAAACTGCGCCTATAGAATGAACTGATTATGAGCATTCCAGAACTTACAGTTAGAGTTCAGTGATAATACCGCAAGAAACTTTTAAATGACCACGAAAACTACCGAATTGAACTATCGAATCTGTTCTAAGACATAGATATATTAACTTTCAGAAATAAAAAAATACTTTGAGTTTAACCCTTTGCACTCCACGAACACTTTGCAATTTGTGTTCTTTCTAGGGAACAGTTATTCCTCTTTACGTTCTTTTCCACAGATTTTTTTATACTCGTAAAGGGAAAAAATCTTAATCTGTTTTGTATTTGCAAGAGAACAAGTTGCAAAAAAGATTGATGTTCTAAACACAATATCCTGCTATTCTCGTTTATTTTAAAGGACAGGGAAACAAAAGAACGGGTCGTTATGTTGGTGCCTGAGAGGCGCATTCGGAGTGCAAACGTTAAATCTAGAATCAGAATCTGAGAGTTGACAAACAATGTTCCACTTACGAAAACGTGGAATGCATCACGAATTTCCACTCCGAATCAACAAACTTATTCTCCATCGTCACCGTCACACCTCGAAAATCCGGATCATTTTCAGGCATTGTCCGGCAGGGTTCGAAACTCTTCCTTTTCCTCGATCCCTGAACCTTCCCTCCCGGACTCGGTTCCGAGTCGTCCGAACAACTGATCCCGGAATCGTTGAGGGAGACATCATTTTCTTTGTGATGGGAATCCTCATCATCGAAGATGGACAGCTCTTGGGAAGTGTCCATCACCAGATCGCTGGTGTCGGATGCCGGATCAACGCAGCTGACGTATGGTGCAGGGCTGTAGCTGGTGTACCGTGAGTGGTAGGAGCTGATGAATGGGGCGGAACCGGGGCTGAGGAATGGCACAGGGCGGGAATTGATGTGCGGTGCAGGGCCATCAGAGATGAGGTACGGTGCGGGGAATCTGATGGGGAATTCCATGTTTGGGGAGGAGAGATCAGTCAAGGGCGCTCTGGAATGCAAAAAGATTAGAGTAACCAAATATTCTAAGTTGTATTGACAACTTCTTGATTGCTTAGCTCAGAAAAGTGAAAATTATAAAATATCCGGACATTTGGATCACGATGGATTTAAAAGCACGCCACTTCCCTTCTTCGTGAAGAAGATCGTTGGTTGAATTTACGTTGCACTAGGACTGCACATTTGACTTTTGGAGACGGCCTCAAACGGTGTGGTTGGTTTGGTTAATTAGCGTCGCACTAGAGCTGCACAATGGGCTATTGGCGACGGTTCGGGGCCTATCTCGAAGGAAAGACCCGGGAACGATGGCTTGTATTTTTGAACCATGGTCAGATGACGAGGACAACACCTGAGCTGGGACCCAATGCCTTCAATAGACGTCGGGACTTTGGACCCTGATCAGATGTATCGTGCACCAGTCCCGTATACACGCCGTTAATTTTTGTGGATGTTCTGGACGACATTCTAGTATTTTGGTAGCGAAGTTGTCAACCCTCCGATTGCAATATCACTACTTTTTACTATTCTTTAGTCTAGTCCATCGCACAGTTTCGAAGCGGGGACCCTCGGCCACGGTGGCCTCCGGAAGAACTGAGAACATTGCCTCATATTTTTGAACCGTAGTCAGATGACGAGTTCAGCACACGAGCTAGCACCCGACGCAATCACAGTAGGTACTGCGTAATGGAGTAAATAGAAGCAGATTCGCGGAAGGAGTTGTTCTGGATTATACCGTTACCCTGTTGAATGTAAAAAAATTATGGAAAAAATACTGCATAATCTCATACATTTGAAGATTGAAAAATTCACCATTGGACTAAAAATGGCACAAATAGTGACGTCAGAGATACACAGTTTCTCGACATCACAGATGGTTTGGTTAAAAACGTCGCATTAGAGCTACACAGCGGGCTATTGGTGACGGTTCGGGGCTATCTCGAAGGGAAGACCCGGGAACGATGGCTCGAATTTTTGAACTATGGTCAGGCTTGTGCCGATGCAATCTCAATAGGCGTCAATACATTGGACCCTGATCATATTTATCGTGCACCAGTCCCGTATACACGCCACTATAATTTTCGGATATTTTTAGACGACTTACCAGTTTCTTAGTAGCGGAGCTGGCAACCCATCGATCACAAGATCACTACATTTTTACTTTACTCAAGTCCATCAGTCGGTCTCGAACTCCCAATCTTCTGATTACTAGCCGAACGTCTTAATTCACTGGGCAACTGGCGACCCTCATCACTGATGGAGAACTTTATTTACAACACGTGTTTTAAATATACGTTTCTAAATTTTTGGATCGAAATCAGCCAAACTCATACCTTTAAAAGTATCTGTAAGTATATCTTTTAAAAAACATATTTTTTCGTTAATTTATTATGAATTTTTAAGTGTATTCAGTATTTTTTCCGGGTTAATAGAAGCATTGCTTTTATTTATCTAAGGTGTCTATTTTAAAGTGTTAATAATTGTGTACACTTCCATCAAAAATTCTTAATCTGTCATACTCACTCTCTAATTGTAACTTCGGGATCGGGCAAGACCTTCGAGCATGGATCCGTCATAGTAGAGAA
Source organism: Troglohyphantes excavatus (assembly GCA_963932185.1). Lineage (NCBI taxonomy): Eukaryota > Metazoa > Arthropoda > Arachnida > Araneae > Linyphiidae > Troglohyphantes > Troglohyphantes excavatus. The sequence goes on along the minus strand of OZ010673.1, from coordinate 62,839,396 downwards.
AACATATCTTTGTAATCTCGCTAACATCAAAGTGAGGCCAACATGTATGGCCTCAGACACGTGGTTAATTACGTCATTCCATTAATAAACTTTCACTGTTACACATTTCCGAATTCATCAGCCAATCGCGAGTATTTTTTAATTCATAATTTTGAAAAGAAGTCATGTGTCTGAGGCCATTCGGTCTGAGATGTTGGCTTCATGATTATGACGTCATATTCGCTCTACTACAGTCCATTCATACTCGAAGGGCAAGACATTTTGTTGACTGGAAGCCGCCATGATGTGCCCCTGTTTTCTTGATACCGCAATATTTCGTATATTTTTCATGCTAAAATAAGCCGACATGTATTGCTTTTGGTTAAGTTTTTTAAAAATTTTATTTTTAAACTCATTTTAATACAATTTGCTACTAAAATAGGAAGTCATTTGCAAGTCAAAGTCGAAGTAGATAAAAAGCAAGAGCAAAAACTATTTCTTTAGCAAAATAAAAATTAATTCTATAAGAAAAAAAAAATAATATTTATATACATTTAATATTTCTACAATGCTATGGTATTAAAAAACACCACTAAATCACTTTTTAAAAAAATGTTGGAGCACAGCATGGCTGCTTTCAATTGGCTTCAACGCGACTATAGATGAAACAAGTTTTGAGCATTCCAGAAGTTACAGTTAGAGTTTAGTGGTCTATTGTTCCAACGTTGTTTTTGTCTTGTTAACACTGTAGTAGTCGCGTCTCCTCGTGGCACAAAAGTAATCATGAAGGTATCGGGTATATTTACGATAAAAGTAATTTAACATGGAATCAATTGCAACAAAAGTTCTTTTTAACGTTTTTTTCTTTTATTGGTGTGCTGACCCACAGTGAAAAACGTTTACACGTTTTTGACTACCAGAAGTAGCTAAAACTGGACAGTTTTAAATTGGCCACCCGCTGACCATTACAATAAGCTCGTCGTATCTTCTTTATTATTATGTAGAAATTAATAATTTTTTCTTCTAATATGGGGTTTTCAGGGTCAAGGAATTCATTTCTGCTATCAGAAATTTGAAGTTTTGTTAATCAATTCTTTAGATAGATACACGCGTCCAAAATGGATGCAATTTTACAGAAACGGGTATATTTAGGAACTAAAAAAAAAGTCCAACTGCAAACCAATTACATGAAAAATGAATTTCTTGACCCTTAAAAACCCCAGGTTAGAAGTTGGTTGGTTGGTTGCATGGGTTTTAATGGCGCAAGGGCCAAATATGGCCAAGCTGCGCCAAACACTAGACGATAAAGACCAGCATTAAAAATCTAAAAGATACACATAAACAAAACTAAATGTCAAAGCAAACATAAAAATCCTGTATAGTTTAAAAATATAAATAGTGATGGATGAGGTGGATGATTCAATAAATAGGACAACGTGGGAGATGAAATGTTAAAAAAGCGATTATATAAAAATCGAAGACGAGGACAAGAAGTTAAAATATGACGGATCCCAGGTTAGAAAAAAAATTATTAATTTCGACATAATAATAAAGAAGATATAACGATTAAGTAATTGTAATGGTTAGTTGCGGCCATTAACCCACTTACTTTAGTCAAAAACGTAAATGTTTTTTTTAATATGGATCAGCACAACAAAAGTAGTCATTACACTTTTATCATTACACTTTTATATTACTGCATACAATCTTTTCCGCACTATTCGATTTCGATTTGAAAACTTTCGCGTTTTTCCCTCCACTCTGAAGTGTATACTTTTGTCATAAGATATTCAATTTATAACGAGGTTAAAATGGATGTTTAATGTCTTTAAATTAATGTAAATTAATGTTTGGCAAGCTTTCGTAAACTGAATTGTCAATTAATATTGCATACTGTGACATTAATTAAATCCAAAACAGTTTCAATTCTCGTGCAATTTGGTACTAGATATTATATATTACTGTAAAAAATGCTATATTGCCCAGATAGTAAAGTTTAAAAGATTTCGAGCAATACAACTACAGTTTTTAGTTTCAGCTTACAATTTTGACAAAATTGGTAAAAAACGCTCTAGACTGATGATCCTTTTGAGTAATTAAAAGTATTTATTATTGTTGTTTACTTTAAAACAATTTAAGAAGCGGATGAAAGCACCACACAGCTCCACTTTTTTCTCGATTTACACTTTTTCACTATAAAAAAATATCCTCTATTAATTGGTGCAAAAAACAAACATTTCTTAGCAATAGCTATAGAGATATTAAGGAAAAGAAGATGTACTTTTGCATCATACTTTCAAAAAACGTACAGTGTTTTTCATCAGTCCTGAACAATTTCGAAAACTGGAGCTGTCTAGTTCTTACACTCATGTCTCCAATTCTATTCTAAAAAATATCTCGATTTCGATATTATGATGTTTGTCATAAAAAATAATCAAAAACAAATTATTTTTAAAACATTGGAAATTATTATTTAACGAAACCAGAATTTTTAGTTCATCAATAATCAATTTATTATTTAGATTTCAAATGATCAAAATGTAAAAAACAAATATATATGAAATTTCTTTCGACGCTGATAATATTCAAGTTTTAAATTTAGGAGTATATTTAACACACCATATACTTAAACTTTTACACAGTGAAATTGGCATTTTATATAACTGTAAAATCCATAATGATTTACGATAAAGAAAACAGTATTTCATACAAAAAATGCATTGGTATATACCAAATATTAAAAGATGCTGACTACAATATTTCGATTTCTCCTGCATAATTTTAACCCTCAAACGGTAGGGTGGGGATCTGATCCGATCCAATGGTTCATTTCCCATCTCCATTATCGTGTTTTCGGGCTCACAAGTTTTTATTTACTACCTACAAAAATTAGGTATATAACTAAATAACATAACAGAAGTAATAAATACAACATTCTATGTAAATTATATTTATGGATCCAATCCCCGACTGTACCGTTTATTTAATTTCAAACCACTGTACCGTTTGAGGGTTAAAAAAAGAAACCATTACACTTCAATATCATAAAGGCTATTGTATTGCTAAGTAAGTTTCAAAGTAATAATCGGATAATTTTAAATATCACACATATTATGGTTGTCGATGATGACGCGCAATTTTCCGATCTAAACTCGGAGTTTCGTATTTGAACATACTGTATGATTCAACCCGCCCTTATTTTGCAATGGAGAAGGAGTTTCGCTGAAAAATCCTACTTTAGATCGCCTTTTAGTATCGAAAAAATAATTGATCCCATAGTATCAATTGATAATTAACTTACTATGAGTTGATTTTAAACCATTGGACTGGTAAAATAATTCTTACAAAAAAGAAGAGAATGATAATGAAATGTGTTTAAATTGCGTCATAGCAAACTTACCGATAGTGGATGCACTGATGCTGCCTTGAATAAACGCTATTACGTTTTGGCATATTGTTTCGTTTTACACTAATTCAGGTAAAAATAGATTAGTTTAACAGATATAATTATTTTTGGTTGTTTATCTTCTTGAAATCTCAAAAGCAACTTAAAATTACACTACAAGATCGTTCTAAACTGACTAGATGGTGCTGACGAAATTTTAGAGTTTTGGCTGAAGTTGGAAGACAATCGTACCAAAACTGAAATAAGCCCCTCAAAATGATTCTAAAATCACGTGCACAAGTTTATTGACAGCCAATCAGGTTTTATTGAAAGGTGTAGAACTTGCAGGAACTATATTGAACCCCTTTGTTTAGTGACGTCACAAGAAATACACACAAAAAAATTGTATATAAAAGACAAAATATTAAAATAAAAACTTTTTTTCGTGAACTTGGTTTGACCTCAAGACGGGTAAAACCATTATTTTGGAGGTAAGGAAGGGTGGTCTGTCTGAGAACAAAAAAAAATGGCCAATCAGGTAGCGTGTTACAAAGCTCCAAGAGAAGAGCCAAGTCCCAGATCTCCGGGAAAGTTGCAGAGTTAAAAATAGACTGTCTGCATAGAAAAATAAAATAATGCATAAACAAACATGTTTTTAATAAAAAATAAAATTAAAAAGTATTTATTTGTTGTTTATTCGAAATGCGGAGCCATTTTTTGAAGTTGAATTCGCCAAACAACGCCGTTTTTAGAGCTTCTAAAGTCGTTTGGCTACTATTTTAAAAGAAAATATCGTTTATAATTATGCATGTGCTAATAATTAAGGATCTAATAAAGATATAGCTAAATAAAAATACAATTTAATTGCAGAAATCAAAAGTACTAGCTCAAAAGTAGAGATCATTTTGATTGCATCTTTTTCTCCCCGTTTCATCCTTAAGGTTGCTTTTCCCACTACTCATCTGATGCAGCTATTCCATTCATTTTGATAACTCGCGGACTATTTAATGCAGTGTTTGCTTTCTAACATTTAGTAGAGGGCTGCAGCAATGATGAAATTACATTTGGGTCACTTATTTTTATACTCTTGTCTATATTAAAAATTCGTATTAAGTTAGTAAAATAAATGACAAAATAAGATGGATTTTACCTTTATTAAAAACTATTTTATAAAAAGAGAATTGCAGTATTACAATCAAATTCGAATTAAAAACGAATTCGAAACGATATACCTACAATTAATTTTTAAACCGTACTTTTAAATAAGTATATGTATATATTTTTTAGTATATATTTTTTAATATATATTTATAACCTTTAATGTATAATGAGTACTTTTTAAACTTTAAAAAGTAGTACGGAATGTTTCAAGTAACAAGCTTAAATTCATAAACTTGTTCTTTAATCGGAACATTTATTTTAATGGACATAGTAAACATTTTAAAAACCTTAATTATTAATAATTAACTTTGCATGTTTTTACGTTAATTAGTGCATACTGGTTGATTAATAATAGTTGTAATAATGTAAAGATAATTGAATTAGAAACAAGTACTTTTCTGATTGTATATTTAGTAAGTAGTTTTGGTATATAATTTAATTAGTAAAATAATGTATTTTGATTTAGAATACAGTACGGTAAATAATTATTTAAATAATTAATATTTAAAAAGATAAGCAGCATAATATGATTCTAGTTAATAAGTATTTATTAATTTACATAAAACAATTAGTAGTTATCAAAGTACATAGTTTGCAATACTCGATATTGTAATTTTTGAAGTCTAGATTTCAGTTTTAAGTTACGATATAATGTTTTCAGTCACCATTCTTCAATTATAATTTCCCATTTTGAAACCTTAACCGAAACGTTTCATTTTATTTATCAGATTTGAATGAGATTATTTTTTGTTAATACTACAAAGTCGCAAACAAGGCCTTCAAAACCATTCAAGATTTTCTCGACCAAAAAGTCATGCCTAGATTACCAACAGTAAGCTATGCAGAAAATGTGTATGGGAGGTGTTATTGGGGTGGTGGGTCATACACACCCACCTTTATTAGTATAAATTTAAAAACAAATTATCAACTACCATAATAGCCATGGTTCTTTCGACTGTTATTTCCTGATCCATTTCTAAATAACTTCTTTTTTAATAACGATCTTATAAATTACCCCATTCAGTTTTCAACTGTGTATTAATTCCACGCACATTCCATTTTTCAAAGTTATGTTTCACATCCATATATGGTCATTAAAATCCATGAGAAGAGAACCAAAACTTTCTCTTTCGAAGGAAATCTCACTTGGGCAGTCCTGAGAATTCAAAGCGTTCTATCTTAACCATCATTTATGCAGGACATGTTTCTGTGCCCTGGGATTTTTAGCCACTATCCGCAACAGATGCAAAATAAGCTATTTTGACATAATTATTACATCACATAATTTTATCACATAATTCCTTAGCATAATTTTCTTTAATAAAACCGTATTATCACATATATATGGTAATAAATTTTCTATACAGACCAATGATTATGACCCCCCTCATACTTCCCTTGCGTACGACACTGATTAACAACAGTCTGCTATAGATGATGAATTTATGATTAGTATAACGGGATTCGATCTCACAAACTTTGGATCAAATGTGTGACTAATGTAGATCACCAAACAATTAGTTTTGGGATCTTCTTTAAGCAGCTTATATTATCATAAGCATTGTTTTTTTTTTGCGCCTGTTACGGTTCGGTTTGAATAAATTAACGTCGCACTAGAGCTGCACAGTGAGCTATTGGCGACGGTTCGAGGCCTATCTCGAAGGAAAGACCCGGGAACGATGCCTCGTATTTTTGAACCATGATCAGATAGCGTGGACAACACCAGATCTGGCACCCGACGCAACCTCAATAGGCGTCAGGACATTAGACTCCTATCAGATTTACCGTGCACTAGTCCCGTATACACGCCAGTATAATTTTTTGGATGTTCTGGACGTCTTTTTTGTATTTTTGAAGCGAAGCTGGCAACCCTCCGATCGCACTATCACTGCTTTTTTTACTTTTCTTTGTCAAGTCCATCGCACGGATTCGAACCAGCAATCCTCTGATTTCCAGCTGAACGCCTTACGGTTTATGAGAGAAGGGGGTTACTCATAAATGAAAGTTTTTATCGAGGGGTACACGAGAGAAAAAAAGATTGAGCACCGCTGTTCCAGCAGATGCCAAAACAACAGTTTTTAGTTCGAATTCTAATGGTTTGGTTTGATTAAATAACGTCGCACTAGAGCTGCACAGTGGGCTATTGGCGACGGTTCGGGGCCTATCTCGGAGGAAAGATCCGGGAACGATGCCTTGTATTTTTGAACCATTGTCAGATGACGAGGACAACACCTGATCTAGCACCTTCAATAGACGTCGGGACTTTGGACCCCGATCAGATTTATCGTGCACCAGTCCTGTATACACGCCAATGTTTTTTGTGGATGTTCTGGACGACTTTTCTAGTATTTTGTAGCGAAGCTGGCAACCCTCGACTTCTTATGAAAACACCTTTTTTGTATAACAGTATATTTACATGTTTATTTTAAGTGTATTGGTAGATAATCAGTATTATTGCGTGAATTATAAGAGGCATTTCGTAAATGACATGAGACTACTTTTATGCCATGAGGGTTGTTTGTTTGTTTTAAATAACGTCGCACTAGAGCTGCACAGTGAGCTATTGGCGACGGTATGCCACGAGGAAGCGCGAGTACTGGAAGTTTAAAACAACGGTCTCGTAGGAATAAATGTGTTCCCGGGTCTTTCCTTCGAGATTGACTCCGAACCGTCGCCAATAGCCCACAGTGCAGCTCTAGTGCGACGTTAATTAACCAAACCAAACCGTAGGAATAAATAAGCATATGTCCTAATTTAATGTAAAAACATGTTTTTGGTTTTTGTTAATTAACGTCGCACTTGAGCTGCACAGTGACCTATTGGCGACGGTTCGGGGTCAATCTCGAAGGAAAGACCCGGGAACACATACACATTTACACACACATTCATACATGCACCTCGTTATTTTAGAACCATGGTCAGATGACGAGGAAAGACCTGAACTGGCACCCAACGCCTTCAATAGACGTCGGGACTTTGGACCCCGATCAGATTTATCGTGCACCAGTCCCGTATACACGCCAGTATAATTTGTTGGATATTAATGTAAAAACAGGAATAAATGATATCTGATTTCTCCATTTTTAATTTTTCCTGAAATTGTTTTTTTTGGGTATTTTTGTTAAACAACTATGGGATGGGGGCATTGTAGCCGTTACAATGTCAAGTTGAAGAAGGTATTCGAACTCACAACCCACCAATTACGAGACTGAATACTTTAATCGTCTTGCCTCTATCATTAAAAAAAAATTTCAAGAGTAAAAAGGCATGTCTGGAAAAGCAAATTTGAGCCAATGAATGGGAACTAAAGAAATAAGTTGAAATAACTCAGTTAATTTTTAACATATCGACACAAAATAAAATGAGAAACCTTCTTCTGAACTATTATAATTAACCTTGTCAAAATTTATTGTCTAACAGATACCAAGATTAGCCCGAAGAGAATTTGACTCTTGACCATTGGAAAATATGTGGGGAAAAAACTTTATAATAATAAAGAAAAGCTGTCGGAACTAATGTACTATCACGGGGCACCGAATTTTCAACAAAATTAAGTCGCCATTTCGCCAATTCTGTGACGCGTTTGTTAATCCCGCCAAACGAGACGGTAACCCTCGATTATGCAGACGTAGTACAATGGAACGATGCTAAATATTATATTTATAAATGTTATAATTTACTGATTTAATATCGGAATGTTATTTTTTCGTAATTTCTGATATTTTAGTAACAAATTAATGTAATAAGAGCAAACTATCGCCGTTTTAAAAGTATAAACAAACTTTAGAACACGAAATAAATTTGTATCGTTGCCAGTACACTTTGATAAGAGTAATACTTTTATTTACATTTGTATTAAATAGCCCAATGTGCAGTTCTAGATCATGTTTATCCAAACCAAACATTTTGCTTTAAAATGGATGATCGGCGATTGCCTTGTTGGTTGCTTTCGCGATTGATTGGTTAGCGCACACTAGAACTTCACTTTGGGCTATTGTAAACGGTTCGCATATATCTTGAAAGAAGGACCCGGGAAAGCTGTCTCGTATTTTTGAACCATGTTTAAAGGACGGATGTTGCTATTTCTAATATAAAGTTAATGTTCGAGATCTATATAGAAGGAAAGACCCGGGAATACTGCCTCGTAATTTAGCACCCTGGTCAGATGATATTTTACAGATCGACGAATATCGGAAATATACAAATAACTGACATTAAGTTAATGCGTTTAAAAGCGAATGTTGCGATTAGCACTCGCGATCAGTTGATCCGCTGGTAAGTCGTTTCAAGTAGTGTGGACATCACGAATGCCATACACGGTTCTAAGCGCACGTACGTACAGTGGCACTAACGTCACTGACTCCTAACGTCGATTTATGTTTCCGGGTATTTGTGGTCTTCGGCTTCGGCCTCCGACTACTCAGGATTACATCCAAGACACCCTCCGAGCAGTCGATCATGGTGCTTACAGGCAATCCTTCGGGCAGTCGTTTGGGGCATTTCGACGGCACTCTTAAGCGCACACGCATACCGCGCGCTTAAAGTCCCAGACTCCTTACGTCGATTTTGGGGTCTCCGGCCTTCGGCCTCCGACTACTCAGGATCACATCCATGACCCCCTCCGAGCAGTCGATCATGGTGCTTACAGGCAATCCTTCGGGCAGTCGTTTGGGGCATTTCGACAGCACTCTTAAACGACTGCCCTTCGGGCAGTCGTTTTGGGGCATCACACCTCAATATAAAGCATAATATTCCAAAATAAAACTATAGTTATACATAGAATATAAAATGACAAAAATATACATATAAATGAAAATTTCGAACAGATACATAACCGTATTTAGTTGAAACAATTCGCCAGTAACTAAAAAGAGGCTACTTTAGACCAAACGGAAATTTTCAAAGAGCGTCATCAGGATTAAAAAAGTTATGAAATTTGTAAAAAAAAAGCCATGCAAAATGTAACAACAAAAGAAGAGCTCGTATAGCAACAAAGCTCGCAGTCGATACGAAAAAAATTCGCAGACGATAAAATTATCCCAGTAAATATCAAAGTCGCGCAAAAGTTTAGAGAGTGGGGTGAAACCACAGGTCCGTCATTTTAAAATAATTCCACATTTTCTCGGGATAGATCCGGAACCATTTCCAATAGCCCATTGCGCAGCCCTAATGCGACGCTTATTCAATAAACCATTCGTTACATAATAACATTGGATCGTCTTTAATACCCCATTGTGTGGCTCAAATATTGCCTTAACTAAACCAAAACAAAGTTACTTAAACAATTAATAAATGTCAATTACTTTTCAAATGTGTCCGTACCAATAGCCCATTGTACAACGTTGTAATAGTCTACTGTGCATTCCATCCAACCAATCGCGTTTAATCATCGAACTTTTCATCGGAGCCACCGAGGCCCGATTTTAAACCGAAGAAACTGGCATCATGCTCATCAACCTATCGCCGTTGCCCATCGTTGGCCGGTAATCGTCATATTGGCGACTTCTATGCATTTCTAAATTTCAATTTTTCGGTGCCCCGTGATAATACATTTGTACCAAGCTGTCTATCTATGTATCGCAAAATATCTAATTTTTTAAAATTATTTTAATTTTTTAAAAATATAAATATTTTTCCGGACTTCGATAGAAAAGATCGCGTTTTTGGGTCCCGAAAGCCACTCTTATTTTTTAATAATGTATATGCTTAGGCAGATAAAGAGGGATTGACTCGCAACCCTTCAATTACGAGTTTGCTGCACTCTAAAAGACAATGATCGAATCTACAACCCTCCTATTACGAGATCGGCACTTTTCCGATCGAGCCATTGCGAGCCCGAACCTAGAAGTAACGATCAAAGTGCTAAATTTTATATTTTAGTAAAAGAAAATCACAAAATCATATGCAATATTTTAAGAAAGAATTATAATTAACAAGTTTTTCTATAAACTTTGATTATTAAGTTCGCAATACTTCAATGCCCAAAACGTTTTCTTTTCAAGCGGTGATGTTAAAAATACATGGTTTAAATGTGCCATGCGCCTTTAGCAATTTCTGGGAATGGCACCCCTTTATGAACTATATGAACAAACTTAGAAATGAATTATTTCGAATAAATTTATCGAACACTACGCTCTTTACATCTAACATGATTAATTTACTGAAATCCAATCATTGTTCCTGATTTACTTTTGAACCATTATGGAAATTATTTACCAAAAGAATCGTAAAGTTAAAATGGTCGATATCTTGCAGATTACCTTAATCAAATTGAAATTACATAGAATAAAGAAGGATTTCGATGTTAGGGAGTAAATTTAAAGTATACCAAAATGTGCTTACACCAAAGCAGCACTTTTTGAACGATTCTTACATACCTGGAATCAACTGCAATCTCTTAGCGCATTTTCGATGTCATTAAAAACATCTCACTAAAATTTATTAAAATTCCAAGTTAACATTTGGTTGGCTGAAAATGCGAAGTCAGCAAATAGTCAATAATGACAGGATCACAAACTATCTTGATGAGAATTGGTTATTGTTTACGTCAGGCAGCTGGCGTCATGGAATATATGTGAAGTAGACCTGTAACAAGATGTCTTTGATAAATCTTAACAGATCCTTCCACTGTGCAGCTCTAGTGCGACGTTATTTAATCAAACAAAACCAAACCTAACAGATCCTTCTCTCACTTTCGCCTGTTGAGGTTGCGTCCTGTGCCTTCTCAGGTGTAGTCCTCATCATCTGACCATGGTTCAAAAATACGAGGCATCGTTCCCAGGCCTTTCCTTCGAGATAGGCCGCGAATCGTCGCCAATAGTCCATTGTGCAGCTCTAGTGCGAAGTTTATTAACCAAACCAAACCAATTCTCTCACATTCGTCGTGATAGCCCAATGTGCAGTTCTAGTCGTTATCTAACAAAACCAAACTCACTTTCGTCGTGGTGTGGAAGTTTGTTTGGTTGGATAATAAGATCGCATTAGAGATGCACAGTAGGCTATTGGCAATAATGGTCAGATGACTAGGACAACACCTGATCTGGCACCCGACGCAACCTCAATAGGCGCAGCACATTGGACCGTGACAGATTTAACGTGCACATGTCCTCTAAACACGACGGTGGTAATTGTTGGTTGGTTAATTAACGTCGCACTACAGGTGCACAATGGGCTACCGCAGCCCATGTGGAAGTTGAGAGGGAACTGTCCAGGATTAATTTTCCAGAAACGTCGAAGGCCTCCGTGGCCGAGTGGATAAAGGCGTTAGTTGGGAATCCGAGGGTTCCCGGTTCGAACCACTGTGACGGACTAGACTAAGAAGAGTAAAAAAGGTAGTGATATTGCGATCGGAGGGTTACCAAAATACTAGACTGTCGTCCAGAACATCCACAAAAAATAACGGTGTGTATACGGGACTGGTGCACGATAAACCTGATCGGTGTCCAAAGTCCCGACGTCTATTGAAGGCGTTGGGTGCCAGCTCAGATGGATGTTGTTCTGGTCATGAATAGCCTTTAGAACATGGGACTTAAATGTACTATAATCCTTTCTAGTTGCCCAGTGGATAAAGGCGTTCAGCTGGTAATCAGAGGATTTCTAGTTCGAGGCGTTCGAATCCGGAACGATGCTTCGTATTTTTGAACCATGGTCTGGTGACGACGGACCTTTCTGGTTTGGTTGGTTTGGTTAATTAACGTTGCATTAGAGCTGCACAGTGGGCTATTGGTGACGGTTCGGGGACTATCTCGAAGTAAAGGCCCGGGAACGATGCCTCGTATTTTTCAACCATGGTCAGATGATGAGGACAACACCTGAGCTGGCACCCAACGCCTTCAATAGATGTCGGTACTTTATCGTGCACCAGTCCCGTATACACGCGGTTAATTTTTTGTGGATGTTCTGGACGACAGTCTAGTATTTTGTTAGCGAAATTGGCAACCCTCTGATCGCAATATCACTACTTTTAACTATTCTTTAGTCTAGTCCATCGCAACGTTTGAACCGGGGACCTTGGATTCCCAGCTGACGCCGTAATCCACTCGGCCACGGAGGCCCAAGGAGAACAAAAATAGGCAATCGAGAAAGTACACCAAGCAAGCAATCAACATAAATGATTTATTATTTCAATTCCTTTTATTAGGTACTACAAATTAAGTGATTGTTCCTACGCATCAAATGAACTTGTTTTGAATTAATTACAGTTTATAGTGAGAAGTAATTGTAAAGTGCATCAGCAACTTTTCTCTTCTTAATCATCTTTATCCGGTTCCATGTCATCTTCTGAGAGAGGGGAGTCATCCGCGTCATCAGGTAAGCACACGTAGCAACTTCCCTGCAAAAGATTTTAACAATAAACATGATACTATTTAAGAATATATATTAAACAGCAGTTTGGGGTCAATAATAAAGGCGTTCGGTAAAATCCTAGAACACGGTACGGCTTGGCGCGATTCTGAAAATTGGCTTCAAAACCAAAATGACGTGTTTTATGTTTGTTGCTAAGTCAAAATGACAAACGTCGCCAATAGCCCACTGTGCAGCTCTAGTGCGACGTTATTTAACAAAACCAAACCAACCAAAACCAAAATGACAAACATAATAGCTGGTTGATTAAAGAGCGTCGCACGACAGCTGCACAATTGCTATTGGTGACTGTTCGGATTCAACAAATATGCAATTAATCAATACAAATACAATAAAATCGAAATCTTGAACGCACGCACGCACCGTTCGCTAATGTCACATACTCGTACCTTGATTTATTCTACCGGTCAACATTGTCTCCGGCCTAGAGCCTCCGACTACTAAGGATCAAAACTGGTACCTCCTTCGAGCAGTTGATTATGGTGCTATAGGCAATTCTTAGACCAGTCGGTTATGTTAAAAGACATCGGAAACATTTCCGTGGGTCAAGCTTCGTGCCTTTTCTACATTTTAGGCAACGAGGACTTCGCTAGCAATCCAGCATTCATACACCAATCAATAACGGTACGTTTGCCTTGTACAACCAATTTCTAAAAATATTTACTATTAAGATAAATATCCACAACGGAATCAACACGACACTTCAACAACCACATGAAATAATTTTAAACCAACAATGTGCTCCGAGCGGGATAAGTTAATGGGTTCGTTTGATTAATTAATATCGTACTAGAGCTGCACAGTGGGCTATTGGCGATGGTTCGGGGCCTATCTCGAAGAAAAGACCAGGGAACGATGCCCCGTATTTTCGAACCATGATCAGATGACGAGGACAACATCTGAGCTGGCACCCGACGCAACCTCAATAGGCGTCAGGACATTGTACCCCGATCAGATTTATCGTGCTCCACTCCCGTATACAAGCCACTATAATTTGTTGTATGTTCTGGACGATTTTCTAGTATTTTTGAAGTGAAGCTGGCAATCCTCCGAACGTAAGATCACCACTTTTTTTACGTTTCTTTGTCGAGTCCACCTCACGGATTCGAGCTAGCAATCCTCCGATTACTAGCTGAACGCCTTTATCTACTGGGCCACTGGAGGCCCCGAGCGGGAAGTAATGATGTAATGGACTTTATATACGTCATGAAGTAGGGTTGCCAAAATAAAAACTTTATCGCCCACTGAAAGTCGCACTTGGCGACCGTACCGTATACTAGGAATTGACCCGGCTTTCAAATCCGGTAAACACAAGATAATAATTTGTGTGCAGATCACTACTCTCTCACACCTTCACGTCACTCCAGCACTCAGGGCAGTAGGCGAAAGGGCACTCCGCTGAGCAGACGATAAAGGGGGTCCTCCTGGACTCCACCTCCTCGCAGACGAGACACTTCCTCTTCCCCAGACCGAGCAGCCCGAGCCACCCGCAGCACTTCGGGAAAATGTGTCGCAGTGAAAACAACACACCTGTGTCCAACTGCAAAAAACAAACTTTAGAAAACGCGAAATTTGCTAGTCAAAGAGTTACACATTATCAAATTGACAAATGAGTATTTTTTTTAATGGGAAATATCTTTGAAACGCTGATTTCTAATTCAGTGAAAGGCTATTGCTAAATGGATAGGGGGTAAGGCCCCCCCCAAATGTTGGAAAAATTTTGCAGACTTAGTAAAACCACAACCTACTTTGCAAATCTGTGAATTTTTTTTAAGTGATACTCCACTTTGAAAAAAAGCCAAATGCTTCACAAGTTTGCCAACTAGGTTTGTGATTTTGTCAAGTCTGCAAGAATTTATCAAACTTCTTACAGCCCTTGTAGCTATGAAAAATCTTGGGTTAATTAACGTCGCACTAAAGCTCCCCAGTGGGGCATTCGCGACGGTTAGGGGCCTATCTCGGGAACGATGCCTCGTATTTTTGAACCATGATCAGGTGACGAGGACAACCCCTGAGCAGGCACCCATGCCTTCAATAAAAATCAGGACCCTGGAACCCGATCAGATTTATCGAAGGAAAGGGGGTCTTAAGGGGGAATTAACGAAAAAATACTATAATTTAAGAATTGGAAGATGAAAGCAGAAAGTGATTTTTACCGCCACTGCTTGTTCTCTCGCCAGCTTTCTCACGTGGTTCCTCATGTGCTTCATGTACGACATGCGCTTCTTCAGACGATCGTTGTACAGGAACAGAACGCGCTTCTTTTCGCGCTGCAAGAATAACAACATCAATCCGGTTCACAACATCAAACAAATACTGCGCGCCGTTATGTCTAAGGCTTATTCTAAGCAAACGAGTAAAACGCGCATGAGGTTCTCAATTATTCGAGAAATTATACCACGTGGAACAGGCTTGTCGCACTTGGGGGGAGCACGACCCCTCCATAATAATCTGGAACCCCTAAAAGTTGGGAATTTTATTTTTTTTAAATTCCCCGAATTTAAGCCTAAAGACAGTGAATATTACTAGCAAAAGAAAGCTAGAGAAGATTTGAAATATCCCAAATTGCAAGATTAAATTTAAATTACGCCTCAGAACGGACACTGTATTTAGAATATGAGCGAACCAAATTCAATGCTTGTGAGAGAATTGTTTAATATTACCTAATATATATAAAAAAAATTATGAAAAATGTCGTAAACTTTGGACCTGGAATTTTCAGCACTGTTGAGTTGGGAATTTCGAATCGTTAAGTTGGAAATTTCGAATAGGTAAGTTGGGAATTTCGAATCATTAAGGTGGAAAATTTTTTGTTTCAACCCACCCTCCCAAAAAAGCAAACATTTTTCGTGTGTTCATTCAAAAACATTCTTCCACTGACGTGAAATGAATTCTAGAATCACCGACAACCTCACGCGCGTTTTACTCGTTCGTGCAGAATGGGCCTGAAACTATTTTATCGATTAATACCAAATTTGGTATATTTTAGTAGCTTTGAAAAGCTATGAATAGACCGTGCCATACACCAAGAGATTCCACTTCCTGTTGTCATAAAAAGAGTAAAGAGGTGTAAGTTAAGCAAACTAACTAGCTTTGTACGCGTCCTATTCAAAGCATTCACGTTCGCAAATTGTTTTTTATACTTAAGTGTTGTTTCCCTACAAATTTGTAATCGACTATTTTCATGAATCCTAAAACTTTAGAAATAGCCCCGCTAACTCCGTAAATATCAACCAGGAAACACTGTAAGGCCGCTTTTACATTTAACGACACGACACCGATAAATCGTGAACGATCGCGAAGGAACGACACAACGTTTTATCGTATCGTCTGGTGGTCAGTTTTTCATTGCACCGATATCGTTCGCCAAAAACGACAATTTTTACATTCAGTTCGTGTTCGTCTGTTGTCGAGAGCACATCTATTCTCGATATGGCGCATCGCAACAAATTACATTAAAACAAACTGCGAGTGTTGTATTTGCTGTAATTAAAAAGAAAGAAGAGATCAATAACAAAACGCTTCTGGGTGCATGATATCATCAAAGCAAGACATGTTGAAGGAGATTTTTATGTTTTATTTGAACATCTACAAAAAGCTAGAGCTAACCACTAGAGCTGCACAGTGGGCTATTGGCGACGGTTTGACTAAATATTGCTTCCCAAGCCTTTTTTCGAACAATCTTGTTCTTGTAAAATTAATCTCGCTTTATCCCAAATACAGGTCTTTATACTTCCACTAATTCACACAAGTTCACAATATCGAACTTAAAAGCCATATTGATAATATAAATATGAAAAAACACAGTAGACTATAGCGGACGGCAACAAGTTTTTCGGAAACAAACTCAAAATGTCGTCACGATGAAGTAGGGAAAGCGCGTGCCCACGATAAAACGTTCCGATAAATTGTATCGTCTGATCGGCCACGACAATATCGTTATCGTATCGGCTAGTGAAAAAGCGCCCGGCTTCGTATGTGTATTTTGCGTACCCCGATATCGTGCCACTGAAATCGTATACGATTTATCGGTGTCGTGTCGTTAAATGTAAAAGCGGCCTAAGCGATTCCGCATATTCCCTTTACTGTACCCAGACCACTGAACTCTAACTATAACTTCTGGAACGCTCATAACCAATTCCTTCTATGGACGCGGTTGAAGCCATACTGTCAGCAGCCATACTCTATCCCAACTAATTTTTAAAAGGGATTTTGTGGTTTTTTTTTCTTCTCAAACCTTTATAGAAATGTTAAATATGTTTTGATAATTTATTTTCTACTTATAGAATCAACTTGTACATGGCCAAAATATAATTTTTCTTTTTGCTGCTTATTCGCTTATCGTATTTCAAAGAATAGGTATTCAAAATGGGGGGTTTTAATGAAAAAGTTAAAAAATTTAAAAATAGCTAAAAGCACTTCAGTTCGGCATATTTCAGCATGAACAACAATATACGAAATATACAGGTAGAAATGGAAGTGGGCATAAGTTTTTTAACTTTCAGTTGGCTTCAAGTAAACAAACTGCTTTACGCAATCCAGAAGTTACAGCAACATAACCAGAACAGTGACGTAAACACTACTTTTATGGTGGAGTTCAAAAGTTAAAGGGGAGAAAAACACGGAGTAAAGAAAAAGGTGGAGATGATTTGACGAGATTTCTTGAGAAGTAAGTTAGCAACCCCAAACTAGGCACAAACAAACCTAGTTTGCAGTAGTTTTTCTACAAGGGATGCATTATTTTCAAATTAAGAAAACGCATGCTAAAACTTAAAAAATGACTGTTTGTGCAGTTGTGGGATGCAGTACAAGTTCCAAATCGATAAAGTATGCTATTATTTCCACTTCATAGGTAAATTAAATTATAAAATAAATTATCGCCAAGTACTGGTACAAAGTAGTGCTTTAGAATAGCGCCAAATACTTCGCCAGTTCCTACTTTTTAAGCGATTGCTTACTTCACATTGCAAACCGGTTTTTGACTTGTTCGTACCTCCACCTTCTTCTTTACTCCGTGGAGAGAAATGACTTTAGTGGGTAACCTGTATAAAAGTGAACCAAATCCCATAGAAATTGAACCTAACCCCATAGAAATTGAACCGAATTACATTGACTCACCTTCGGATAAAAGAATCCGCAGATGACTCTTCGTAATCTGAGTGCGTAGGACTCCATCAGCATGAGGACGATGAGGACAAGAAACATGGAGTACAAAATGGCCACCGACATATCATCCAGTTTGGTGGGTTGTGGCAAACATGCTTTGCAAAGATTTCAAAATGGCGATGAGCATTCAGAATTATCCATTTAACCATTACTGAGATTTGTATATAATTGTAAGGGAGCAACGGATTTTAAGAAGTTAAATATGCATTGGGGGATAGTTAAGAGGTACTAGATGGACCAACCTCGTTGGGCTTTGAGTCTGTTGTTGGTCGTCAATATTTGTATTTTATTTGTATAAGAATTGTATTAATTTCCCGAATTGAAATAAGGAATAATTGTTTTTAAGTGATTAATATTTCTAAAAAAATTAGCTAATTTTTTTAATGTATTGAAAGTAAATTTATTCACAAGTTCAAATAACATTTGAATTTAAAAATATATATTTTTATTTACTATTGAAAGGTTAGTATCTATGTCACTGAACTCTAACTACAACTTCTGGAATGCTCAAATCGGTTTCCTCCTGTGGTCGCTTATGAAGCCAATTAAAAGCAGCCATAGTGTATCCCGAATAATTTTAAAAGTGATTTAGTGGTGTTTTTTAATGTCATAGAGTTGTAACAATATTAAATGTATATAGATATTATATTCTATAGAATAGATATGTATATAGATATTATATTCTATAGAATATAGATGTATATGGATATTATATTCTATATAATATAGATGTATATATATATTATATTCTATAGAATATAGATGTATATATATATTATATTCTATAGAATAAAGATGTATATGGATATTATATTCTACATAATAAATTTTTATATTGCCAAACAAATAGTTTTTTCTCTTGCTTTTCAACCACTTCGACTTTAACTTCCAAAGGACAGATATAATTTTCACAATTTATGTACTACCAAAATGATGTTGCGTATTTTTATTTCCGAAAATATTTAAAGCGCCTCTACCATTTCATTTCAATGTTTAAGATACACCTTTTAACTTACTCAGTCATAATTGAATCTTCTTTTTAACCGACTGAACAGCGCGCTAACCAAAACTCCAAAATAAAACCGCCAGAAAATTTAAATTGAAACCGCCAAATCGCGCGTCAAGTCGAGAGGTTATAGATTCGACCGTTATGTTTTTTTTTTATTATTTTGTTTTATGTATGTTCGTGCGGGATTTCGGTTCTACTTCAGATATTTGCACAATTTTATTTTGTTGAATAGGGGCTGTTTCACTTGGGAGCAATTTGAAAAAATATCCGATTATCCGGCATTTAACTATCCGGAATTCTCCATTAACCGGACCGTTTGAAAAAAAAATATTGGCAAAATCTGCAAAAAAAAAATCGGTTATCCGGCGGTTATGTATCTGGAAATGTCGATTTTCCAGAGTTTTTTTTTATACAATTAATCCGATTTCATAATATTTTTATTGTTTAACAGAAGTTGTACAACAATGACATTTCATTTAACCAGCATTTATTGGCATTGATAGGGATTGTTTTACAATATACATTGTTGAGCAGAAGTTGCTACTTGAATTTCTTGGTGAATAATAAGAGGGGGCGAAGCCCCCTGCTAAATTAAAAACTAAAAAGGGAAAAATAAAATAATCTTTCTAGAAAAAAAGGAAAACCGACTTTAAGGAAAATGCGCTAAAAAGTAAAAAATAATTTTTAATTATACGAATGAGCTGAAAAATTGAATTATTGAATATCAATTTTATACTTAGTACAACTTTTTGAAGTTGGTGCCAATTTACAAAAATCATACCCAAATTTTGGCGCCGATTTCAAAAAGTTGTACTAAGTATAAAATTGATATTCAATAATTCAATATTTCAACTCAATCGTAGAATTAAAAATTATTTTTTACTTTTTAGCGGATTTTCTTTAAAGTCGGTTTTCCTTTATTCTAGAAAGATTATTTTATTAGCAATGAGTACTTCAATTACAACTTGTAATTAATAGTAATTATTGACGTGTAATGTTTTTAAAATCAGGTCCCGATAAGTTGTGGCCACTGATCTCTAACTGTAACTTCTGGATAGGGCAAGACATTTTGTTAACTTGAAGCCGATATGGAGGCCGCCATGATGGGGCACACTTTTCTTGATACCGAAATATTTCGTATATTTTTCATGTTAAATTACGCCGACATCTATTATTTTCGGGTAAGTTTTTTTTATTTTCTTTTTAAACCCATTTTAAATGTAATCTGCTATTAAAATAGGAAGTCATTTGCAAGTCAAAGTAGAAGTAGTTAAAAAGCAAGAGCAAAAACTATCTGTTTGGCAATATAAAAATTAATTCTATAAGAAGAAAATATAATATTCATATATATTTAATACTTCTACAATGCTTTGGTAATAAAAAACACCACTAAATCATTTTTAAAAAATGTTGGGGCACCGTATGGCAGCTTTCAATTGGTTTCAACGCGCCCGTAGAGGAAACAAAGTTTGAGCCTTCCAGCAGTTACAGTTAGAGTTCAGTGGTTGTGGCATATCGGTCAAAAAAAGTCTAACGGAAGATGATTACGAAATATAAAATGAAGAGCTAAGTATCCTACTTCCCATATGCTAATGAAAAGGATATTTAGCAGAGTGGTTCCTTATATCTTAAATAGGGAAAAAAAACTGTTCGTGAGCTTCCATCTGACATAACCGTTCTGCGCTCAGGGATAAAATAAAATTCATTGATCACTGATTATTTTACATCCCGTATACACAAAAAGATGAAAGTTGGCATAGTGGTTTCTCATACCTTAAATAAGAAAATTAAACTATTTGTGTATTCTAACTGAAATACGCATTTTACGCAAGCGATTAAAATAACACACAATCATCATCAATTCTTCAATTTCGCATACAACCAGGAATATTAAATTTGTTAGAGTTGTTCTTTATACCTCAAGAAGGAAAAGTAAGCTATTTGGTTTCTTCTAGTTAAAATACACGTCCTTCGCACATTTTTTTTAAAATAAACTGTCAACAGGAACACGTTTTCAAAACGTGAACGTTATTCTCTTGTATCCGTTGGCTTTTATAGTCGCTTTTTCGCACACCGGCCACACCGGGAATCAGTAGTTCAAATTTTTTTATACCAAGACATTTGCGAAATATTTTGGATTGTTGTTGTAACTGTTGAGCTGTAACACGCTTGATATCGTTGGCATTTGGTTGTATTTTGTTAATTAACGTCGCACAAGAGCTGCACATTTGGGCTATTGGTGACGGTTCGGGGTCTATCTCGAAGGAAAGACCCGGGAACGATGCCTCGTATTTTTGAACCATGCTCAGATGACGAGGAACACATGAACTGACACCCAACGCCTTCAATAGATGTTGGGTTTGGTTTGGTTTTGGTTAATTAACGTCGCACTAGAGCTGCACATTGGGCTATTGGCGACGGTTCGGGGTCTATCTTGAAGGAAAGACCCGGGAACACATACACATTCATACCTGCACCTCGTTATTTTAGAACCATGGTCAGATGACGAGAAATAGATGTTGGGACTTTGAACCCCGATCAAATTTTATCGTGCACCAGTCCCTTTTTCACGCCGATAATTTTAATGGATGTTTTGAACGACATTCCTAGTATTTTGTGGTGAAGCTGGCAACCCTCCGATCACAATATTACTACTTTTTTACTTTTCTTAGTCAAATCCGGCGCACAGGATCGAACCAGGAACCCTTCGATTCCCAGCTGACGCCTTTATCTACTCGAGAGGCCCTTTGGCATTTGGTATGACTCTCATTTTGAAAAATGTGCAACATTTTAAGACATACACATGGCGACGGAACGGCGCATGCTAATGCCGTTACCTTCATTGTTATATATTTCCGATTTGTCTTTGTACAACCTACATCCTCACAAACTTTACAACACGCCTCTCTGAATAACTCTGTACACATATACCAATTTACAGTTCTTCACTCGGAGAGGCGTGGTATGTTATATATATATATATATATATATATATATATATATATATATATATATATATATATATATATATATATATATATATATATATATATATATATATATATATATATATATATATATATATATATATATATATTTATATATATATATATATATTTATATATATATATATATATATATATTTATATGTTTTTCGATATGTTCATTCCCCTAAGTGAATTCCTGCCGTTCATGTTGTCCTGCATATGCATGAGCATATCACCCATGGGCAAGGGCGTAACGAAGCAGAAATGCTAATGACTCACTGGCTGTCGAAGTGAGCTCGTCAATCGTGTGCTTCTTGTCGAAGCCCTTCAGGACGCTGCGCACCATGTTGCCGACAAATCCGTCTCCGTAGACCGTCATTTTGATGTGGTGCACTCCTGCGAAAAATGACCCAATTCGTTAAGTAAAAACTAATTAGAAATAATAGTAATAAACTAATAATAATAAACTATAATTTACAGTTAGAACTCTTTTGGTTAATTTAATTCACCCCTCCATTTTTGACGCGAATATCCCTTGGGTACGGGTACATAGTTGTACAGAGTCGCATACTTATACTTATAACAATACTTATGACTAACTCACAAATACTTATAACTTCACGTGGAATCAGCATAAGGGGATACATGAAATATCATCGTGTAGAGAAAGGCGAGACGTCCCGAACAAGCCGATTATTAAGCCATTCCGTCCTCTGAACTTTGCTTCAAGTGGGGAGGGAGTTTTGGTCAACTGCATTTGACGATTCCGCCCCATACCTCCACGTGGAACCTGTATATAGGGATAAATGACATACCATCGAGTAAAAGAAGGTTGTCGCGTGGATCAGGCTGATTATTAATCTATTCCACATTCTAACCCTTGTACCATGTGGACGAGAATGTCGCCCTTGGCTGCAGTATCGCTTTCACTCACATAACTCCACGGGGAATCATCCTATTGAGATAAACCATCATGTAGAGGAAGGTGAGATGCGTTAATCAGGCTGATTAATAATTCTTTCCTCCTCTGACCTTTGCACCACGTAGAGAGGAGTGTCGCTCTTAGCTACGGTTTGCGATTTTGCCCTATAACTTCACGAGGAATCAGCCCTTTGTAATAAATGACCTCCATCCTGTTGAGGAAGGTGGACCGCATCAACTAGGCTGATCGTTTATGCTCTCGCGTGACTCATTTCCCCTATGTATCGCGTGGGACTTAAAATTTTTTACGAACTGAACCTAGAGGTACAGTACCGCCTGTACCTACTCGAATTTTTTAAAATGCGAAAAACACAGTCTAATCCCCTCTTTAATATTGTTTCTTCTTTATAATTATTTTTTGTAGTTTTTGTTATATAAAAGTTGATATTAAACTACCAAGCCAACCACACACTAGACTAATACTTGTCGAAGTCAACCATCAATGTCGTTGTTTTTAAAATATGTATTTGTATTATTGAATATTTTTGTTTAAAAGTTGACAGCTAATCTTAACATGTAGCCATCCAGTGCTACGGTAATTTGATATCACAACTTTTAGCTGCAAATTAGCTGCTTAGCATTTTTATATTAATTTCAAGATGGCTGACTATATTATTTTTTATACATAACCAAACTTATAAATGTAATATTTTGATAGTTAAACATAGTGATGTTACTCTTTATACCTGATAACTTAAAAAAAAAGACTCAGGTTATGTAACTACCTTTAAAAATCTAATTTTACATTATTTATATGCAGTTTTAAAATCTGTAGCCCGTTCTAAAAAAAAATGCATAGAAAAGAATGGCTACAGTAACTTTTCACAGCATTTTTTTTTATTCCAGAAAAAAATAGTGTACATGTAAAGTGCTTTTCAAACACCAGAGAAAATATTTTAAATGAAGGGAATTCAAGGGAAGTAGTAAAACTACGCAACAAATGAAATAACTCGTTTGAAAAAAATTTAAAACCAATTTTTATGTATTAATGCATAGATTAAAAAGCCTTAGTAAGGACTTTAATCCAATGATTTTTTATTTGATAAGAAGGGAAAATGATGAACGTTCTATAATCTATTCTAATGTAATGTCCCAAACCCTTGACTAATCTGGAATTTGGTGGCTGAAAATCCCCCTAAAGGTGGTCAGGCCCAGAAAATAAAATCAGAATAAACCTTCATCAAAATTGTCAAACTGAAAGTTTTTGAAGGACATTAAAACAAAAAATTGCAATTTCTTTAAAAAATTTAATTTTTCTGCATAAAACTTTTAAAATATCTGCATTTCTCCCTTCACGATTAAAAACTTTTTTGCGGGATTTTTTGAAAGTTTTTTTTTTACAATTTTTATGAAGGATATTCAAATAAAAACCTTTAATTTCATATATCTTCAAAAAAAAAAAAAAAAAAAAAACTGCAGTTTCTGTGCACAAAACCTTCAATTTCAAAGTTTTTACGAAGTTTTTATGCTGGTTTTTTTTCCTGGGTACGTTTGAGGAGCAGTTATATAATTCTATCCCACTAAGGACGGTTTTGCATTATATGTCTTTAGATTGTATTTTTCGTTTTGGGTCTTTTGGGACCCACTATAAATAAATTTTACACAAAAAAATCTTGTACTCTTGTTGATTTTTAACTTAAAAAGTTTATATTTTAATGAATTAAAAGGGATTGTTGATACAATTCTAGCAAGCTTACAATTCTAGAATTAATCATTAAGCAACATTTGGTTTCCTTCCAGACGGAATTCCCTGTGTTTAACAACTTTTACAGAAGCCAGCTGTTATATAGGGTGGTCCCAAATTGTTTTTCACAAATCATTGTTTGACTACAACCTTTCTGACTGCATTGGCATCATGAAAAAATATTTTTGTCTAACTTCTTTGCTTGTATTTTTAACAAGTCGCTTAACTTTAGTAGCAAGGAACAAAGTAATTAAAGAACAGCAAAAATAATGGTTTATTATGTGTAGTTAAGCAGTGACCCAGTAATTTGTGTTCAACTGACCTGTCTGATAGTAAGTGACTTGAGCGTGTCTTTGAAGAAGCATCAGGAATTCGTAGAAGATCCAATCGAAAGCCAGTAAAATAGCAACAGTCATCTGTTCACCAATGATGCGAACGATGTTGAATACCTAAATCGAAAAAGACACCGACTGCTCCTTAAAAATCACGAGAATTAGCAGGTACACTTTTCATAATAGTTTAGATAAAAGCCAGTAAATTGAGTAAAATTGCAAATATTCATGGTTTTATAATTAAAAATAGCGGAAAAACTTAAAAAAGTTTATCAGAAGATGATTTTTCCACATGATTTGATGTCGATTGCTTAAATTGAAACTGAGTTATTACAATTCAATTTTCTTACTCCCCGATCTTTTGGAACACCTTTTTAATATTTCTTCTGTTTACAATATTTTAAAGTCGCCCTGGTAGTTTAACGGAAAAGGTTATGGACTGCGGTGCCTGAGGATCTGAGTTCCATTCCCGGAAAGTCGGATGTAATTGTTGATATTTATTGAAAGGGATTTATGAAGGCAGCTTATATAGGCTAGCATCTGGTCTTTTTATTAATTTTCACTCATTTTTGAGCACTTGTCTTTTCGAAATTGAAACTTATGTATCCAGGGTTATTATAAGCATTAAATGTACTCAAAAATGGATACATTTTATTTATGTTTGAGTGCATATTTTTATCAGTGTATCTATTATAAGATTTCTACGTACAAATAGAAAAGTGGCGACTTTCTATTAAAAAAAATTAAAAATCCATTCTCACCATTGCAACTTTTTCTTCCGCTGAATATCTAACCTTGAATGGATCTATCAACTCCAACTTTTCCCCTTTCTTCAACGGAAGCAGCGTCTTTTTACCCTGTCGAAGACATGATAATTAACACCTCAGGCTTTTTCCATACAGTCCGGGCTTATTTAGAAGAGCGACCTATTAAGCCGCTGTTCTAATAATAATGTATGTTCAAATGTACAAATAATAATGTACAAATAATAAGGTAATAAAAAATTTCTAATTTAATATAATAAGAATGTTCCAATTTAATGTAATAAGAATGTTCCAATTTAATGTAATAAGAATGTTCTAATTTAATGTAATAATAAGAATGTTCCAATTTAATGTAATAATAATGTTCTAATTTAATGTAATAATAATGTTCTAATTTAAATGAAATAAGAATGTTCTAATTTAATGTAATAATAATGTTCTAATTTAAATGTAATGATAATGTTTTAATTTAATGTAATAATAATGTTCTAATTTAATGTAATAATAATGTTCTAAATTAGATGAAATAAGAATGTTCTAATTTAATGTAATAATAATGTTTTAATTTAAATGTAATAAGAATGTTCCAATTTAATGTAATACGAATGTTCTAATTTAATGTAATAATAACGTTCTAATTTAAATGTAATAATAATGTTCTAATTTAAATGTAATAAGAATGTTCTAATTTAAATGTAATAAGAATAATCTAATTTGATGTAATAATAATTCTAATGTAATAAGAATGAATTTCTAGTAAGAAACATATGGCATTCGACGCCGACTAAGAAGAGATTAAACAAGTTGACAAATTCAGCGTTTTTCCCTTTTCCCGTAAAGTTGTCCAAGTAGGATTTAGGCACGTCTGGCTCTGAGGCACAGTATTATTGAAACCTCTTTCTTCTAATTCACTTTGGAAGTGCCTAGAGTTGCTATTGAGTAGTAGTTAGAATATAACAAGAATTACGGTAAATTTATAGTTTACAAAATTGGCACCTTAAAATTTCTGTCACCATCTAATGTTAATGGAATACTTATTTAATCGCAAATAATTGCTTATGAAAACTATTTGTCTATTTTTTACATTCCATACCTGTTTGCGCCGTCTTGTGTCAATGTGCCGGAAATACGAGGTGATGTACTTGTTGTCGAATTCTATGATCCTCAGGTACTGATTGCAGTATTTTCTTGAGCTGAAAGCGAACAGGAAGCTTTATTTTTCGAGCTCTTTTAGATTCAGAACCACTCAGCTCTCAGACAGTAAATAATTATCCCGTGTATTCTAGTCTTAACTTTTGGTTTGGTTAATTAACGTCACTAGTGCTGCACAGTGAGCTATTGACGACGGTTCGGGGCTTATCTCGAAGGAAATACCCGGGAACGATGCTTCGTATTTTTGAATCATGGTCGGATAATGAGGACAACACCTGAGCTGGCACCTGACGCAACCTCAATAGGTATCAGGCCATTGGACCCCGATCGGATTTACCGGTGTAATTTGTTGGATGTTCTGGACGACTTTCTAACATTTTGGTAGCGGAGCTGGCAACTTTTACTTTTCTTTGTCAAGTCCATCGCACGGGCTCGAACTAGTAATCCAGCTGAATACCTTTATCCACTGGGATACCGGGCCCCATTCTTAACTTCCCAGAAGAACTACAATGGGCTATTCGAAGTAGTAATTTTAAGGAAGATTGTTACAAATCCATACACGTGGAACACTTGCAGAAACATGAGGGCTAATACTCGAATAACCACATTGAGGAAGAAGTCCAGGCTCCTTTTCCGTTTCTCGAACTGGTGCCTGACGGACGCCCCAATGTCCTGGGGCGTGATTTGGTCCACTTTTTCGTCTGGAATATCGATCTGAAAGAATGGAGGGTTAATTCACCAGTGAAATTATATTTATAGAGATTTAATTTTTTTTCATCATAAGTAAAAATAAATCCTATCAGTGCAAATGGCAAATGCCCACATTATTCTTTTAAAAAAAATAATATTGGTATTGATAATAATCATACGTATAATAATAAAAAGACATTTTATTAGTAGATCGTTATTTCGGTGACTGATAACTCGAGTCGAAAGGGTAAAAATATCGTGTTTTACGAACGAGTAGTACCTTATACTGGATTCTGACTCCCAGTTCCTTGTCGAATTCTTTCTGCACCCCTTCGGCCGTGTCCATGCTTTCACCGAAGCCGGGGCTCATGGCGTCGTCCGAGTCACAGGACCGCTTTCCCATGTAGGCTGGAAGAGACATTAAAATTGGGCTCTTCACTCGGTACAGAAATGCCATCTGTTAAAGTCTCGTAATCGCCACAGGCCTCCGTGGCCGAATGGATTAAGGCGTCAACTGGGAATCCGAGGGTTCACGGTTCGAACCTGTGCGACGGACTAGATTAAGAATAGTAAAAAGTAGGAATATTGCGATCGAAGGGTTGCCAACTTTGCTACCAAAATACTAGAATGTCGTCCAGAACATCCACAAAAAATTGACGGCGTGTATATGGGACTGATGCACGATAAGTCTGATCGGCGTCCAAAGTCCCGATGTCTATTGAAGGCGTTGGGTGCCAGCTCGGGTGTTGTCCTCGTTATCTGACCAAAAATTCTAGGCATTGTTCCCGGGTCTTTCCTTCGAGATAGGCCCTGAACCGTCGCCACTGTGCAGCTCTAGTGCGACGTTAATTAACAAAAAAAAAAAAACGTAATCGCCAACCAGAATAAATATGCGTTGATTTCTAAAACATTCTTATCTTAGTTTTATATTTAAATATTCCATATCAATGGCTGAAAACACAATCGTTGCACTGTGAAAAACAAGGTACTTAAAAATGAGTTCTTGAGCCTACTCGTTTTTGTTAGAGTACAGTGACATCATAAATGATGATGGCGTACTCAAATTTAAATATCCGTACTTTCTTAAAAATGAGTAATGTGATTTAATAATGCTCATCTCAGCTTCTGTTTAAGTGGTTTTAATCAAATCTGACAAACTTAAAAAAAAGTTGTTCAAAATATGGTTTTCTACATTATTAGATATCGATTGCTTAAATGGAAACTTAGTTATTATAACTCAATTATCTCACTTCGCGTTTTTGTGGCACACCTCTTTTAAAATTTTTTCTGTTTAAGCTTCTTAATGACGTTCTGGTAGTTTAACGAAGAAGGCACTGGACTGCAGTGCGGGGGATCTGGGTTTGATTCCCGGTAAGTCTTAGGATTAGTGTACAAATCACATTCAAAATAAATTATAACTGTAAATTAAAAAAAAATGGAAAATATAAATATGAAATATCTTTTATCTACTTTAAAAAGTACACATAAAATTATTAAAAAAGATATATGCTTAACCGCAACACATGGAAGTTTGTAGGCAACTACAGGAGTATAAAACCGATCGTCTACCTTCAAAATAAGTTTCCAACTTTTATTATTAGAGTTAAATGTTCTTCGGTACGGCTGGGCTTCTGGTACGTAGGTCTGCCTTACATTTTTTTAATAAATATCTAGGTGACATTTATTATTAAAAAAAAATTGAATAAAATATTTGCATATACTCACAGCTCGCTATGTCGCATATGAAAGTGAGCTTTACTGGCCAACAGAGTAGATATCCGATGATTGGCAGATAGTAGTGGCAGCGATCGTAAGCATCATTGAAAACTTTGTAGCAGTTTTTCACACCTTTCGTAAAAATTCCTAAAATAATATTTAAAATAAAAATAGATTTTGATATTCACAGCAAATTTTTATTTAACAAAAAATGATAATTGTGTTTGCAAGTTTTTGACAGGTTTGAAGCAAAAATCTTTAATTTAATAGATCGACAACAAAAAAAATGCAGTATTTCGTATAAAATCTTAATTTTTACAATTTTGATTAATGTTTTATGCTGACTTTTTATTTGCTTGGTTAAATGGGTTTACTGGGTTGTTTGCCCTGTTAAAATATTCTAATATCAAATTTAAGTATCTGAGACAGACCATGGACAACGTGTTTCTCTGCCTCTTCCTATGAATATCTATACTATACTATGTATTTTTAAATCTTAAATAAAATAGTCTTTTCATGAAGATATTTATTAGAAAATAGAATTAAATAAAACCTATACATAAATATGATATTTTTTAATATCATGAATTAATAAAAAAAGGGTATTTTTAATGTCAAATCGTTATAGATATATTAAATGTGTTTTAAATGTATTTTCTGCTTATAGAATTAATATGTATTTCTCCAAAAATACAGTTTTTGTTTTTGCTCGTTATCCATTTATTATATCGTTAAAATGGATTTCAAAGAATGGACGAGTAGAATGACCACGCCTACACTGACGTCAGAGCTAGTTTGTTTGTGGGATAGCGTTAGAATTTCCCTCAAAACTACTAATATATTGAAAAGCTCGATGATATTTTTTTAGAATATGAGGTTAAAACACAAGTTAAACGTAATTAAGGCAAAATTTGAACATAAAAAAGCGATGTTATTGTTTGTTTACCAGTAATCGGCAACTTGCACGTGCTCGAAATCCCAAAAAGAAGGCTAAACTCCGCCCCTTTCTAGTTGTCCATTGTCATTCAAAATGGGTTTCAAAACAAAATTTACAACAAAAAAAACAGTTAAAAGCACTACAATTGGGCATATTTTAGTACGAACATACGAAATATAGATGTAGAATTGGAAGTGGGGTAAATATTCTTTAACCTTCTATTGACTTCAAGTCGACAAACTGCCTTGCCCAACCCAGAAGTAACAGTTAGAGATCAGAGATAAAGTCCAGTGTTACAAAGGTGGAGATGGATTCCCTTGCACTGCATTTCCATCTGGTGGCGTGTATGAGCACCAGACTACACTTTAAATTAGACAAAGTTTGCACTATCTTGCAGTGCAGCACTATTTTTTTATAGATTACAGATATCCGGAAGAGTTTGTAGATGCCTTGTCGCAGAGTCAGAAAATATGATTTTGAGAGATATTTATTAACATTTGAGTGAATTTGTGAAACGTGAAGTGAAGGCAACATTCAAAACATTCCACTGACCTTCGCACCTGAACTCCGATTTCATGCCATATTTTGATTCCGTTTTGGCGCCAAATGTCGCCTTGAGTCCTGTAAACTTCTTCTTGATGACGCCAACTCGAGATTCGTGCCCAACTTCTTTGTCCAGTGATTCTGTTTCGGACACTTCTTTCTTCGTCTCTTCTTCGTCCTTTACCTGGAGACAATTGCATACTCATTAATACTCGAAAAAATTGGGTTGTCACAGTCCCCGCCACTGATCTCTAATTGTAATTTCTGGATTGGGAAAGACATTTTGTTGACTTGAAGCCAATTGAAGGGGTAACAACTGTACCCCACTTTCATCGCTATCGCATTATTTCGTATATTTTTCATGTTAAAATAAGCAGACATGTATTGCTTTTGGATGAGTTTTTTTTAAATTTTATTTTGCAACTTATTTTTAATATAATCTGCTATTAAAATAAAAGTCATTCGGAGGCTCATGCCATAGGGATATAAAACCTTTAGGGATATAAAAATAAATGCTGTAAGAGAAGAAAATATAATATTTATATGCATTTAATATTGCTACAACTCTATCGGATTAAAAAACACCACTAAATCACTTAAAAAATTATTTGGGGTTCACTATGGTTGCTTTCAATTGGCGTCATCCGTTCCCATAGGGGTAAACAAATACTTTGCTTTTATTATTAATTAAATACTCCCCTTTATTAATGAGAGAAAAAAAAAACGTAATTTCAAGTTTGGAATGCAACTAAAGTCTTTGTTGATTTTAATACCAAAAGTACAAACTAAAAAAAAATATCACGAGAACAGACCAGTAATAGAAAATACTTTTCGACCTATAACAAGCAGTTATCGTTCTTTTGAAAGAACATGAGTCAAAATAATTGCAAGTTTTTAAGTGTTTAACCTGTTTTATAGACAAATTACAAATAATACATTTTTAATTAATATTTTTTTTACATTTGGTAAGATTAAAATTAAACTAATAATGTATTTTAAAATCCATAATGTATTTTAAAAATTATCCAAACTGACTGGAATTTGTAATATGATGTTTGAAAAAAAAAAGAGATCTTCACTATGAAAGCATTACACACACGCACGTCGCACCGGGGATGGGGTAGGGGGGGGGGGGGGGGGTAATCCGACCCCCCCCCCTAATAATCTGCAAACCCTGAAAGTTGGGAATTTCAACTTCTAAAAACCCCGAGTTGGGTAAATGTCTGCAGTAAATTAATACTATTAATAAATGAAAGCTAGGGAAGATTAGAAATCGTCCAACTTGTAAGACTACATTTAAACTAGACATCAGAACGGACACTGGCATTGGAATACGGATGCAACAAATCAATGCTTGTGAGAAAACTGTATAATATTACCTAAAATAAAAAAAAGATAAAAATGTCGATAAATTGGAACTGAGAATTTTCAGCAATGTTGAGTTGGGAATTTCGAATCGTTAAGTTGGGAAATTTCTTGTTTCAATCCCCCTAAAATATTTTTTATGTAACGGCACTGATTACACAGACATAAATAAAACAATAATATACCTCTTCGTCGATATCCTTGTATGCACCTTGTATTCCTTTTGTACCTTGTTGAACTTTGTCACTGGCTCCCTAAAGAGTTTGAAAATATATAAAAAAAAATTAAAACAAAGAATGTATTTATGAAGTTTAAAGTGTTGGCATCAGTAAGTATCTGGTTATATGCACATTTTTTTAGTTACAATTTCTGTGTACAGATGTCATTGTTTTGTTTATTTCCTTCATATACTTGTTTTACAAATAAATTTCTTGTTCAGCCTGCGTTATTCATCGATCCACGTACAACAATATAAAGGTGATAAGTTAGTATTTTACAAATGATATAGAAATTAAAAATATGGAATAAAATCTGTTTTTTTTAAATCAGGTACGTAAATTTAAATGTATATTCCCATAAAATATTTATCCAATAAATTTACGAAATATCCTGAATTTATTAAAAATCTTTAAAAAAATTTAAAAGTTTACATAAGGCTAAAACAATGTAAATATCAAATATCACACAACGTGTAATTCTCATGTAATTAAATTTATATATTACATTTTCGTAGTTGAAATTTTTTTTTTAAATTATGTAAACAGAATTTTCAGTCTACAGCCACATGATCCATTAATTTTCCATAGTATTTGTCTACTGTAGAATTGTCTAAATACAAAATATATCGCATAGATTTTGTTTCTAATTATTTTTTTAATAATTTAATTTTTTTTTAACATGAAACATCTTTAGAATTAGCTACATGGAGGATTAGGACAAAAACATTATGTTACGCTTTTAGGTGGATCCATTCCGACACTATAACTCAGTGACAAATAGCACGATTGACATAAGTAATATCATTCCCTTAGAAATTAATTCGACGTCAATGCATATTTAAAAATAAGCAAAATAAGAAACGGGGCTTGGATATGCGACCAAAGCGTCCGACAAGGCGGGACACCTTGTTGACTTTCTATTGACGAAGTTTGCGTTTCCGGCCAATCCCTATTTGTATAATCTACTAAAACAAGGTTTCTCGTAAAACCTTTCTGGCCATGCTTTTGTACAGCCACACCCTATTTCTTAAAACGCTTTTCTTGCAACCCGTCTTTTTTACATCATATTCCTCTAAGAGTTATGAATGAATACTCTAAGAAAAGTCATGAATGAAAATCTAAGAAAAGTCATGAATGAATTTGTAGTACTGTTCAGTTATGAATGAATAAGTAGTACTCTTTAGATATGAGTGAATTAGTAGTACTTTTCAGATATTAATGAATTAGTAGTACTGTTCAATTATGAATGAATAATCTAATAAAAGTTATGAATGAATAATCTAAGAAAAGTTATGAATGAATTATCTAAGAAAAGTTATGAATGAATAATCTAAGAAAAGTTATGAATGAATAATCTAAGAAAAGTTATGAATGAATAATCCAAGAAAAGTTATGAATGAATAAGCTAAGAAAAGACATGAATGAATTTGTAATACTGTTCAGTTATGAATGAATAAGTAGTAGTCTTTAGATATGAGTGAATTAGTAGTACTTTTCAGATATTAATGAATTAGTAGTACTGTTCAATTAAGAATGAATAATCTAATAAAAGTTATGAATGAATAATCTAATAAAAGTTATGAATGAATAATCTAATAAAAGTTATGAATGAATAATCTAAGAAAAGTTATGAATGAATAATCTAAGAAAAGTTATGAATGAATAATCCAAGAAAAGTTATGAATGAATAAGCTAAGAAAATACATGAATGAATTTGTAATACTGTTCAGTTATGAATGAATAAGTAGTACTCTTTAGATATGAGTGAATTAGTTGTACTTTTCAGATATTAATGAATTAGTAGTACTGTTCAATTATGAATGAATAATCTAATAAAAGTTATGAATGAATAATCTAAGAAAAGTTATGAATGAATAATCTAAGAATAGTTATGAATGAATAATCCAAGAAAAGTTATGAATGAATAAGCTAAGAAAATACATGAATGAATTTGTAATACTGTTCAGTTATGAATGAATAAGTAGTACTCTTTAGATATGAGTGAATTAGTAGTACTTTTCAGATATTAATGAATTAGTAGTACTGTTCAATTATGAATGAATAATCTAATAAAAGTTATGAATGAATAATCTAAGAAAAGTTATGAATGAATAAGCTAAGAAAAGTTATGAATGAATAATCTAAGAAAAGTTATGAATGAATAATCTAAGAAAAGTTATGAATGAATAATCCAAGAAAAGTTATGAATGAATAAGCTAAGAAAAGACATGAATGAATTTGTAATACTGTTCAGTTATGAATGAATAAGTAGTACTCTTTAGATATGAGTGAATTAGTAGTACTTTTCAGATATTAATGAATTAGTAGTACTGTTCAATTATGAATGAATAATCTAATAAAAGTTATGAATGAATAATCTAAGAAAAGTTATGAATGAATTATCTAAGAAAAGTTATGAATGAATAATCTAAGAAAAGTTATGAATGAATAATCTAAGAAAAGTTATGAATGAATAATCTAAGAAAAGTTATGAATGAATAATCTAAGAAAAGTTATGAATGAATAATCCAAGAAAAGTTATGAATGAATAAGCTAAGAAAAGACATGAATGAATTTGTAATACTGTTCAGTTATGAATGAATAAGTAGTACTCTTTAGATATGAGTGAATTAGTAGTACTTTTCAGATATTAATGAATTAGTAGTACTGTTCAATTATGAATGAATAATCTAATAAAAGTTATGAATGAATAATCTAATAAAAGTTATGAATGAATAATCTAATAAAAGTTATGAATGAATTATCTAAGAAAAGTTATGAATGAATAATCTAATAAAAGTTATGAATGAATAATCCAAGAAAAGTTATGAATGAATAAGCTAAGAAAAGACATGAATGAATTTGTAATACTGATCAGTTATGAATGAATTAGTAGTACTCTTAAGTTATGAAAGAGTAATCTAAAAAAAAAGTCCCTCACTATGAAATCCCACACAATCTCTTTGACCGGTTTGAACATGAGTTTGAATCTCTCCACCGTATGGTTGAGGTTCAGGGAGCCTATGCACGTCATCACCCTCATAGACTCCCGTCCATTCGACAGGATGTTGGAGATGGGGCCTGCAGATGGAAAAAGGCAAGAGATGTGAAACATCCCATATTTTATTTACGCCAATATAAGTTAATTTGGATGGGAATAAACTGTCACGTCACATAGTCCCATAATCAGAACCCACCAGTTATGACGAAAGTGATGACAAATGTGCTCACGTAGGCGCGTCCCGTCTTGCCGCACAGAGCAGGAATGGTGAGGAAGCAGATGCACCTCACTTGTGTGGACAGCGCGAATCCTATTCCCAGGGACAGAACCAGAATCATGCCAAGGGTCTGGTTGGCGAAAGGACTCAGCTGGAGACGATCCAGCACCAGTTTGTGCAGAGCTTCAAATTGAAGAATACTCATTGAAAAAGATATAAAATATCAAATACATTCTAATTAAAAATATATATATATATTGAGTGCTTAAAAGAAATCATCGTGCACTACAAAGCATCACACGAGGCTTGCATATATATATATATATATATAAAACATCCATGAATAAAAGGATAAAAGGAGTGTTTTGAAACAAACATAATCCCTTCGAGCATGAATAGACTGTAGTAGAGCGAATATGACGTCATAATCATGAAACCAACATCTGAGACTGAATGGCCTCAGACACGTGACTTCTTTTCAAAATTTATACACGAAAAAACGTTCGCGATTGAATTGTGATTTGGAAATAATAGTAAATCTGTCAATTCATGAAGTACAGGATATTTTTATGAATGAACTAGAAAAAATTTATGAATGGATGACGTAGTAAGCCACGTGTCTGAGGCGATACATGTGGGCCTCACTTTGATGTTAGCGAGATTATAACTTTATGTTTTCTCTACTATGAAGGATCCATGCCCGCAGCATAATCCACATAAAAATTATTTTAATGTGGTATTTATTTAATTTTTTGCTAAGGTTATTACTGGGAATTAATATATTTGAATATTTTATCTACTTTTTTTATATAAACTCTGAGTAATTCTTTAGAATCGATTCTAAAGGGAAATATCTGGATTAAATTGAACTCTGAAAGCAGCATGTAAATAAGAGGTTTGGAAAATTTACATAATGATTAATTTTCACCATATCCGAAAAGCGCTCCGATAGGGAATCCCAACATTGCTTTGATACCTCTGTACTGGGTTCTTTTGCTGTACAGCAGTCTGGCGACACAAGGACAGAGGCAGGTGAACAACTTTCCGATTCCTACAGATTATTAAAAATATCATAAATGAGAAGAAGAATATAAAGTTTATGACTATAAGATGTTAATGCATTGCTACGAAATATCCATATATGCCCTACAAAATATATGTTCTTAAAGTGAGTATCTGAACCTACTCGTTTTTCTTTAAGTATAATTGAATCGTAAATGAGCGATGACGTACTCAAATTTAAGTAACCGTACTTTCCCAAAAATGAGCAGTGTGATTTAATATTGCTAATCTCATATTCTGTTCAAACCATCTTAACAAAACGACCTGGCAAACTTAAAACAGTTGTTCATTGCATTGTATTTTTAAACCGTGGTCAGATGGCGACCTAAAAATGTTCCCCGATGATAAAACGTGATAAAAATGTTAGGTTAACAAAATTGGCGCGTTTTCGCACATTTGGTATTTATGTCTATTTATTGAAAGCAAAGTAATATATGTGAAACATGTACCATGTTATTACCCCATATCGGTCTAAATAAAGCAAGTAGAGCTATAAAATTTTGAGGAAAGACACATATGTACTTAAAGCCTTCATCTACATCCAAATAAGATTGTTTTTTTTTTAAATGTACCCATACTTCCACGATTGTTTTCATATGTGTTTACAATTGTTTTGATATGTGTTTACAATTGTATTGATATGTGTTTACAATTGTTTTCATACATGTTTACAATTGTTTTCATATGTGTTTACAATTGTTTTCATATGTGTTTACAATTGTTTTCATATGTGTTTCATACCTTACAATTATTTTCATATGTGTTTTATGCCTTACAATTGTTTTCAATTATGTGTGTATTATTTATTACATTATGAATCTACTAAAAAGCGTAAACGTTTGGAAAACAGGTGAATTGTTGACACAATGATATCTATGTCAATCCATTAACGGCAAACAATATGTTGGATGGTGTAATGATGTATAATCAGATGGTGTACAGTGGTTTCTTTTGTTGAATTTGAAATGAAAATCCACTATTCGATCATTAAATATTAGCAATTCACGCCGTGCAATAGTAGCCGGTCTTAGTATTTTGCTGAACAGCTATTAACAAAAATATTTTTTAGAAACCCATTAGTAATCTTCAACCTTATTATCTTACAACTTAATATTTCCGAAAACCTGTGGTATATCAGTTACCTCTTCCTCTTTTTCTGTAAGACTTGACTTTCTTTTTATGGAACCTGATGTTTGGCAAATCATCTTCATCAGAAGGTATTTCAACAACAGTGCTATCCTCGTATGATGGTGTACTGTCGGTTAGAGCTGTGAATAAAACATGTTATACTCGAGAATAAAGGAAATGAACATGTTATTTGTTATTAGCAACAGCTATGCATTATGAAGCTTTATCGAAATGTATCAAGCAAATTTTTATTTTAGTATGTTAATTATCTGACAAAAGAACATACAGGCGGGGAACTGCAGTGAGTCAAATACAAATACAAATATTGACGACCAACAATAGGCTCAAGGCCCAACAAAGTTGGTCCATCTAGTACCTCTTAACTATCCCCCAATGCATATCTAACTTGTTCTTAAAATCCGTTACTCCTTTACAATTAACAATATAGTCAATTTCTTCTCCAAGTCAACTTAATACGAAGCCTTAACATAATAGAAATAGGACCTGCATTACATTAGGGCTATTTTACTGTGTTTGGAAACCTACTTTAAACTCAAGTTGCGTGGTTAAGATTAATAAAGTAAAATAATCCCATTATTCCTTTAAAATAAACAAAATAAATTTTTATCTCTGTATTTTAAGCATGACAACTTACGCCTGATGGAAATTACACGTTTGTATATCCAGTTTGCCAAAACACGTAACGTGAAATATTTTCCTTTATAAAATGTATTTAGCACTAAACCTATGGAAGTCAGCAATGTGAATTAAAAACTTATCAAACGTGCCATCGCCAATTGCAGTGAAAAAGTTAGTAATATATTCTGTTACCATGGTCGCAAATTCGTTTTGACTTACGTAATTTATTCTTTATTTTTATTTAATTTATTTTGTTTTTACGTTATTTTTAGTATGCTAGGCAACTTCACTGTTAATTTTTAAGTTTCAATTACTATCGCCAAATGTTTGAGTTTTATGAGCGAACAGATAACGCCAACTCGAGTTACCAATGTAGCTAATCTTTTATTTTTGCCTCTCCAATTTAAAAGTATCAAGTTGCAGCTTCCATTTGGTTAAACTTAAAAATACAGGAGCATTCCGCCAAGGCGACTAAATTAATGTCGCCAAAGGTGATTTCAGTTGAATTTTTCAACACTGTGCAAAACTCGTTAATTTAAAACGCATGCCTATTTATAGCTTTTGATTGGTTAGGGCTAAGAAATGGTTCAACTAATGAATTTTAGATATCGTAACCCCACCGTGTGTCAATCAAATTGGCAATCGAAAACAGCTTTGGCGGAGTGCCCCGGTATTCTTAAGTCTTACCCGCAATTTTAAATGAACAACTAAATTACTAAATTTTAATCACGCCAAATTTCCTTTTCGATATTATCCGTAACTAGGAAATAGTTAACTTGATAACTATCATATTATTGAAGAATTATAAAAAATTCCTTACTTACCCTCTTCTGATTCTTGAGATAGATCCGTATCTGACTGCGTTGAAAATTGTTCATCCGCTTTATCATCATCTATACTAATTTCTTCACTTGTTGACGAGGTTTCTTCCTCAAAACTTATTTCTTCACTTATCGTTGAGGTTTCTTCCTCAAAACTGATTTCTTCACTTGTTGATGAGGTTTCTTCCTCAAAACTTACTTCTTCACTAGTCGATGGTAAATCTTCCTCCGTTTCTTCATAGTCTCTGTCCTTCTTTCCTCTCTTTCTTTTATTGAACGGCCATCTATTCAAGAACCGAGGCACATTGCCTTTGCTTTTTCTTTGGCCATAGTTCTTCCTCTCTTGACGTGATGGCTCGTCATCATCTTCAAACAGATTGTCCTTTCTTTGTTTCAATTCCAGTGGATCTTCGGCTTCTAGAAATCCATGGAAGCCTTTACCTACAACGTCATCATAGGCCATTTTGATTTTCTGGAGCAATTAATAGACCTGATGCGCATTAGAAGTACCTTACTTTTTGATGGATTCTATTCGGTATAATGATATTTTGTGCCGTGTGCTACAGATATCGTTTATACTGTTGCCAAAGTTTCGAAATTTAAAATGATTTGTCGAAGATCCGTAATAATAACAACGAAGAAATAATTAAATAGTTTTATGGTTTGTTGAAATAAAGTTGCATTATAATTACACAATGAGCTGAAGAAGAATTAAACTCGCTAAATAAAGAAATACTTTAGTTACCTTTTTGTGGCAAACAACTGCTACCAGTTTATCATACAATATGTTATTTAACTATCTAGTTTTCAATGTATATTCCATTGTGCACATGATTTTTGAG
Organism: Troglohyphantes excavatus; assembly: GCA_963932185.1. NCBI lineage: Eukaryota > Metazoa > Arthropoda > Arachnida > Araneae > Linyphiidae > Troglohyphantes > Troglohyphantes excavatus. Next base: position 62,799,253 of record OZ010673.1, on the reverse strand, counting down.
ATATAACATTTAAAATAATGCTAGCAGTTAGGTCTGCTTCTGCAATTCGCTGACCTCTTAAGAACTTTTATACATCAAATATTAAAAAAAATAACAAAAAGTTGTACGAGAATCGTTCAAAGATTGTACATTTGTAAACCAAATGCAAAATATTAATCTGTCTTATTTAGATGTCCTAAGAAAGCATAAAGTTTAAAAAAAAACCTGCTCCATATTTGGGTTTTCACAAAATTGTGGTATGACTTGCTGGATATTTTTGAAATGTCTTTAACAACGTCTTTAAAATCGGTTTCTGCGCAAACAAGGCATGTCAGTTGGATGGAAATGTAACGGAAGTACGTTGCAGCAGACTCTTCATACGTCACAGCCCCGTGTCTCCTCACGTTCCATTGGGAACACCGCCGCAAATTGTAGTTGTTTCGTTCGCTCGGTTCGTTCGTTTAGTGTAATTCGTTCGATTAGTGTAGTTCGTTCGATTTATTTGCTTCGTTGTGTTGTACATCGATGAATATTTTACTTCGATAAATTAAAACTTTAATTTGCATTTGTGTAACATGGTAATATGTACATTAAATTTCTACCCGAACCATATGATTATTTTGATGTTACACGCCTTAAACCATGTGGGGCAATTTAGATAGAAACAGTCTACCTATTATTTTTACTACTCTGTTTTTTGTGTTGTAAGATATGGAGAAGAATATCAAGACAACTTTTAATTTACATTTTAATTCAAAAGGTTTTTATTCATATCACGTTTACATATTTCAACGTTGTGTTGCATAAGTCATTACATATAGCTATTTTGCACTACATGTGACACAACTTAAAATCATTGCATTTTCAGAAAATGCCCAAAACTCTTATTAAAGACAATTACTCAAGGCGGTTATTAAGAGTGACATAACTGCACTCTACAGTCCTATTATTCAAAGGTAAAATAATACACTTTTGGTGACTGGTTGATAAGTGTTTTTGTAACACCTTATTTGGGATTACTCAAAGCACTTTACTTTTAGTTATGCCACTTTTGAAGCAAGTTGCACCAACGCGAGTTATTCTAACACTGGATTATATAATTTGGTGGGTTATGGGATAAAGAGGTGTTTTTCACATGCCAATGCACGTCTGGTATTCCAGGGTTAATTTTAACAGTGACGTCCATCCACAGTCCCATTCAGGCCTCCGTGGCCGAATGGATAAGGCGTCAGCTGGGAATCCGAGGGTTCGCGGTTCAAACCTGTGCGAAGGATTAGACTAAGGATAGTAAAAAAAGTAGTGATATTGCGATCGGATGGTTGCCAACTTCGCTACCAAAATATAGAATGTCGTCCAGAACATCCACAAAAAATTAACGGCGTGTATACGGGACTGACTGGCGCACGATACATCTGATCGGGGTCCAACGTCCCGACGTCTATTGAAGGCGTTGGGTGCCAGCTCAGGTATTGTCCTCGTCATCTGACTATGGTTCAAAAAAAAAAAACACGAGGGATCGTTCCCGGGTCTTTCCTTCGAGATAGGCCCCGAACCGTCGCCAATAGCCCACTGTGCAGCTCTAGTGCGACGTTAATTAACTAAACCAAACCAACCACAGTCCCATTCACAAGTTTACCGCAAACTATTCGCAAACTGACCTCAAACTATACGCAAATTGACCTTCATAACCTGTTTTTCTATACTTTTTAGTTGCTCAAATTGAATTCGGCCATTTGGGGCGCCAATAGTAATGATATAAACCAATAGTAATGATATAGCGATTCTCAATGATGATATGTAATGATGATTCTCAGTAATGATATAGCGCCAATAGTAATGATATAGCGATTCTCAACCTGTGGGGCGCGCCCCCTAGGGGGGCGCGAGCACACTAGAGGGGAGGCGCGAGAATATTCAAGAGAAAATATTATTTAAAAAAATTGACTAACTGACTGAAAGGAAAGCACACCTACACATAGAAAACAAAATACATTTCGACATATTTCACGAAAGAAGTAAAACAACTTACTAAATCAAAACTTACTTAATCAAAACATACTAAATTAAAAAAAAATTAATAATTATTAGTTACTTCCTTGGGCCTGTCTTGCTGAGCAAAGTTTTTCGAAGAAAGGCTTAATATTAGAAATAGCCACTCTCAGTTCTGTTTCTATATTTTGCCGAGATCTATATTTTGTCTTCAAAGAAGCCACAGCAGAAAATCCAGTTTTACAAAGGTAGGATGTTGAAAATGGTAATAGAATGTAAAATGCCCTTGTTTTTAGTGCAGAAAAATTATCCTCTACTTCTGCCCAAAATTCAAATAGTGATTTATTACTAAATTGTCTTTTGGTTTCGCCACTTGTCGTGAAGTCTATGAATTTTTCTTCCTCATCAATTGAGAGTCCTTCGGGAGTCTTATGAAATGGATCCCTAATCCACTCGTAACTTGCTATCAGTTTGTCGTCAGCAAGAAAATACTTTTTAAAATTCTTTGCCAGCATGGCTAAATGATTTTCAATGGTTACAAAAACAACTTTTACATGTTCTTTTTCAGCCTTGTAAGTTTTAGTACAATCATCTACATTTGGAAACATTGTTTTTTTACTTTAAATTTCTGCTCCACAATTCCAATATTCTACAAAAAACATTAATTTTATCAGTCGTATCAAACATATGTGTATTTGCTCCTTGGAGTTTGAATATTCAAGTTATTTAATTTCTCGAATATGTCGACCAAGTAGCTCAATTTCATCACAAATATACCGTCACGAAAATTCTCGGCTTCCGGTCTGTTTTCTTCTTCTAGGAAAATGGCGATTTCTTCTCTTAATTCATAAACACGTTGCAAAAATTTCCCACGTGATAGCCATCTTGCCTCGCAATAAAATAGTAACGCTGAATGTACTGAACCCATGTCTTTACAAAGTGCGGAAAAGATTCTCGATATATTGTATTTATATATAATTTATATATAGTTATTTTTTATATAAAATTTACTACGGTTACAACCGTAATTAACACAACATTCAGACCAGGACTCATTTATTTCGAAGCCAAAGCATCTCTGTGGATCATGCAATGTGTTCAGACGCACTGAGGCGATTTTTGTTTTACAAGTGTTGGTATACTGTGGAATCTTCCGGACATTGAACGAGCACCATCGGTGCATATTCCGACGCAATTTTTCCATTTTATGTTTGCCTCGTTTATAAAATAATTTAAAATAGCAAATAATGCGAGCGCTGTTGTTTTGAGTTCTATTGGTTTGCAGAAAAGTATTTCTTCTGCTACTGATATATTATCACAAAATCGAACATAGGCATTTAAAGGAGCATCTTTATTACTATCTGTTGCTTCATCAAGCTGTATTGAAAACAATTTGTCACGCAACTTCGAGAAAAGCTGACACTGTACATCTTCAGCTATATCACCAATTCGACGAGCAACAGTATCATTTGAAAGAGGTACGGACTGCAATCGTTTTGAAAAATTATCTCCAAACATAGTTTCTACAATCCCAATTGCTGCTGGCAAAATAAGCTCTTCACCAATGGTGTGAGGTTTTTTACATCTGGCTATTTTATATGAAACTTTGTAAGATGCAATTAAAGCTTTTTTATTCACAGATAAAGTTTCTTTAAAAATGATTTTTGCTTTTTATATGATTTTAATTTTAATTCAAAGAATTCTCTGGGTTTGCTGACGTACTCACTATGAAGCTTTTCCAAATATCGTTTAAGTTTATTAGGTTTCATGCTGTTTGCGGCCAACATTTTTGAGCAAATGATACACATGGGCCTTTCTTCTTCATTTACTTCAGTACTGGTAAACCCAAAATTTAAGTATTCTTGAGAATATTTCCTTAATTTTATTTTCGGAACAACGCTCGTCTGTGTACTTGTTGATGCTTGACTATCGTCTAATGCTCGCTTACTTCCGCTTAAAAATTTATCCATGAGTCTGCATAAATATGCTGCCGTGAATATTTAATATGGTGAATTGCAATTAACACGAAAACATATATAACATACACATTCACGATAGATTTGATAGCGATAGAAAAATCGACTCGAATGAGACTGACAGGAATTGAAACTTCTGTTATCGAACATTTTCCTTCTTCCTATGAGAAAACATTCGCTCTGCGCATGCTCGAGACGGCATCGGTCGTGTGGATTCCCTTCCACAAACATTACTTGTTTTTTTCTCTTTTTTATCATCATGCTTCTGTTTCATTTCTCTTATTATTCGAAAATATGTATTCCCAGTTTTTAAATTTAGCTCACCCCGTCTAGGTTAACTTTCATTAACGAATGTTTTTACTTTCATATTCTTTTAACGTTACCTCCCTGTTTGGCTTTCATTTCAAATATAATATTTAAATTTTCCCCGCTTTCATTCGCTTCATCTGTTCACCGCCCGCTTGGAAAATGCCAGATGTGGTTTTATTGTAAGCGGGGGGAGGGGCGCGATGAAAATTATGATTGAAAAGTGGGCCGCGAGTACTGAAAGGTTGAGAAACGCTGATATAAACCTTATGATGCTTTGCCGATTTGGAGTCTTATATTTTACGATTGCACCAAATTTTCCAAAGTATTACATGTTACAACTAATTTTATACGAACCCGATTTTTTTCGTACGATATTTTTGTAGCTTGGAACAAGAAGAATCAATGTTATATTTGCCAGTTTTGAGAAAAATGGCTTTAAAACTTGAGGCTCAGTCTTGTTGCAATGCTAGAGGAAATCATGGAATTTTCTGATTTGAAGGATTACAGAAACCTATCGACATTGGTTTGTATTTCATTTTGAAGTTTAACATTGATATATTCAAAATAGTTAAATAAAAAAAATTGACATATTAGACATTCTTCCTTCTTGTTCCAAGCCACAGTTTAACCACATCGATTATCTTTAAGGAGTTTAACCAATACATTGAAACTTTTCACAATAGTGTTTTGGGGTCACTAAAACGCCGTTCAAATTCAGTGACCACAGGCCAAGTTACACGCTTCGAGCATGAATGGAGATAGAATATGACGTCATAAACGAGTAGCGTGAAACGTCATATCACGTGCCATCTCTTCAAAATTATGAATGAAAAAATACTCGCGATTGGCTTGTGAATTGGGAAATGTGTAACTGTGAAAATTTATGAATGGACTGACGTAATTAAGTACGTGTCTGGGCCATACATGCTAGCTTCACTTTGATGTTAGCGAGAGGGACGTCATGACTCCTTTACTACAAAGGATACATTCTCGAAGGTTACACGAGAAAACCCTTAGATTTAATTCTGCTGTGAGGCGGTTGTCATTGAAGCAGGCGATTTTACAAATAGAACATTAAACTAATTATTTATAATATTAAACAAATAAGAGATGAGAACAATCCAAGTTGACAGGTAGTAGAACGTCATTTTTAAGTTAAAAAACTCTTATCAATATTCAGAACATTCCAGACTTTGGACTTTCTTATTACGGTAGCACATCATGCGATGTCAATTTTATGTTTAAAATCTGATGTTGAGAGACTATATCAATTATCTTCTTTTTTTAACCTCTTTTTGGTCGGAGTGGCATGTCATACGTCCAGTATTGTCGTGAATGTTTGGTCTGCATGAGACCTTATGGGCTAGAAAAGGGGCCGGATAGAACAGATACAAGATTAAGAGGATAGAATTGATTTTATTGATTGATCTACGATCCAGATATTAGGTCGCTTTTTCACACACACCAGGAAAATCGGAGTAGGTGTTATTGATTTATAGCATTTTCACCCATTCTGATCCGGCAAATTTGACGCCTCCGGCAGCCCTACAAAAAATGTCAGCGTGAAACCTTCATCAAAATTGTAAAATTGAAGGTTGTTTGAAGGTTTTATAAAGGAAATTGAAACAAAAAACTGCAGTTTTTTTGAAGTTTTTAATTTTTCTGCATAAAACCTTTAAAATATCTGCATTTTCCCTTCATGATTAAAAATTGAAGGTTTTTTGCAGGTTTTTATGAAGGTTTTTTGCAATTTTTATGAAGGACATTGAAACAAAAACCTTTAATTTTATAGATTTTCAAAATTTTTTTTTAAAAAATGCAGTTTTCCTGCATAAAACCTTCAATTTCAAAATTTTGATGAAGGTTTTATGCTGACTTTTTTTGCTGGGACCAGCAACGAAAATGCTGTCGTTGAATTCGACAGATCGGATACCTTGCCGGCATTCAATTTGTCGGGTTCAATGTTTCCTTTTGTATACTCTCTCTCTTTGCGTAGATTTATCGGTGACGGTGAGGTGTTTTCTTCGTATTTCTCATCGTGATTATACAATTTTCTTTCATTGTTTCGGAGTATTGATCATTTTCAAGAAGAAAAAGTGTACCGAAAATGAGTAAACTCATCAAAAAGGATGTTCTGACATTAACAGAACTGAAGCGTCCATACTGAAAATAAATCCTGTTTAAAGGGGGTGGGGGGGGGGGGGGGCAACTGATTATTTAAAATAAAATTGAAAAACAAAAAGTGTGGAAAATAAATTAGATATTTTATTAAAGATTTTCAGTAAGAAAAAATAACACATTAATCTTTTTGCCAGAATTTATTAGCAATTGCGTAACAGTTTTGATAGTCACCTGAAAAAAAAACCTTGCCAGGAGAAACAGGTAACCAGCTCTAATTAACCGGTCTATGAGAAAAAGCATGAACACCAGCAATGGTGCCGGTACAGTCACCGACACCGGTTTTGCCAAAGTATGAAATTATGAAAAAATACACTAACACCCACGCTGTTGACGTCAACGTCATCATCTCCCGCTTTGCCCGTTCGCGAAAAAACGACCTTAAAATTCAGGATAGCACAAACAGACATTCCCCCCCCCCTTGAAAATGCAACCGATATTTAAAAAAAAAACCGACTAAGAAGGGGTTAATAACACAAAAGTCAATCCAGTCAAGTTCATTAGAATTTCTTGACGCTAAACCCAATCTTTTTTCTCTTTGATTTTATCTTGCAACGACGACAGCGCCCCCTCTGAGCCATCTCGCAGGTCAAGACCAGTGCCGCGATCGTGATTCCAACAATCCAGAGTATGAGGACCCCCTGGATGCTGTCCAGACCCAAGGCGGCGACGGTACTCCCCGTGTCCTCCGAGCAAAAGTTCACCAGGTCCTGGGTGGCGCTCAGGTACTTCTGCGGGATGCCGGAGTCCACTAGACGGGTTATACTGAAACGTATAGGAAGATCCAGTTGTTAAACGCTAAGTTAATATATTTGGTTAGTTGGTTAAATTGAAACTAACGTCGCACTACAGCTTCACAGTGGGTTATTGGCGACACGGTCTATCTCGATAGAAAGACCCGGGGAACCTTCATCGTATTTTTGAACGATGATCAGATGACGGGGCCAACTATTGAGATGGCACACGACGATACCTCAATAGGCGTTAGGACATTGAACCACGATTAGATTTAACATGCACTAGCCCTATACCAGCGTCCATCAAATAGAAAGTCGCCAATAGCCCAATGTGCAGCTCTAATTAGACAAACCACTGAATACAAATCCGTATTGCATGTGCTTTTTATGTCACAAACTGAAGGTTGATTTCAGTTTCTGAATGTGCCGTGACCAATTTGGAATTACGATTTCGCCTTCCATCTCTTCAGTTTGTGATGTAACCAGCACGTACAGCCGCGGAAAAAAAAACGAACCACCGATGATTATTTCGTTAGTTTTTATAGTAGAGCTAAACTTAATATACCATTTTGTAGGAAATAAAGTCTACTATACATTGATATACAAAAAATTTGCATAAAGGACTATCTTCATACTCGAATCCGCACCAACTTTAAAATTTTCAATAGCAACACCTACTTTTGATAGCGCAGAAATGTTCCCCGCCCTCAAAATAATCTAAATACAAATTTTCGTTAATTTCCTACATTTATATGCAGAGATATTAGACAATATGTATCGATCTTATTTGGGGGGGGTACTTCCACAGTGAACAAAGTATTAGTGAGACTTCGAAATAAAGTACGCTGGTAGAAAACGATTTGGCGTTAGCCGTGGTTCTTATTTTTCCGTGGTCATTCATTCCCCCACTTCTGTATACCCTTCGCCTCTAAATAAGAATTTAAAATTTTATACCAACGCGATCACAGCGCTTTTAATTCTCAAAATTAGTAGATTTCTGTTAAGTTCTGCAGATTTTAAATTTGTGTATGACCCCTTAAATGATCATTTGATGCACATTATAATATTGCCAAAAAACTATAAAGAGGAAAATCATGAAATTTTAGATATGCATATAAAACGTTTTTCTGAGTCCATCACTATCAAAATATAGCATGGTTGCTATTCATAAATTTTATGAATATTAATATCCTAATTTAAATAAAATTAAAAAATATACATATAAGTAATGAAAGTTAGTGTATTTTATTTGGGTCGTTTAGAAGTAACACGCATAAAAATTTCAGCTTAATAAAATTATTATTTCGAGAGATATGATTAAAAGTTTAAGAAATTCATTTAACATTACGAGTTCTAAACTTTCGATATTCATAATTAAAAAACTACTTAATCAAATGTCTTGCAAATTGATATTCAACGATAAATTTTGTCGTAGATTTTAAATATTGAATCAAAATTGGGTGTTGCAATTGGAAATTTTAAAGTTGGTGCGGATTTTAATATGAGGATAGTCCCCTATGCAAATTTTTTGTATATCAATGTGTAGTAGACTTTATTCCCTACAAAATGGTATATTAAGTTTAGCTCTACTATAAAAACTAACGAAATAATCATCGGTGGTTCGTTTTTTTTTCCGCGGCTGTAACATACGGCAGGGGTCGGCAACCTGCGGCTCGCGAGCCGCATGCGGCTCTTTTGATGTAAAGTTGCGGCTCTCCAGTTCCACACGAAAAAAATAATAATTTATTATCAAAACTCTTAAAAAATAAGAAAATATATTTTTAAGTTCCAAATTTCTCAATAGCTTCTATTTTATAATTGTTAATTACAAATCGCCACAATTAGTTTCATTGTGGTATCGGTAAATACCACAATGTGCCTTGCTTGAAGAAGTAGTTTTGTTTCGAAAAAAAAAATACTTATTTTTGTTAAAGACACGGAGAGCGGTAAATTACTTCATTTTAAAAATCTGAAGCAAAATCGCGATGAAAATCGCGATGAGACCAATGCAATTCAGCATAGTTTTAAAAAACTTGAAGGAGGATTCGCTGAGAGATTCGAGCAATTAAAAACAAACAAAAATACTCTCGCGTTCCTAGTAAATCCTCTCAACCCAAATACAAATGAGATCAACATTGAGCCATTTGGAATTGATGCTGTATCACTCCAAATGCAATTGCTAGATTTGAAAACCAAAAACTTGTGGAGTGGCAAGTTCGCAGAACTCAAGAGCAAGTTGGAAGAGTTGGAGGTCCAAAAATGCATGAACATCGCGCAGCACAAGTGGACAGCTCTAAAAGAAATTCCGCGAGCTGAGGCCCTCATATTCGGCGCATGGAATAGTCTTCCAGAATGCTACAGTGAGGTGAAGAAGTTGGCATATGGAGTGCTGACGATCTTCGGGTCGACATATTCGTGCGAGCAAGTGTTCTCTTGCATGAATATAATAAAAAGTAAAGTTAGAAGTCAACTAACAAATAAAAATCTAGAGTCGTGCTTGAAACTTAAAACAACAAGTTATAAGCCAGATTTAATCAAACTTTCAAAAGGCATGCCAAGCCAATGCTCCCATTGATGTAACTATCTATATTTGTGTATCTATATGAATAAATATTTTTTCCCGCATTTAAAGCCGTTTATTTTAAATCAAAAATCAAATATATATAAGCAAATAATATAATATTGAAACGAAAATTTTTAGTGGCTCTTTAAAAATTGGGAAATTTTGTAAATTGTAACTTTTGGCTCTTCCGTTTCAATAGGTTGCCGACCCCTGCCATACGGTATTCTACACAGTGGACGCTGGTATAAGGGACTGGTGCACGTTAAATTTGTAGTGGTCTAGGTATTGCTATTTGAACATGGTTCAAAGTGTTCCCGGTTGGAAACATCCCGAACCTTTTCAAATCGAGCCCATTGTGTATATCCTCAGTGGGACGTTTTTCAAACAACCACACAGAACCACGACGGATTTAGCGTGCATCAGTGTTCTTTGCACGATGGTTCAAAGCGTTTTCGTAGAGAATCAGTACCAGAAGTTGCGAAAGGTTTGTTGTGGGTCGTTACTTATTACGGCACCCAAACCGATTTGGTTTGATTAATAAACGTCGCACTAGAGCTGCACAGTGGGTTATTGGCGACGGTTCGAGACCTATCTCAAAGGAAACACCCAGGAACGATGCGTGGTATTTTTGAACCATGGTCAGATGACGAGGACAACACCTGAGCTGGCACCCGACGCAACCTCAATAGGTGTCAGGAGATTGGACTTCAATCAGATTTATCGTACATCAGTCCCGTATACACGGCAGTGAAATTTTGTTGGATGTTCTGGACGACTTACTCGTATTTTTGTAGCGAAGCTGGCAACCCTTCGATCGCAAGATCACTACTCTTTTACTTTTCTTTGTCAAGTCCCTCGCACACATTCGACTAGATCAGTGGTCGACAAACTTATTAGTCAACAGATCCAAATATCAATAGAACAACGATTGACATTTCTTTTGGGAGCCAAATATCTACAGAATAACGATTGAAATTTCTTTTGAGATCCACATTTTTTAATTTTAAACTGTATAAGTAGATACATTGTCATTAACTTAATTATGGTACTCAAAAGCTGCCCTTTGCTAAAATCGTCCTCAATCTGATTGAGGGGCGTTCGCTGAGATCAACTCCTTCCAACTCTTCCATCCACACTCGTCTTGTATTTCGTCTATCTCCTTTCGTTCATCCTCTCTATATGTCCAAACTGTCTTAACATACCTTTCTCAATCTTAACACTAACTGACAAACACTAATGTAAACAATTGCCTTGTATCTCTTAGGAAAGTTTGGGTAAGTGAAGTTTGTATGTTGTTGTTTTTAATTTTTGTTTCAACGCGCCCGCCCTCGCATGTGGTAATTCGTGGAAGAGCCACACCCAAAAGACAAAAGAGCCGCATGTGACTCGCGAGCCGCGGTTTGCCGACCACTGGACTAGAGTATAATAGGAAATGATCATCTTAACACAAAAATATATTTACATATTGCACAGCAGAAATTGTCTAAATTTCGTAAATCCTTTCACTCGGAAGTAAAACAATTTTATTTTCATATTTTCCCGAGCGGTACAATAACATTGAAAAAAATAAACCAACTGCCACTCAAACTTCTGGTCACCCTTTTCTCCCTATGGGCTAAATCATCTGGTCGATTCGATCCATTGTTAGTTCTTGCAAGCCTCTCATTCGTAGTAAGTGACGATTCCTAATAGATGATGTCATTCCAGTATGAATGAATTCGTCTCGCCTCCAATTTGATTCACCCACGGAGTAAAGAAAAAGGTGGAGATGATTTGGCAAGATTTCATGAGACGTAAGCTAGCAACCCCAAACTAGGCACAAACAAACCAAGTTTGCAGTGATTTTTCTACGAGGGATGCATTATTTTCAAATTAAGAAAACGCATGTTAAAACTTAAAAAAAGACTATTTGTGCAGTTGTGGGATGCAGTACAAGTTCCAAATCGATAAAGGATGCAATTATTTCCACTTCATAGGTAAATTAAATTATAAAATAAACTATCGCCAAATACTGGTACAAAGTAGTGCTTTGGAATAGCTCCAAATACTTCGCCAGTTCCTACTCTTTAAGCGATTGCTTACTTCACATAGCAAACCGGTTTTTGACTTGATCGCACCTCCACCTTCTACATTACTCCGTGGATTTACCTTGCATTTAGGAGTGCGAGCCACTAAATTGTAACTGTAACTTCTGGAAGGCTCAAAACTTGTTTCCTCTATGGGCGCGTTGAAGCCAATGTGGAAGCAGACATACTGTGTGCCCCAACATTTTTTTAAAAGTGATTTAGTGGTGTTTTTTAATACCATAGCATGGTAGAAATATTAAATGTGTATAAACATAATGTTTTCTTCTTATAGAATTTATTTTTATAATGCCAAACAAATAGTTTTTGCTCTTGCTTTTTAACCACTTCGAATTTCATTTGCAAATGACTTTCTGTTTTAATAGCAGATTGCTTCTAAAATGGGTTTCAAAAGAAAATAGAAAAAAACTCAACCAAAGAAAGTGGGATACAGCATGGCTGCTTCCACATTGGCTTCAACTCAACTAAATGTCTTGCCCAATCCAGAAGTTACAATTACAGATCAGTTTAGCGAGCATTGCAGGTTAATGAAAGCAATCGCAGTCAACCCACCCAATATTGAACTTTTCGACGAACTCGTTTGAAATTTTCCGTCCGCACACTTGCAGTGGGAAGTTGAAGATATAGCCAAGCGAGAGGTGCATCAAGCAGTTGGACTTCTTCGCCTTGTAGTAGTCCATCAACTTCTCAGCCATGATTTCCCTCCCCCACAAGATGCTCAGCTTTCCTTGCTGCACTTTCAGAAGGTTCTTTTCACTCCAGATTTTCTTCGTCTGAATCATGTGGTCCTTGATTTTGTCCCAGGTTTTCTGGTGCTTTTCTATGCGGGAATTCTGTAAAAAAAAACAGTTACAACAACGTAAAATTATTCAAGTAATGTCTTTAGGGTCGGTTCATGGCCCTATTTAACTTAATTAACGGTTTGAGCCAATTTAATGTTTGGAAGTGCCCTTGCAAAAACTGGATGATATTTTTTACATATATAAGCATATTTTAGTCCAGTTGGTGATATGTTTATTCATTTGACGATTCTTTTACTGATTTGGCGAATTTTTTATTGTTTGTGTTGCATATGTACTATAACTTCGACTCCCTTGAATTGTTATGGTTGTTTCATGTTTGTAGTGTGTTTGGTTGGGTCGTTTTGTCAGCCCTAAAAATGTATGTTTGTGTTTCAATACAGAGTACTTAAGTTATGGACTTCCATGCATAACAATTTGATGACATTTTGACAGTATATTGTAATTCGGAATATCCCATGATTTTCACCATTTTGACAATAAATTTTATCGTTTTAAGACTAATTTCGCCATTTTCATATTATTTTTACATATATGACTATTTTTCAGTTCACATGGTGATATTTTTATTCATTTGGCGAAATATGTTATTTATTTAATAACATTTTTATTCATTTGGCGAAATTTTGTTCATTTGGCGAAGTTTTGGCGATATTTACTCATCAACCAATTAAAATGCTCCTCATAGGTTACATAATATAAAAAATTCTCATCGTTTTAATCTTGCATAATTGCATTATTACATGTTCCCCATGTTAATCCTATGGAAAGGTTTGAAAAAAAATCGTTATTTTGGCAGTTCGTTTTTAAAAATCCTTTCTTAGTGCACCCCTATGGTCCAAGATGAATCTGTGTTAAAAATTTCAGTACTCTAGGTCGTTTGGATCTGTAGATATCGAAAAAGAGGTTTTACACCCCCTTATATAATTTCGTTCGGAATAAAAATAGGTTACTTTTCATGTTTAATGTATAGGTTACAAATTTGCCAAATTTCTTCTTCATGGGTATACGAGAAGTTGAAGAATTAGTGATGAGTGACTAGTGCTTTCGCATTTATATATATATATATATATATATATATATATATATATATATATATATATATATATATATATATATATATATATATATATATATATATATATATATATATATATATATATATATATATATATATATATATATATATATATATATATATATATATATATATATATATATATATATATATATATATATATATATATATATATATATATATATATATATATATATATATATATATATATATATATATATATATATATATATATATATATATATATATATATATATATATATATATATATATATATATATATATATATATATATATATATATATATATATATATATATATATATATATATATATATATATATATATATATATATATATATATATATATATATATATATATATATATATATATATATATATATATATATATATATATATATATATATATATATATATATATATATATATATATATATATATATATATATATATATATATATATATATATATATATATATATATATATATATATATATATATATATATATATATATATATATATATATATATATATATATATATATATATATATATATATATATATATATATATATATATATATATATATATATATATATATATATATATATATATATATATATATATATATATATATATATATATATATATATATATATATATATATATATATATATATATATATATATATTGGCTTCCGCATATAAGAAATGGAACAGAACAGCACTAAGTATCCGTGGGATCCTGTGAAAAATTATTAGCAGGATCCTTTAATCCTCCACCCATACTTATTTATAAGTTTGCTATATTTTTGTACATCCAATGAATATCTTTTTTATCCCTAAAAAAAGGTTGATGACAATAAACTACAAATGTTCGATGCGGCTGCATTTAATAGAAATAATATTTACTACGTAATTTTGTTACGCGAAAGGTTGCAATATTTTGTTGTTTTTTTAAAAAAAATATTCCTTAGAGACTGTTTGATGTCAATGAGTCAAATTCAAGCTTATATACTATAAAATTTGAAATGTTCGATGATGCGGCTACATTTAATAGAAATAATATTAAATACGTAATTTTGTTACGCGAAAAGTTGCGAAATTTTTTTTAAAATTTCAGATATTCCTTATAGACTGTTCGATGTCTGTGAGTCATATTCACGCTTATATACTAAGAATTTGTGGTGCAAATGTTCGATTATGCGGCTACACTTAATAGAAACAATATTTATTATGTAAGTTTATTACGTGAAAGGTTGCAATATTTTGTCCTTTTTTCTAAACTACAAATATTCCTTATAGACTGTTCGATGTCTGTGAGTCATATTCTGGCTTATATACTAAGAATTTGTGATACAAATGTTCGATGATGCAGCTACATTTAATAGAAACAATGTTTATTATGTAATTTTTTTTCGTGAAAGGTTGCAATATTTTGTTCTTTTTTCTAAACTACAAATATTCCTTATAGACTGTTCGATGTCTGTGAGTCATATTCTGGCTTATATACTAAGAATTTGTGATACAAATGTTCGATGATGCGGCTACGTTTAACAGAAACAATATTACGCAATTTTGTTACGTGAAAGGTTGCTATATTTTATTATTTTTTTTTAATTACAAATATTCCTTATAGACTGTTTGATGTCTATGAGTCATATTCAGGCTTATATACTAAGAATTTGTGGAAATAATAGAAAGATACATTATTTTCTTTTCGAGCAACAAATATACTCACTCTTAGTTGCTGCTGTAAGTACATTCCATCAACGCCATACCCAAGGATGTCTTTCTTCAAGAAGTCATCCATGTCGGCCACTATCGGCTTCAGTTTCTTCACCGAAAGCTTGGCGACAAGCAGACTCTGGAAGGCGGTCATTATAAAGAAAGTCGCGCCAAACAGCCACAGTGTTGTCAAGAGAGGAATGGTCAGGGATGTCTTCTTTGAATTTGATCTCAGTAGCCATTTCTTGTTAGGACCTAGACGAACAATACCTGACTTTTAATACGAGCTTTGAGCTCTAAATAATATTTGGCATGAATACGTCTTTAAAATCGGTACAGATATATCAGCAGGGGCCCTAGCATCATCTCCGCGGAATCGTTCCACGTTGGAATCGATCTCACAGGAAGTGACGTTTGACGATATCAATCCCAAGAGTGCGATCTTACGCGGCTCGTGGTTGGTTGTGGGATTGACTCTTGGGATTGTATTGTGGAATCGTTTTGCAGTGGTTTTGGTCAATTGGTTGGATTTACGTCGCATTACAGCTGCAAATTGGGCCATTGGGACTGTTCTAGGTCTATCTCGAAGGAAAGACCAGGGAACGATGCCTCGTATTTTTGAACCATGGTCAGATGACGAGGATGTGCAGTGGCAGTTCTGATGAATAAAAACATTCTTTTATAATTTACAAGTGAAAAAAAATACAATATTACACATTAGATAGTAAAATATAGTTTTTTATAAATATATAATGCAATTATAGTTTTTTTATAAATATCTATAACAAAAAATTTGTTATTTATCGTTTATATATTTAGATATTAATAAACTAAGGAATGTCTTCTGCTAGACAGTTTTGTATGGTTACCCTAGTCAATTTTTTTTTTAGTTTTCCTGGGTTTCCGTGGCCGAGCGGTTAAAGGCGTCAGCTGGGAATTCGAATATTCCTGGTTCGAACCTTAGCGATGGACTTGACAAAGAAAAGTAAAAAGTAGTGATCTTGTAATCGTAGGATTGCCAGCTTCACTACAAAATACTAGAAAAGTCGTCCGGAACATCCTTAAAAATTAACGGCGTGTATACGGGACTGGTGCACGATAAATCTGATCGGGATCCAAAGTTTCAACATCTATTGAAGGCGTTGGGTGCCAGTTCAGGTGTTTCCTCGTCATCTGACCACGTTCTAAAATAGCGAGGTGCATGTATGAATGTGTATGTGTTCCCAGGTCTTTCCTTCGAGATAGACCCCGAACCGTCGCCAATAACCCACTGTTTAGCTCTAGTGCGACGTTAATTAACAAAAAAAAAACAAAAAAATCATTCGGTTTGGCGGAATGGTTGGTTGTTTAAAAAACATTGCACTAGAGCTGTACAGTGGGCTATTGGTGACGGTTCGGGGCCTATCTCGAAGGAAAGACCAGGGAACGATGCCCTCGTATTTTTTAACCATGGTCAGATGACGAGGCCAACACCTGAGCTGGCACCCGACGCAACCTCAATTGGCGTTAGGACATCGGACCCCGATCAGATTTATCGTGTAACAGTCCCGTATACTCGCTAGTATAATTTGCTGGATGCTCTGGATGACTTTCTAGTATTTTTGTAGCGAAGCTGGCAATTCACCGATCGCATCTCACTACTTCTGTACTTTTCTTTGTTAAGTCCATCGCACGCGTTCGAACTAGCAATCCTCTGATTACTAGCTAAACTTTATCCAAAAGTTTTGATGGGAATCCATAACTGTGAGCTTGACGTTCTGTCCACTCGAACACTACGGAGCGGGGTGTTACAGATATTTGGTTGGTTTGGTTAGTTAACGTCGTGCTAGAGCTATATTATGGGCTATTGGAGTCGGTTCAGGGCCTATGCTTCGTATTTTTGAACCATGGTTAGATGATGATCAGTTATTTCGATACAAAGAAGATAGTCAGAATGATGTTGCGGCATATTATATTATAGTTAGGTTTACCATAATTTATTTTAGTAAAATTCGGAAAGTGTAATAATTCCTTACTAACTACCCTCTTTCCTAAAACAAGCACGGAGTTTGAGTGAGCTCAGACGTGAACTTGAAATAAAAACTGTCCGGACGAAATCCGGTCGTATCGTGACCCAAATTTTAGTACAAAAATTATTATCTAAAATTTAAAACTGAAACCTGTTGCATATGGTACACACTATTTTGTTCAAAAACATTACAAATTGTGTGATCATTTTCACTTTTGTACGATGTTCTGTTATAATATTTTAACAATTTATAATGTATCGTATTTACTCATTACGCTTAAACATATTGCACACTAAAAACATAATTTTATTTCTTCTGTAACAAATATCATAAAATTCTATTAAAACGCATTAATTAAGGACAATAATATTATTTTGCAAGTATTTATTATAATATATATAAACAGTTCCATAATAAAATAACATATATTCACGAAGTATTCCAATTTTTTTTACTAAATACATAATTATTTTAAATCAAAAATTAATTTCCGTATCTACTAATTTTCATTTAAGTAATTTTGATTTTTTTTTAATATTGATCCAGATATAATATAAATGTTATTTTTTTCAAAATTTACTTAAGTATTACTTTCATTTGTAATAGGTTTATTTAAAAAAAATGTGTCTCTTATTGTACCTTGTACATAGCTAAATATTAAATTTATTAACTATGTTATATCTTCCTGATTAAAATGTATTTCTTCTCAATGCATAAAAAGAGGCATTTTATGCCACAAAATAAAAAAAAAACTTAGGTCATCGGCAACGCCGGGCTACATGACTAAGTTGAAAATGATTAATCTTAAAATGAACAGAATAATGAAAACTACAAAAGATAGCTTTTAGCTTGAAAACTCGATGGAAATCTCTTGGATTTTCTCGAATCTCGATCCCACCTAGTCGGAAATCCGTTAAAAACGATCCCACCTACTGTTGGAAAAAATCCCACCTAGTCATTAAATCGTGGGATCTATCTCAACCGAAACATCGTATTGACCATGCGCAGTGAAAGAAAGTTGCGTATTTCCGGTCGTCATCAAACACTTGACCTATCGTTAAAGGGCTTTTATTGAGATTGCGATAAGAAAAGCGCGCGAAAACGATCTCAACTTCAAAGTCACTTTACAATCCCAACACTTTCTGTCGGCATCTCAAAGGAAATATCACGTGACCTTTCGATCCCAACAGAAAGTCTTGACATCTTGAGATGATGCTAGGGCCCCTGATACCTGAGCGACGTGAAATGTTGATATTTCAAGACTCCATAAGTCTACGGAGAATCAAAGTATTTGGATAAATGACCTACCATCGTGAAAAAAGAGAGTAGGTCGCGTTTACCAGGCTGGTTGTTAACCCACTTCCATTTCTGATATTTGTACAGCGTGGGAAAATGTGCCAAATTTCGGGCATTATCTATCTTTCACAAGTGCTGTTACTTCTGATTGACAGATGATCGTATCGAGTGTTCGACATGTTCAAACCTTCCATTTGACTAGTTGACAGCTTAAATAATTTGTCGGAAAATTAGGTGGAGTGAAAACGGACGATTCGTTGAAGTTTTCACTATGATGACAAAATAACATTTTGAAGTTCGATTGAAGGCAAGAACAATGCAGCTCCAGTTTTTTAAAATTATTCAGAAGGAAGAAAAACACAGAATGTTTCTTGCATAATACAAAACCTTTTCCTTTATATAGCCATTTCTTAGAGCTGTATGGTTCTTAAATTAAGTGATACAGGATTCTTTTGTTTATAAGAATAAGCGAAAAAGTATAAATCAGAAAAAAGTGGAGCTGCCTTGTTGTTACTCCCATGTATTTAATAACAGCATTTAGGAAACTTAAGCAGGTTAAAAAAAAGCAGTTCAAAAGTGGTACCACGAAGTCTAAACGTATGACAAGAGCAGGCCGGGTAGGTGATCGTACAAAGTCTCCACAAACCAAGAGCCCAAGTTGCTCAGAGGATAAAGGCGTTCAGCTATTAATCACAGGATTGGTGGTTCGAATCCATGCGATGGACTTGACAAATAAAAGTAAAGAAGTAGTGATCTTGCGATTGGAGGGTTGCCAGCTTCGTTACAAAAGTACTAGAGAGTCGTCTAGAACATCCAACAAATTATACTGGCGTGTATACGGGACTGGTGCACGATAAATCTGATCGGGGTCTAATATCCTGACGCTTATTGAGGTTGCGTCGGGTGCCAGCTCAGGTGTTGTCCTCGTCATCTGACCATGGTTCAAAAATACGAGGCATCGTTCCCGGGTCTTTCCGTCGCGATAGGCCCCGAACCGTCACCAACAGCTCTATTGCTCTTTTAATTAAACCGACGTTAATTAAATTTGGTTTGTTTACCAAACCTTCACGAACCAAATCTTACGGTACAGTTTTTTGGATTTGGTTAATTAACGTCGCACTACAGCTGCACAGTGGGGCTATTGGCGACGGTTCGGGGAATATCTCGAAGGAAAGACCCGGAAACGATGCCTCATATTTTTGAACCATGGTCAGATGACGAGGACAACACCTGAGCTGGCGCCTAACGCCTTCAATAGACGTTGCGACTTTGGACCCCGATTTATCGTGCACCAGTCCCGTATACACGCCGTTAATTTTTTGTGGATGTTCTGGACGACATTCTTGTATTTTAGTAGCGAAGTTGGCAACCCGCCGATCGCAATATCACTACTTTTTTACTATTGTTTGTTTTGTGCGTCGCACAGGTTCGAACCAGGAACCTTCGGATTAACAGCTGACGCCTTAAACAACTTGGCCACAATTTATTTTCAAGAAGCTTTGTCTAAAAGTACATGTACGAGATGAAGGCGCGTGAGCTTTGGCAGATGGTTCTGTGATTGGAGCATATAAATCACGTGGTTGATTTCCACCAATCGCAGAGCCGTCTGCGAAAGCTCGTACGCGTTTATCACACCCGTCCGTGTAGAATGGGCTTAAATGAGAGTTAGTAGACACGAGAACAAATGAAGAAGACAACTCACCTTGTCTGAATAAGTAAGCCAGCATATTCCAGAAGTACTGATAGACAATCTTGTAAAACTTCTTTTTGAAGGGCAAAAGGTTGCTGCTACTTAGCGAGGATAAAAGCGTCATGCTTGTCATGCAAGCCAACATAAGAAACCAAACCTTAAAAAAAAAGTATATCCATTATTTGGAATAATTTTTTTTTCTTGGTAAAACAGTTGCACATTCAATTATTCGTCTATTAATAAATATTTGCTCTTTTTCGATTTTTCCACTTCCCGTTAAAAATCGACTATTTTTAATATAGTTAAAAAAATATTGTATTTGTTGATATGTTGATGATAGAATTAATTTAATAAATATTTTTTTATACAATGCATTAACAACTTTCTATAGTAAAAAAAAACTCATTTGTATAACAAAAGTATAGAACAAACTAAGGAGCTCCGGCCTCAGCTCCGCTTTTTAAATATAATAAGGCTTGTATTCATCCTAATTTAAGTTGGCATTTTTAAAATAATTATTCACTAATGAATCGAAGAGGTAATCGTTAAAATGGCTTACATAATGGCAAAATACAAATGCGGACGCAACCATTTTTTGTAAACAAATTGATGTTGCCATTCCGCTTAGAGAAAAAACAGCGTTTTTCGATCACCGCGTAAGGTTATTATATGTAGATTTTAACCTTTTTTCTTGTTCCAATTTTCGAACAGCAGCTCAGAGACATTCAGATAGTTAGCTGTCAAGTATTCAATTCTAATAATGGAGTTCCTTGATCAGAAGATTTGAAGTTTGTAACTCCATTAGTTGTAATGTTAAGTGGAATGCCCTTCACCTCATTAATTGGCAAGGATGGTGGAGACTATATATAGAAGGTGTGCTCGTTTTTCGCTTTTTGAAAGTGGGCAGGGAAAGCACATTTTTGACGTCATTTTTGCTCCGCCTTACTATGGGTTTTTGATCATTCTCATTGGCTGTGTGTTTCAAGCATTGCTACTTAGGTTCGATCTATGGTTGGGTAACAACTGGTGATTTAATTTTTAATTAGCAAAATAATGTAAATATCTGTAAATAATTGTGTTTAGGTAGCTTCACTACTAATCCGTCCTTGTTTTGTTATTTCTCCGTATTTTACTTGATTGAAATTGTTACTCATTTAATATGTCCAATACAAATGCATTTACATGATGGTTCCGACCATCATTTTACTCTTTCAAAATTCATGGACATGCTCTGGTGGCAGCTAATATTATTTTAATACGCTTAATTTATTAGGCAACTCTTTTGCAATTTTTACATACTAAATACAATCCTTAAAATATAATTTAAACTCTTAAAATTTAGCAAATTCTAAATAAAATTTCGAATATTATTTTTTAAATAGTTTACAAAAAAACGAATAGATGGCAGCAAGTCACGAACCATTGGGTCAAATTGGCTGCAATTTATTTCGAGATATTTTATTAACTAAACTACTCTGCAAATCGATTCAAATTGTTTTTTGAAGCATATTTTAACTGTTTTCTTTTAAATAAATTCATGATTAGTTACAAACAAGAATTCTTGTTAAATTAACTTTGCTCTATAGATGCTAAAACGACTGTACAAACGAGAAGCATTAGACACGCGCACAGAACGCGAAGGTAGGCGTGACTATGACGTCAAAAATGTGATTTCCCCGCCTTCCGTCAGACAGCGCGAGAACGAACACACCTTATATATATATGGTCTTCACTATCCTTGATTAATTGGGTAACTTGGTGGCGCAGCACTTGGCCAAATAATGGACCTAGCTGCATAGTAATGGGAAATGGTGTAGTTTATTTTCGGATTTGGAGAAATTACACCACTTGGAAACCAGCTAGTCTAATTAAAAAAAATGTCACTAAGTTTGCTCAGAAATATTTGAAGAATACGATGCAGATATTTTTTTAATAGTATTAGAAGCTGTTTTATGTGAAAGATGAAAATGTAGTAATTGGCATTCAAGGAGGCAAAATGTATGAAAAAAAAATTCCTTTATTATAATATTTGGTGGAACAGTAGCTATATACATCAATTTGTGCCTTAGTTTAAATTTAAAGTTATTATGTTTTTAAAAAATTGCCATTCTTACAGTAATTACCATAGTATGCACTGAATTGTAAGCTGTCGAATGAGTTACGCTTAAACTATATAGTAGTATCTTAAATAACTTATTAAATGCAAATTAAAAGTGTGATATGTGTTACCCGAAATGTTCTCTTTAAGTCGGAAAGAAAAATTACAATCTTTCGACTCTAAATATGCGCGCGCATCCTATTCTCAGTTTCTTTGAAGTGCTTTTTTGCTGAAATCAAGATATCTAGGTCTTTTCATTTCTGTCACTCTTCAATAATATCAGACCGTGCCATGACTAAGGACGATTCAGTACTTTTTCTGAAAATGTGTTTTAACTCAGAATTACCTTTACGACATCGATACGATATAATTCTTCGATATCAAATTAAAATATTTTCACTTTATCATTCCCCGATATTGTGACAATTTAGTTTCGCGATATGCATATATATAATTCAATTCCCCGATATCGAAACTATATCATCGACCTATATCGTTAAACATATCGACCTATAACCGTATTACGATATCGTCAAGATGCAGCGCGGCGTATGTAACTTAGACATAGTTAGATATCTTACAACGATATTGTTATTATTGGCGTAGAAATTCAAAAATGATTAGGGGTTGTGGGAAGGGGGGATTCAACCAGTATTTACCAATATAAAAAAAAATAACGCTAATTAGCAGTTTTGCTAATTAGTAAGTAGCCATTCATTCGCAATTAGATGTTAATTAAAAATTATTAATCAGCAATAGTTTGTTAATTAATAATAATTTTTTAATTGGCTAATACCTAGTTAACACGTTCTCCTAAATAACACGTAAAAAGCAAAAGTCGACTTTCATCCTTTCAGACACCGACAGCGCAAAAATTTCACTTCAACGATGTATCAAATCTGAGTGCAAAACAAAGGTCTACACTCGATTATGCTGGAATCTACGTTGAACCAAAAATCCCTTGTAGGAAAAAAGCGCAGGTTTCACCGATAATTGGTTCCACCTCTTTAACTGCAACCAAAAATTTCGCTGTCACTGCATCAACAAGCACCTCCAAGAAAGACAACGACGGACATGGGTCTCCGTGGCCCAGTGAATAAAGGCGTTTAGCTATGAATCAGAGGATTCCTAGGTCGAGCTATATCGGTGACAAGTTGTCATCTTGCGATCAGAGGGTTGCCAGCTTCGTAAAAAATACTACTACTACTACAATACTAAGAAAACTCGAATTTTGAGTTTTATGCAACGTTGTGAGTTTTGGTGCAGCGATTCACCACTAAACCATCCGTGGTAGCCCAGTAAAATGGTGAAACTAATCGCCAAATTTTGGTTGCAGCTAAATGGGTACCAAAGTTTGGTGCAAGGTCGTAATAATTTTTAGCATTGTACGGATATGGGTAGACATTTTGTTTTGCCCCTTAAGCCCCCTCGCCTTTCCTACGTCTATGGCACACCAATGTTATGGAGATTATAAGTAAGTTAGGAATTATTTTCTGCACCAGTGACGCATTTGTTGAAGGTGAACTCACCGATCTACTGAGCACCGTGAAGTAGAAGAAGAAGCCTTCATCTTGAGCCTCTTTCCCGGACAGGAAGGAGTAGGACCCGAAGGAGATGGCGTTGCTGCAGGTGGTGGTGCCCACCTGGTACTCCTTCATGGGGTGCGGGTTCATGATCACGTCCACTTCCTAAACCACGAGAAAGCAGAATTCATTATCACAAAATTTGAATGCAAAAATGCCCGTTCTGCGCACGTCATTAATCCTTCGAACTCGAATAGCTACTCTCAGTCAACAAAATAACGTTGAACGGAAATAAAATACTTTCATATGAAGTTAGATACAGAACAAGATAACGCAAAAAAAGCGTTTTCTTTTGTTAGCTCACTGTAAAGAAGAGATATTTAAAAATGAGTATCTATACCTACTCGTTTGGCTTTATGTATAATTGCATCGTAAACGGGCGAATGACATACTCAAATGCAAGTAACAGTACAGTCTCAAAGAGTACCAATGTGACTTAATACTGATAACCTCAACTTCTGTTCAAATGATCTTAATGAAATCTGACAAACTTAAAACAGTAGTTCGGAAGATAGTTTTCTACATTATTTGATGTCGATTGCTTAAATTGAAACTGAGTTATTACAACTCAATTACCTTGCTTCCTCTTTTATTTGGCACACCTTTATTTTTAAATTTATTGAAATTATTTTTGTTATCAAGAGGCACGAAGTATGTTTGTGATCTTAAAACTTTCTTCAGATTAGTTTCTTCAGACTTATTTCTTAGGTTTCTCAGATATACGCATAATTTTTTTTTTATAATTATCTACCCTAAACGTAAAAAAAAAACGTTAAAGAATACCCATTAAAAAAAAAAGAAGATGTAACTGTTCTATGTGAAGTGGAAAGTTCCAATTGCGGCCCAAGGCAACCTTTCATCTGGGCGATAAACAATTCTTTTCTTCTTTGAGAATACGGTAACCCGGCTCCCTTCGGACGCAATTGGGCTATTGCCATGTGAAAAACGTAAATACGAAACATGTTCATCGAATACAATGGGCTAATTGAAACGACGGACCATGTACAGGAATAAGACTGTATTCATCCAATTCATCAAGGATTTCTAATTGTAACTTCTGGATTGGGCAATATACTTTGTTGACTATGTGGAAGCAGATTTGATGTACCCTTCTTTCGTCGCTACCGCAATATTTCGTATATTTTTCATGTTAAAATAATGCATTGCTTTTGTCTGAGTTTTTTTCCTATTTTCTTTTGAAACCCATTTCAAATGTAATCTGCTATTAAAATAGAAAGTCATTTCCAAGGCAAAGTGGTTAAAAACCAAGAGCAGAAACTATTTGTTTGGAAATATAAAAATATAATTCTATAAGATGATAATATAATATTTATATACATTTAATATTTCTTCAATGCTATAGAATTAAAAAACACCACTAAATCACTTTTAAAAAAATGTTTTGCCACAGTATGGCTGCTTCCTTTTTGGCTTCAACGCGTCCATACAGGGCACAAGTTTTAAGCATTCCAGAATTTACAGTTAGAGTTCAGTGGATTGTTCTCTATTTTTAAAAACGGTTAAAGCGGGGTGCGCACAAAAGGCAATAGCCCATTTGCGGTCGAAGGGAGGCGGGTTTATTATATTATCAAAGAAGAAAACATTTGCTTATCGCCCAGACAAAAGGTTGCCATGGGCCGCAATTGGAACTTTCAGGCACAAAATGTGACTTAATTTAACTGGAAATATATACGGGTACCGTAAACTGAGAAAACTTTGCCGGTTTTTTGTTGTTATGATGAGTGGCGCCTCCCAAATTCAAATTCCTGAACCAACCAATAAAATCCCCGACACCTATAGAGGTTATTGAATGATTGGTTATTTCAGGAACGTAGTACGGCACCAGCCATAATCTTTTTTACAAAAAACGACAAAGTTGTCCGGGTGGACGGTAAGGCATGTTTACATTTATGAATAACTGTACTCGGGGACAACCAAAGTTGAACCTGGGGCCCTAGCATGATCTCCGCGGAATCGTTCCACGTTGGAATCGATCTCAAAGGAAGTGACGTTTGACGATATCAATCCCAAGAGTGAGATCTTACGCGGCTCGTGGTTGGTTGTGGGATTGGCTCTTGGGATTGTATTGTGGAATCGTTTTGCAGTGGTTTTGGTCAATTGGTTGGATTTACGTCGCATTACAGTTGCACATTGGACTATTGGGACTGTTCTAGGTATATCTCAACGGAAAGACCCGGGAACACTGCCTCGTATTTCTGAACTATGGTCAGATGATGGATGTGCAGTAGTTTTGGTTAATTAACGTCACACTAGAGCTGCACAGTGGGCTATTGGTGACGGTTCGGGGCCTATCTGGAAGGAAAGACCAGGGAACGATGCTCTCGTATTTTTTAACCATGGTCAGATAACGAGGCCAACACCTGAGCTGGCACCCGACGCAACCTCAATTGGCGTCAGGACATCGGACCCCCGATCAGATTTATTGTGTACCAGTCCCGTATACTCGCCACAATAATTTGTTAACAATTTGCACAATAACTTTATCCAAAAGTTTTGATGGGAATCTATAACTGTGAGCTTGACGTTCTTACCTCTCGAAACACTACGGAGAGGGCTGTTACAGATATTTGGTTGGTTTGGTTAGTTAACGTCGCGCTAGAGCTATATTATGGGCTATTGGCGACGGTTCGGGGCCTATGCTTCGTATTTTTGAACCATGGTCAGATGATGATCAGTTATTTCGATACAAAGATAGTCAGAATGATGTTGCGGCATATTATATTATAGTTAGGTTTACCATAATTTATTTTAGTAAAATTCGGAAAGTGTACTAATTCCTTACTAACTACCCTCTTTCCTAAAACAAGCACGGAGTTTGAGTGAGCTCAGACGTGAACTTGAAATAAAAACTGTTCGGACGAAATCCGGTTGTATCGTGACCCAAATTTTAGTACAAAAATTATTATCTAATATTTAAAACTGAAACCTGTTGCATATGGTACACACTATTTTGTTCGAAAACATTACAAATTGTGTGATCATTTTCACTTTTGTACGATGTTCTGCTATAATATTTTAACTATTTATATTGTATCCTATTTACTCATTACGCTTAACATATTGTATACTAAAAATATAATTTTATTTCTTCCATAACAAATACATAAAATTATATTAAAACGCCTTAATTAAGGACAATAGTATTATTTTGCAAGTATTTATTATAATATTTATATAAACAGTTTCATTATAAAATAACATATTTTCACGAAGTATTCCAATTTTTTTTACTAAATACATAATTATTCTAAATCAAAAATTAATTTCCGTATCTACTATTTTTCATTTAAGTAATTTTGATTTTTTTTTAATATTGATCCAGATATAATATAAGTGTTATTTTTTTTCAAAATTTACTTAAGTATTTCTTTCATTTGTAATATTTTTTTTTTTTTTTAAAGTTTCTTTTATTGTACCTTGTACATAGCTAAATATTAAATTTATTAACTATGTTATATCTTCCTGATTAAAATGTATTTCTTCTCAATGCATAAAAAGAGGCAATTTATGCCACAAAATAAAAATATATATATTTTTCAAACTTAGGTCATCGGCAACGCCGGGCTACATGACTAAGTTGAAAATGATTCATCTAAAACTGAACAGAATAATGAAAACTACAAAAGATAGCTTTTAGCTTGAAATCTCGATGGAAATCTCTTGGATTTTCTCGAATCTCGATCCCACCTAGTCGGAAATCTGTTAGAAACGATCCCACCTACTGTTGGAAAAGATCCCAACTAGTCATTGAATTGTGGGATCTATCTCAACCGAGACATCGTATTGACCATGCGCAGTGAAAGAAAGTGACGCATTTCCGGTCGTCATGAAACACTTGACCTATCGTGAAAGGCCTTTTATTGAGATTGCGATAAGAAAAGCGCGCGAAAACGATCTCACATTCGAAGTCACTTTACAATCCCAACTCTTTCTGTCGGCATCTCAAAGGAAATATCACGTGACCTTTCGATTCCAACAGAAAGTCTTGACATCTCGAGATGATGCTAGGGCCCCTGAAGTGGAAGCTACGATATGCATAAATATTCAATTGCTTTAGGCTCAACTTAGGTTGTCTGAGAGTATAGCAAAATTACCCGCTCTTCGCACGGGGATACATAAAATAACGACAAATTACAGAAAATATATGCATTTCCTCTCCTCCCAGAGATAATCGCAAATACCAGTTTAAAATTACTCCTTAAAAACTAATAGTTTTTTTTATAAATTAAAATTTAAAATGTCTTTATTTTTAATAAATTAGAGGTTAAAAAGGTAAAAATATCTTTATACTACTTGGTTTCTAATACACCGATAAAAATCCAATAATTTATAAATAATATCTCATAAAATTAAAAAAAATTAAACAGTCCTTCTCAAAAGTATTTTTTGAAATTAAATACGTATTCCCTTTCAGTACGCGTACATAGTTACATGAAATCGCATAATAAAAATGACATTTGCAAAATCCTTAACTTCACGTGAAATCAGCCTATGGGTAAAATATTATACTATCGTGTAGACGAAAGTCAGACGTTTCCAACATGGCAATTCTTAACCCTTTCCCCATCTTACTATTGTACCACGTGGGGAGGAGTATAGCAGTATACGCTTCCGCTACCATAACTCAACGTGGAATCTGCCCAGATGGATAAATGACATACCATTGTGTGAAGGAAGGTAGGCCAAATGTTCAACCTTGTTGAACATTTATTCTCTCACACTCTAAACTTTGTACTGAGTAGGGCCCAATACAGCGCGACCTGTAGCTACCTAATTTTTTAAAACACGGATATCGCAATTTAATTGAGTCATACCTATAATCATATTTCAATTTACAGTGCTTACTTTAATTGAGGAAACTTTAATTACTGTTGTTATTATTATTGCAGCATAATGTGTATTATAATAAGTTTTTTTTTATAGGAATAAGTATTTACGTAGAACTACGATTTCATATCTAATGAAGAAAAAATTATTAAATTAAAAATTAAACAAATATTTTCCTATTATTTCAAAAAATAGCATCAAGAAGAGTTTCATTAAATTGCAGTTTAAAAACATTAACTTCAAGCGTGATTTTTAATGGAACTTCTGAATCAATCTGGATATTAAAATGTTCTTCAGCCGTATGGAAGTTAAAAAGGCAGCAAAAACAGAAAATAGAAGTTTTTATAAATGGGCAAATTAAAGAATTTGATCTTGAACTTTAATGATTTAACTTTTAAAACAATATGAATTTCCTGTTTCCCGGTATTGAATTTTGATTTCATTATTTTTAAATGCTTTTTCCAATGTATCATTTAGGCTACATCTTTGCGATCTATTAGACCAGCAACTTGCGTATCTAGTTAGTAGTTTGTATTTTCGTCCTTTGGGGGAATACATAACATTAAAACGCACATTTGCAGCAAAACTAAACCTAAACGTTTTTTTTTTTCAAATAAACTGCCACAAATTCTTAATAAAAGTGAGAATAAAATTAATAACTCGGCATAAATACTCAATCAAAAAGAGTCTTTTTAAAATACCGCACAGTTTCCTTTTACTACGTCCAAATGCCCACGTGTTAAAGAATTCCCATGAATACTATTATTACAGAAGAATAGCCGCCTATTCAAATTTTGAGTCATTTTTCTTATTTCCGGATCAATGTATTAAAATATCGGTATTTACTCATTTTATTAAATTATTTTTTTAAAATTTTCATTTTGTGATTCTATTACTATTGCATTCGAAACGAAAAATACCTGTCATATAAATAAATATAAGTAGCATCAGCAATTTTAAAGTCAAACCGCACTTTATCCAATAAATAAAATCTTATAACCATTTAGTTTAATAAACAGTGACCACATTATATTCTGATCATGTACAGCCGTGGAAAAAAAATGAACCACCGATGATTACTTCGTTAGTTTTTATAGTAGAGCTAAACTTACTATATCATTTTGTAGGGAATAAAGTACTACTAAACATTGATATACATAAAGTTTGCATAGGGGACTATCTTCATACTTGAATCCGCACCAACTTTAAAATTTTCAATAGCAGCACCTACTTTTAATAGCGCAGAAATGTTCCCCGCCCTCAAAATAATCTAAATATAAATGTTCGTTAATTTCCTACATTTATATGCAGATATATTAGACGATATTTATCTATCTTATTTGAGGGGCTACTTCCACATTGGACGAAGTATTAGTGCGACTTCGAAATGAAGTACGCTGGTAGAAAATGTTTTGGCGTTAGCCGTGGTTCTTCTTTTTCCGTAGTTATTCATTCCCCCACTCCCGTATACCCCTCGCCTTTATATAAGAATTTAGAATTTTATACCAACGCGATCACAGCGCTTTTAATTCTCAAAATTAGTAGATTTCTGTTAAGTTCTGCTGATTTAAATTTGTGTATGACCCCTTAAATGATCATTTGATGCACATTTTAATATAGCCAAAAAACTACAAAGAGGAAAACCATGAAATTTTAGATATGCATATAAAACGTTTTTCTGAATCCATCACTATCAAAATATAGCATGGTTGCTATTCATAAATTTTATGAATATTAATATCCTAATTTAAATAAAATTAAAAAATATACATATAAGTAATGAAAGTTAGTGTATTTTATTTGGGTTGTTTAGAAGTAACTCAGATAAAAATATCAGCTTAATAAAATTATTATTTCGAACGATATGATTAAAAGTTTAAGAAATTCATTTAACATTACGAGTTCTAAATTTTCGAAATTTATAATTAAAAAACTACTTAACCAAATGTCTTGCAAATTAATATTCAACGATAAATTTTGTCGTAGATTCTAAATATTGAATCAAAATTGGGTGTTGCTATTGGAAATTTTAAAGTTGGTGCGGATTTTAATATGAAGATAGTCCCCTATGCATTATTTTTGTATATCAATGTGTAGTAGACTTTAATCCCTACAAAATGGTGTATTAAGTTTAGGTCTACTATAAAAATTAACCAAATAATCATTGGTGGTTCGTTTTTTTCCCCCGGCTGTACGTTCAATAATTATACATTTTATTTTTAATGATCGCCTTTTAATGTTTTAAGAGGAAATATTCATTGGCACATTAAATAAAACAGTTTTTCAGTTATCAGTTGATATCTGTGGAATTTTATTCCTTTAATAACATGAAAAAGTAATATAGATTTGAAAATTTACAGTGAAGCAATGATTCGTACATTTTAAAAAAATACTTGCATAAAATATTTTTTATATAAATAAAATTGCGTTCATACACAAATTAACCATGTTATGAAAATATTCTTCTAAAAGTTCCATCTAAGATAATAAAATGTAGTTACAATTAACCTGAATACAAACAAAATAATTCACACAAAATACTTATAATATTAAAACAATTATAAACCATTTCCCTAAGATAAAATAATAATTCCATTAATTTTTGCAATAATCCGTATTGCAACAAAAAGCCCAATGTGCGAATTTTTTCAGTAATTATTAAATCAAACAAAAACTTATGACGTCATTTTTATAGTGTAATAACGAAAAGAAAATTCTTTAAAATCGCAAACGATATTGTCATCCATGTTAAGTGAATGACATACATTAAAATAGTTATAATATACGAATGGAACGTCGTACAAACTTAAAAATTATCACAAAAAATGTCTAATTTTTCAAGTAAAGTGCTCTGTAAATTTCTTAAAGCTACGTTGTGTAGTTATCAAATATTTCGTGTAAAGACCGGCATTCTGATCGATTCATAATATTTAACCGACTGCCCAGCGCGCTCACCAAAACTAAAAAAAAAAAAAAAAACTCCAAAATAAAACCGCAAGAAACTTTAAATTAAAACCGCCAACGCGCGCCAAGTCGAGAGGTTATAGATTCGACCTGTATGTATTTTTTTTTTAATATTACATTTTCGCTTTTCTCCGTTGATTTTAACTGATTTTACCATTGCCACTTAGTGAAACTTCGCTGGGATACGCTAAAAATGTCATAACATTCGAATGGACAATCGTAGAGACTCGAAAATAGTCACGTTAAAATTCTTATTTCTATAACTAATTATTCTGTGAATTTCAAAGCTCTACGTTGTGTAGTTACGGAGCTTATATTGTACTGACAAACAAACAAACATATGGACAGATTTTGGGATTTTCAGCTTTATATACAGTGGCTCCCATAAATGTTCGTACACTTACGAATTTCAAAGAAATACTGCACTATTTATTATAAAAAATAACATTTCAGAATGGGAATTTTTTATTAAGATATATAAGTTATTCTTAACAAAACTATGTAAAATATTTTAAAAACATAGTAAAACTTTTTTTTGGAAAATCAATAATTAAAAAGTAACAAAAAAAATATCTCACGAAAGTCTTCGTACACTTTAAAAAAAATCTCTACACATTAATAAATATTGCATTTTTTCGGTAAATTAGTACTTAGTAGGATGCCCTGTAACATCCACAACAGCTTTTAAACGTCTAGGCATAAATTTCATTATTTTGTTTGTAATTTTTGTATCAATTTCTTCTATACTTCGATTATTCCGATTTTTAAGTTCGCTTTTCGTTTTAATGTCATATCTTCGTACTCCTAACCTCTAGTTCTTTACATATGGGTTTTATTAGGTTTAAATTCAGCGACTGAGGTGTTTTTTCAGAACTTGGGGACAATTATAGAGGCAGAAGCAAATATTAAGAGCCGTGTTCTAAAGATCGTTATCTTGATAAGAAACAAAGTTGATTCCGATACCCAAATTTTGAGCTTATAATTTGAAATTGTGTGTTAAAATATTTAAATAAACTTACTGATGCATTATGCTATCATCAAATACCAAATTACCTAGTCCTGATGCTAATTTGCACCCTTGCACATGGACACGTCCAAAGCATGCTTTACTGTTCCGACTAAGTGGTTGGTATTTGCGAAGGTAAGCCTAAGCTTTCTATTTTTCGCACTAACAAGACATTTTCTTCGGCGGAACGCTCATGTAATCCAGCTCATCTGAGCACTTGTCGAACAGTTTCGATTGAAATTGAAGTAGAATTTTTAATAAATTTTCTAACTGTAAATCTGATCACGTTCAGTTAACTTTGCCGGATGACATTTTATTGATTCAATTTTCTTCTTTAAATCATTTTATCACATACTGCACGTAGAATTGGATAAATTTAATGACTTAGAAATACTTCGAGATGCTTTACAACCATTTTGATGAGAAATTATCAATATTCGAATGCTATTCTTTGTTTCCTTACGACTACGATCCATTTATAAGTAATAAATAGAATATTACAAAGTAAACAAGCAAAAATTAATACCAAACGAATATTAAATACCACAATGCAAAAATAAAAAAAAAGCGACAGACGATAATTTTATTTATGAATTTATTCGAAAATGTTTTGGTGTACGATCACTTTTGTAGCGTTTTTTTTCTCTGTTTCCTTGCATTTTAATTTTTATAATTAGAAAATAATTCAATATTTAAAGAATGTATATTAGGTTTTATTCAGAATAACATGGAGATGGTGTGAAATAATATTGGACTTTATATTCGAATTCAATTCCAGACTACAACGCTTTTTCTACAAATTTTTAAAGTGTACGAACACTTTTGGGAGTCACTGTATAAGACTTCAAATTAAGATATAAAAAATCTTGAACAATTATCTTTGTGAAATTTAACTTCACAATTAAATGACTTCGCATATGCCATGTTAAAAGATAATCTTACGTTTCTGTGGAGCATGCCAAACATGCCTGTGATTGTCCCATTGATGTTTCTGCCAAAATCGTCATGAGAATCTCGTACCATAGTCAAACTGAAAATACAACTATCATTATTATGCAGATGTTTGTGAAAAAGGTATGGGTAAAGATAAAAAGATTGGTTCCATTTCCCCCCCCCCCCAAAAAAAAAAAATAAACATATATATATATATATATATATATATATATCTTACTATAACATAAAATTAGAATGGCACAACACATAGCCAATGAGAACGTTTCTTCCTACTGGGAGAAGGAGCAAACTTCTCAACTCTCGGTTTGTTTTGATTCATGGTTTAAACGGCATGGGTTTTCCATACGATGGCTTTTTTTTTTTGTAAAGTTTCAGCATTTTTAAATCACATTAATTGTTACTCTGATTGGAGGATTGAGTACATGGTCAGTTCCAAAACTTCCGATCATGAACAATTGGTCTGAATATTATAGTCAGAGCGATCAAATAGAGCTCGGCGTCGGGAAGATCGCAGTAGTAATGGTACATGGCTGATTATTCGCAAGATTACTAAAAATGCTTTATTTTGCACAACCATGACTGGTAGTAGCAAATACTGCAAATTCCGCATATATTTCCAGAATTGTTTTGAATACCAATGACAACAGAGAATTGCGCTTTGTTCTCCATCGAGCAAAATTCCGTCTAAATGTATTGACCGACTACCTGTAGCAATATTAACAAGACTAACACGTGTGACGACAAAGGCCGGTTTCATTGCCAATAAAAGAACTTCCTCCTGCAGGGTTGCCGAAAAGGTAACACGCTAAAAATCGGTGTCCGTTCAATACATGTCAACAACATGCGTGAATCAACAGTAGTCATAAAAATTCATTTGTTAGATTAATAAACACTAAGTGCTTCATATCCACTCCTTCCTCTTTACATACATTTACAAATTATTTTTTTAAAAGCTGAATATACAATTTTAGGTTAAAATGTAGTGAACATTACCAATTGGCAAATTTTCCAATATTCGCTATGCTAACCGTACTTGATGACAAAAACTTCCCTTGCGGTAGCCTAAAAGGTTAACAGATTTTCTGAAAGCTGTGTGACCGGTAAATGTATTTTTAACAGAATGAACATTGCGCCAACCAAAACTCCAAAACATAACCGCCAAGTCAAGAGGTTATCAATTCGACTGTTACGTATTTTTCTTATGTATGTTTACGCAGAACTTCGGTTCTAATTCAGATATTTGCACAGAAAAATTTGTTGGATAGGTGATGTTTTATTTAGGAGCAATTTGAAAAAATATAACCGGGATTCTCAATTAACCGAACTGTTTAAAAAAAATATTGTCTGATTTAAATTTTTTTTTGTTGGATAGAGAAAAATCTGCAAAAAAAATAATTGGTTATCCGGCTGGTATATATTCAGAAATGTCAATTGACCGTTGTTTTTCAAACAATTTATCCGATTTACAAATATTTTCATTGTTTAACAGAAGTTGTACAACAATGACATTTTGTTTAACCAGCATTTATTGGCATTGATAGGGATTGTTTTACAATGTAAATTGTTAAGCGCAAGTTGCTACTTGAATTTCTTGGTGAATAATAATAGGGGACGTAACCTCCTGCTAAATTAAAGTCTAAAAAGGGGAAAATAAAATAATCTTTTTTTTAAAAAAAAAAAGGAAAACCGACTTAAAAAAATACGCTAAAAGTAATTTTTTTTTTTTTACGACCAAGTTAAAAAAATTTAATTATTTAATATAAATTTTATACTTATTATAACTTTTTGAAGTTGGCGCCAATTTACAAAATTCATACTAATATTTAAGTCGGTTTTCCTGTGTTTTAAAAATATTTTATGACATAATAACGTTCGTAAAGAAGATTTGTAATTATGTATTTCGTGTCATAATAAAACTTCATATAATTTGCAATGACAAATATGGAAGAATTTTTATCCAGGTACAGGCCAATACTATCAAATGTTTATAGTTATAGCAAGCAAGGCGAATTGTGGGTTAAATTGCATTAAACGGTCACCCTTGGCGACTTTTCTGAAAATGCAATATTCGCAAGGCTAATAAATGTGTGGCGACAAAAGCCGGTTTCATTACCAATAAAAGAACTTCTACATTGTTGCCGAAAGGGTAACATGCAAAATATCAGGGTGACCGTTCAATGCATTTGACCGCCTAAATCAACAATAGTCATAAAAATTTATCTGTGTGCAGTGAACGGTAACCCTTGGGAAATTTACTGATATTCGCTACACTAAAACCATCCTTGACTATAAAAATCTGAAAACTGGCCCTGTGTAGTTGCCTAAATAGTAATCGGATATTCAAAAATTAATAAGTTGGGGGGGGGGGGGTGTTTGTTCTTTGCCAACAGCAAAACCAGTTTTTGTCACCAGTACGTTTAGCATAGCGATTATAGAAAAATTTCAGATAATTCGCTGAGGACACGGGTTACTTCAAGAATCTGTTATCGTTGCGAATATTGCGTTTTCAGAAAAAACAACAAGGGTTAATACAAAAATCTGTTAGCGTTGCAAGTATTGCTTTTTTAGAAAAGTTGTCAAGGGTTACTCCAAGAATCTGTTATCGTTGCGAATATTGCGTTTTCAGAAAAAAAAGACGGGTTAATAAAAAAGTCTGTTTAGCGTTGCGAGTATTGCTATTTCAGAAAAGTCGACACAGGTTACTTCAAGAATCTGTTATCATTGCGAATATTGCGTTTTCAGAAGAAAAAAACAAGGGTTTATACAAAAATCTGTTAGCGTTGCGAGTATTGCTTTTTCAGAAAAGTCGTCAAGGGTTACTCCAAGAATCTGTTATCGCTGCAAATATTGCGTTTTCAGAAGAAAAAACAAGGGTTAATAAAAAAATCTGTTAGCGTTGCGAGTATTGCTTTTTCAGAAAAGCCGACAAGGGTTACCGTTCAATGCATTTCATCCTTTAATAGAAACCAAATAACATCTTTTGCGTAATTAAAGTTTGCTTGCACAAGTAAAATTGAAATGCATCAAACTTTTGTTTTATTTTTACTTTTCTCCTCTATTTGAGAACTAAGGCAGTTTTGGTTTGCGAAGCAAACAAAATAGGATTGCGTAGCAATCCTCGGGGGTTGGCGGAGCGTTAGCGGAGCAGGGGGCAGAGCCCCCTAGTATATATATATATATATATATATATATATATATATATATATATATATATATATATATATATATATATATATATATATATATATATATATATATATATATATATATTTTTCGGTGTGTAAGATTTACCAAGATTCAGACACCTACTAACGTCCCATGTTTCAGCGCGTCTCGTGTCGGATTTTCGTGTCAAGGTTATTTCAATTCACTAGTTCCGCTAAAGAAGTTTCACATAAAAAAATTAAACATTTAAGGGGAGTTGGAACCTCCTATACCGCCAACGTTAAATTGCAATTTTCGATATACCTTTTCTCAGAATGTGCTATAGGTACAGACAGACACGTAGGTATAAATTTTTCATGGGGGTGGTTCAGTGACTGACTAACTTATTTCTCTCAACCCCACCCCCTCAAACTAACTCCCCTCCCCCCTAATAAAAAAAATATATTAATTTTTATTCAAGAAAACAGGAATATGTTGGCATATAAGTATCGAAACAACAACAGTTATAATTTATTTTCATGAAATTGTTACCAATATCAGTCATTACCTATTTTTAAAAATTAGTAAATATCACCACAAATTGGGAAATAAATTTAGAGAACAAATTTAAATGTTAAGATTCCTTGTTTAAAATAATATATATAGATCCCGTTTGACGATCTTTTCACTTTGTCGCCGAAATTCAAATGCTAGATAATTCAACACAATGGCGTCTTGTTAGGCTTAGTTTGAGATAAAAATGACCTCAAAACAAGTTTTTGAAGCCTTTTGAAATCAATTTTCCGGGATAAGACCACTGAACGGACCCCCGGGAAATAACAGGTTTTCCCTCATGCAACTCAACAAGGGAGTATTATACTAGAATTGAAATGTTTCTAGTTTTTAAAGTATTTTTATGATTTTTACAGTAATTCGATTAAAAAAAAAATCTTGACTTTCAATGGGAGGGGATTGAACCCTCTGAACCACCCCCTTACCTACGTGCCTGGGTAGAGGCTTAACATTTTTTTGTGTGTAAACTAAAGACAATTGTTAATTTAAGGAAATGAGATTTGAAAGAAGAACCTTATAGGTTTGTAAAAATATTTTTTTTAAATTAAAGTCACTTCAAGTGTGTAAAAAATCCCTTTTTTCAGCAGATTTTAAAAATAAATAAATATAAGAATAATAATTAAAACCTTATTTCAGTATAATCTTAGAAATACCTAGAGCATATATACTAAAAAGTGTGTATATATAATTGTAAGTTTCCGTAAAAAGGTATATATAGAAAAAAAAAATATCACACTTTGAGAAAAACGGATTTTGAAGAAGACAAACATTACCTATTAACATCAGTAAACAACTATTTTTTTATTACATTTTAGAACTTTCTAACTGGAATAAAAACAAAAGTAATATGTCATATTAAAGGTAATTAATTAGGAAATACAAATATGTAAAATTCGAACCACTGAACTCTAACTGTAACTGCTGGAAGGCTCAAACATTGTTTCCTCTATGGGCGCGTTGAAGCCAATTGAAAACACCCATACTGTGTCCCAACATTTTTTTTAAAGTGATTTAGTGGTGTTTTTTAATAACATAGCATTGTAGAAATATTAAATGTATATAAATATTGTATTATCTACGTATAGAATTAATTTTTACATTGCAAAATAAATAATTTTTGCTTTTTAACCACTTCGACTGGCAAACGACTTTCTATTTTAATAGCAGATTGCATTTAAAATGGGTTTAAAAAGAAAATAGAAAAAAACTCAGCCAAAAGCAATACACGTCGGCTTAATTTAACATGAAAAATACACGAGATATTTCGGTAGCAAAGAAAGTGGGGCACATCATGGCGGCCTCCACATCGGCTTCAAGTCAACAAAATGTCTTGACCTATCCAGAAGTTACAGTTAGAGATCAGTGATTCGAACCCGCCCCTTTTCGAATATGGGTATAGGTAAGAATTAATATATATTGAATATTTGAACTCACTTCATCCGCATCCAACTTGCCAATTTCCGGAAAATGTCCGGCATCATTCCGGTCACTTCTCCGTCAGTGGCGTTCACTTTCGCAAAAGGAGCAATCTGCAACGTAAAAAAGCAAATTTTTAAGATACTAATTCAGTTTTCCATTAATTACACTCTTTTTGGTCTGAGAGCCCCAGTTGCTCAGTTGGTAAGGCGTTCAGCTACTAATCAGAGGATTGGTGGTTCGAATCCGTGAAATGGTCTTGACATAGAAAAGTAAAAAAGTAGTGATCTTGCGATCGGAGGGTTGCCAGCTTCGCTACAAAAATACTAGAAAGTCGTCCAGAACATCCAACAAATTATACTGGCGTGTACACGGGACTGGTGCACGATACATCTGATCGGGGTCCAAAGTCCCGACGTCTATTGAAAGCGTGGGGTGCCAGTTCAGGTGTTTCCTCGTCATCTGACCATGGTTCTAAAATAACGAGGTGCATGTATGAATGTGTATGTGTTCCCGGGTCTTTTCTTCGAGATTGACCCCGAACCGTCGCCAATAGCCCACTGTGCAGCTCTAGTGCGACGTTAATTAACAAAAACCAAACCAAAAACTTTTTGGTCTGCGTCGTATGTCATACGTCCAGCTTTTTCTGGCCCATATGATCTCTTCAGGTTGGTTTGGTTTGGTTAAATAACGTCGCACTCGAGCTGCAGTGAGCTATTGGCGACGGTTCGGGGCCTATCTCGAAGGAAAGGCCCGGGAACGATGCCTCGTATTTTTGAACCATGGTCAGATGACGAGGACAACACCTGAGCTGGCACCCAACGCCTTCAATAGACGTCGAGACTTTGGACCCCGATCAGATTTATCGTGCACCAGTCCCGTATACACGCCGTTAATTTTTTGTGGACAGTATTTTGGTAGCGAAGTTGACAACCCTCCGATCGCAAAATCACTACTTTTTACTATTCTTCAGTCTAGTCCATCGCAAGGTTTTGAATCGAGGACCCTTGTATTCCCAGCTGACGCCTTAATCCACTCGGCCACGGAGGCCTCTATGGTCTTCAGGAGACCTTAAGGATATGGGATATGATGGTGAGGGGGGGGGGGGCTGCGTAGTCCACATCTACCGTCGTCGGACAACAACCAGAGAGTTGCGAGTTCGAATACGGTTGATTCAGAGACTTGACAAAAATGTTAAAATGCAGTGAACTTGTGATCGGAGGGTTGCCAATCCTCGTTTTTCTTTGAGTACATTTTGCATCGTAAATGAGCGATAACGTACTTATATTTAAGTAACCGTACTTTCTCAAAAATGGGCAGTGTAATTTAATATTGCTAATATCAGCTTCTGTTCAAGCCATCATAACAAAGCGATCTGACAAACATAAAATATTTGTTCAGAAGATGGTTTTTCATATTATTTGATGTCGATTGCTTAAATGGAAACTGAGTTATTACAATTCAATTATCTTACTTCCCATTCTTTTGCCACATCTTTTTAATATTTCTTCTGCTTATAACTTCTTCAAGTCGTCCTGGTAGTTTAACGTATTCGCTGCGAAGTAACAATAAGTCGTGCGAACTTGCCTCCAATTTTTATGCCGTGTATACGGGACTCGTACTCGTTAAATCTGATTGAGGTACACTGTCCTGACGGCTATTGAGGTTGCGTCGGGGGCCAGCTCAGGCGATGTTCTCGTCATTTTAACATGGTTCAAAAATACGAGGCAGTGTTCCCGTCGCCAATTGCCAATTGTGCAGCTCTAGTGCGACGTCAATTTACTAGCCAACCAACCAACTTTTTTGAAGAATACCCCAGAATAAGTGGAGGCCTCCGTGGCCGAGTGGATTAAGGCGTCAGCTGGGAATCCAAGGGTCCCCTTTTCAAACCTTGCGATGGACTAGACTAAAGAATAGTAAAAAATAGTGATATTGCGATCGGAGGGTTGCCAACTTCGCTACCAAAATACTAGAATGTCGTCCAGAACATCCACAAACAATTAACGGCGTGTATAAGGGACTGGTGCACGATACATCTGATCGGGGTCCAAAGTCCCGACGTCTATTGAAGGCGTTGGGTGCCAGCTCAGGTGTTGTCCTCGTCATCGGACCATGGTTCAAAAATGCGAGGCATCGTTCCCGAGACTTTCCTTCGAGATAGGCCCCGAACCGTCGCCAATAGCCCACTGTGCAGCTCTAGTGCGACGTTAATTAACCAATAACCAAAAAAAATAATAATAAGTGCCTGTAATTTTTTATCCATGGCCAAAAGATGAGGGTAATATGTGAGATGGCACCTCACTCTTCAAACATCCACACCACGACCACTGTGAGGACATTGAGGCATAACAGGCAAACGTGCACTGTTAGGTGAGTCTTAGTTGATCTTAACAGACATAGATTTTGCCAGGCAAGGCAAATATTTATATTGATAAAAATACATTATCATATTTGACAAAACAGACGCCTCCTATATTCCCCGATCAAATATTTCGTCAAACTGAGAAAATTTCTTTCGTCATTTTTTTTAACGAAATTTATTTCGTCACTAATGAGGATGATTTTAATATAATATTTCAATATCGACGAGCTGACTCGAACCCGGACATCTCGTTCCAGAGTCCAAAGCCCTATACACTCGACCAAGTAGGCTGGTTTGAATTCTAGAAATATAAGTATAAGAACCAAACACGAGCTGATGACTCAGAAATGGACCGAAAGGGAATTTGAATAAATTTCTTTAGTTCAGAATTTGAGGATTCTTGTTTCGTTAAAACTCACGTGATTGTCAACGATTGTCAAATATAACGAAAGTAGCTTTGGCGATCGCAGATATCTCAAAAATAAGAATATTTATTTTCTGAGATAATTTTATTTTTAACTCTAATAGGTATTAAAGAGTAATGACAGCGGTATATTACTATAGTGACTATAATATTACCATATATTGGCTTTAAAATTATGGGAGGAGCATAAAAGATTTTTTTTCAGATCAAAATCACAAATATAAATTTAAAGACTCACATTTGCATAAACAGCTCTTAAATTCATCTCCATTTTCAATCCAATTTCACCGCAGGACTTTCAAACAACGACACTTCAACGCGAACATTAGACTATTGTTATAAAAACAGCAAATTAAAATAAAGCACAAAATTCAGCGATCATTTATTGCATTGTTTCATGAAAGAAAAACCAGGTTTTCAAAATACCCTTTTTAAAAAAAATTTAACTAGTCGATTACAGAAATAGCCCTTAATTCTTGTGTAACTTTCGTTGGCTATACGAAGAAAAGTATTTGCATTGTTTTGCAGCAGCACGAATGTTTGTCCTGTATCATTATGGATATGAAGAAAAAAGGGACATAACAATAAACAAGGCTGTAGGCATGAGATAAACATGTCTTGAAATTTTTTTATCACAATTGATTGAAAATTTATTTGCTAACTAAATAAGTTTAATGATTTAATTTAGGAACTTTCGTTTGTAAAAATATTGCTGAAATTACTGAGAATACATTAAAATGCGAGTTTCTTTTACAATTCATTTCCACCTGTTAAAAATAGGTACTTTAGTAAATAGGCAAGGAGGCTTTCTTCCAAATTCTTGAAATGTCACAAGAAACATTTTCGATGATATCTTTGACTGAAGGACCTTTCTTATTCCCATTCCACAATAAATCATAACCACATAAAATGCTTCATTAAATCAGCATACGTGGGTAAAACTGTTCCAGACAATGGAAGCCACATGGCAACTCGGTTATGGTAAAATAGATATCAGAATAAAACACGTGCTGTCATCTATTAAAATTATGTAAATTTGCTATTTATGATGAGTACGAAAGTAATTTATAGCGCTAACATATGACAGTAAAGTTTTAATTAAGTAAATTATAGACAAAATCATAATTAATTTATGTTAATTATTATATTAATTAACATTAAATATCATATTAATTAATATTAAATATCATATTAATTAATATTAAATATCATATTAATTAATATTAATTATCTTATTAATTAATATTAAATATCATATTAATTAATATTAAATATCATATTAATTAACACATTAATTAATAAAATTTATTTATTAAATAAAAGCATAATTTTTTTTAAATAGGCAATATATAAATATTCTTTTGAGACGTGGAACCACAAGATGGCAATATTTTGGGCTGATATTTGGAGACAATTTTTTCTAGTGAGTTTGTCACCGTATACTCAGGCAATATGAATTTCAAAAAAAAGTTTTTTGGTTAATTCCTAGTGTACGGTGCCCCGCCAAATGTGATTTGGCGACAATTGGTGGGCGATAAATTTTATAGTTTGGCAACCCTATTTCATGACTTTCCTAGCAATATCATGATGTACGGCAACCATATTTATTTTTTTCTCGCACCGTTTCACGTTGTTTTGCAAAGGCCTTGCCACCAATTTTCAGAATACTAGCGGTGTATTTTTATAAACAAAAAATCATAACAGTTTAACGCTTCTGCTCATTCATAGATGGCAGCATAATCAACGGTTTGTTAAAAAAAAACACATTTAAGGAATTTTTTTAAACGCAATTAAAAAAAACACTTTAATATTTATGAGATGAATGTACGATTCGGCACTGTACCTGAAAATTCTCTTTCTTTTGATACCACATCTATTGAAATCCATTGAATACAATGACCGCAAAAGGATCTTTTTTGTAGAAATAATATATAGGCTTCTAAATACGAAAACATATTTTATGGTCGATATAAGCTTGAACGATGTTTACATCATCGCGATGCAACAAGTCATATATCGAAATTTTCCGATTCATTCCTATTTACGATATATTAATATAATAGGCCAAATGTACTTTCGATTAATCGTGAAACCGATTAATAGTATCAGGGTGGCAACATAACCTGGAAAACCGGGAAATCAGTGAATTGTTATGGAAATTTTTAATTCTGGAAATATCAGGGAAAAGTCAGGAAAATTTCCAAAATTTCACAAAAAATCAGGGATTTTTTTTAAATTTGGATTTTTAAAACTGCAATTGTCGTCTGTTATGCCATCCATTCTGGGTAATTTAGTTGTCAATATTTCCTTTAATTTCTGAAAAAGAATTAAAAAAAAAAAGCATGGTTA
The DNA here is from genome assembly GCA_963932185.1 of Troglohyphantes excavatus. Classification (NCBI taxonomy): domain Eukaryota; kingdom Metazoa; phylum Arthropoda; class Arachnida; order Araneae; family Linyphiidae; genus Troglohyphantes; species Troglohyphantes excavatus. The sequence goes on along the minus strand of OZ010673.1, from coordinate 62,755,097 downwards.
TGCGCATTTTCATATTCTTAGTTTTATTTTGGTAAAAATGTGAACCACTGCTGGAGGGAGAAGGAAAGTGCGTTGGACATTAAATTGTAAGCAACATGTGAGGGGTAAATGAACATGGGATTTATTGAAGATTGGAATAGGAAATATGTAGCATATAAAACTTCTAAAATTATCTACAAAAGAAATAATTTAAAAAAACTTGCTTTTTTGCATTATCTGTTTTATTGTTTAATGACTATTATGCCTATCGCAATTGCATAATTTGTGTTGTATCCATAAATTATTAATTTAACTGTCAATAAGTATAGCTTATAATTTTTCGTTTATATTGCAATATATATTTATAGTATTACTGTAGCGTGGATACTTTGTTTCTATACAAAGCATGTGTTGCAACATTTCTTAATGTAATTGCAAAATCAGGGAAACTTTTGTGACACCATCATGGAAATCAGGGAAATATCAGGGAACTTTTTTTCCAGGATTTTGTTGCCACCCTGAGTATTCAATCGTAAAATTATAAATTACCAAATTTGCGATTGATTCACCGTAAAACGGATTAATCGTAGAATTGAATAATTCTAAAATTGATTAACCAAAAAAGAATCTCTCTTAAACATCGCATGAATTAATATTATCAGGCTATACCAAGAAAAAAAACACGGAAAGTCAATTTTCACAGGAACAGAAATTTGGTTTGGTTTTTTTGGTTTTTGTTAATTAACGTCGCACTAGAGCTGCACAGTGGGCTATTGGCGACGGTTCGGGGTCAATCTCGAAGGAAAGACCCGGAAACACATTCACACACACATTCATACATCTCGTTATTTTAGAACCACGGTCAGATGACGATGACCTGAACTAGCACCCAACGCCTTCAATAGACGTCGGGACTTTAGAACCCGATCAGATTTATCGTGCACCAGTCCCGTATACACGCCAGTATAATTTGTTGGATATTCTAGACGACTTTCTAGTATTTTTGTAGCGAAGCTGGCAACCCTCCGATCGCAAGATCACTACTTTTTTACTTTTCTATGTCAAGTCCATTTCCCGGATTCGAACCACCAATCCTCTGATTAGTAGCTGAACGCCTTACCAACTGAGCAACTGGGGCTCCACAGGAACAGAAAAGACAACCAACTCTTTATTCAGAACACCCGACTCTAAGTGATTCCACAAGAAGAAACAAAAACGTCAAAAGAAAGAAAAACAAAATTTACATAAATCAAACTGTTACTCAGCATTTTTTTTTCTACTCATCTGGCAGCCCAATGTGCAGTAAGTACAATTTTTAAACTAAGAAAAGAATCGGACCCTGATCATTAACACTTGAACTTACTTCAGGATCAAACCTATAACCTCACATTGGGTTAAGGCCTGAAACAATGAAAGTCCGACATTCGGTCCCATCAATCAAAGTATGCAACTTGCATTTTTTTCTTTCATATGCAAAATAATATATCAAATATTCTTATATTAAACAATATGAACCTTCTTCACAATATTCTGAAATTTTTCTTTTAAAAATGGTTTGGTTAGGAAATCAGCCATATTCTGTTTGGTATTAATATACCTCAATTCAACCAAGTTTTTATCTATAAAATCTTTTACGACCATATATCTTATGTCTGTGTGCTTCGTTTTTGAATTTTCAACATTATTTCTAGTGAAATAGATGGTTGATTTATTATCACAATATTGTATTGATAAATTAAATTTGCAGCATTGCGGATTTTCGAAGCTTGTTTTGTCGAAGGTTTAGAAGTGTTTTGCAACCGTTTGAGCTACTGGCCCCTCAGAGGTTGGTTCAACAAACCAATACATACAAAAAAAAAACATAATTTTTTTTTTCAAGAATTATAAATTTGTAAAACAAATGACAAAAATAAAACTAAAATCTTTCTTATTTAGGGGCCCTAAAAAATTAAAAAGTTTTTTTTAAAAAAAATCATTGCTAGGTCATATTTGGGTTTTTACAAAATTGTGGTATGACTTGTCGGATATATTTGACGCGCGACGTCTTAAAATTGGTTTCTGGGAAGAAATGGCATATCAGTGGGATGGAATGAAATGTAACGGAAGTACGTCACAGCTGTCTCGTCATACGTCACAACCCTGGGTTTCCTCTCATTCTTTTGGAAACGCCGCCGCAATTTGTAGTTGTTTCGTTCGCTCGGTTCGTTCATTTAGTGCAGTGGTCGGCAAACCGCGGCTCGCAAGCCACATGCGGCTCTTTGACCTTCTGAGTGTGGCTCTTCCACAAATTACCACGTGCGGGCGGGCTCGTTGAAACTTCGTGGCAAAAATGAAAAACAACAACATACAAAATTGACTTACCCAAACTTTCCAAGGAGATGCAATGCAATTTTTCACATTAGCGTTTGTCAGTTATTGTTATGATATCATTTTATGGATGGATAACTTACAATTTAATTTTATCAATAAATAATATCGTTATTAAGTATATCAAGTTTTATTCAACGTACCTATAGTTTAACTAAGACTTAATACTTTAAGTAAAGTTTATTAAGTTAATTTTAGGGAGCATTGTGGAGTGAAAGAAGATGTAGCGTCGATGATTGATAAAGGTATGTTGAGGTGTTTGGGCATACAGAGAGGATGAACGAAAGGAGGTAGACGAAACGAGTATACAAGACGAGTGTGGATGGAAGAGTTGTAAGGGATAGAACTCAGCGAACGCACCTTAATCAAATGGAGGACGATTTTAGCAAAGGCCAGCTTAGGAGTACCCTAATTAAGTTAATAACAATGTATCTATCTATATAGTTTAAGTTTAAAAAACGCGGCTCTCAAAAGAAATTTCAATCGTTGTTCTGTTGATATTTGGCTCCCAAAAGAAATTTCAATCGTTGTTCTGTTGATCTTTAGCTCCCAAAAGAAATTTCAATCGTTGTTCTGTTGATATTTGGCTCTGTTGACTAATAAGTTTGCAGACCACTGGTTTAGTGTAATTCGTTCGTTCAATTTATTTTCTTCGATGTATTGTACATCGATGAATATTTTACGTTGATAAATTAAAACTTTAATTTGCATTTGTGTATCATGGTAATATATACATCAAATTTCTACTCAAACCATACGATTATTTGGCGGTACACGCCTTAAACCATGTGGGGCAATCTCGATAGAAACAGTCTACCTATTTTTTTTTACTACTCCGTTTTTTGTGTTGTAAGATATGGAGAGGAATATCAAGACAACTTTTTTAATTCAAAAGGTTTTTATTCATATCACGTTTACACATTTCAACGTTGTATTGCATAAGTCATTACATATAGCTCTTTTGCTCTAAATGTGGCACAAATTAAAATCATTACAATTTCAGAAAATGCCAAAAACTCTTATTAAAGACAATTACTGAAGACGGCAATTAAGAGTGACATAACAGCACTCTACAGTCCTTTTATTCAAAGGTAAAATAATACACTCTTGGTGATTGGTTGGTAAGTATTTCTGGAAAACTTAATTTGGGATGAATAAAAAAAAAACGTTACTTTTAGTTATGCCACTTTTGAAGCAAGTTGCATCAATGCGAGTCATTCTAACACTGGATTCTATGGTTACGGTTCTACTGGTTATGAGAAGAGAGTTGTAATATTAAATAGAGAGCGCCTTTAATACCATACTCTCATAAGGCCGCGTTGTCAACATTGAAAAGAAAAAACCACATCACGTGGTTATAGCGCTGCCACATTTGGCGTTCAGACATCTGCAGGAGTTTCAAATTTGGCGCACTTTCTTCTCTTTTTTTGATAAGGAGTTCTGTCCGTATTCAACTTTTTAACATATATGTACGTATTTACTTATTTTCAAACAATATGCGCTAAATTTTCCTCTTCATTAACAAAACGAAAATATTTTATTTGTGTTCAATACTCGAAGAAGCGAAACTCTTTATATTTCTCAGGTTTTATTGTTCATATTTTCTTATTGAAGTATACAAAATAACAATTGAAAGAACTTCGCTTTTGGTAAATTTTTTACATAAAAACGTTATGCAATTATTTCAAAACTACAAAGTAAGAAAAATCTCCTTAATATATCTGTTAAAGTCTCTTAAATTGTGCCACTCGTTCAGAACAAAACTATATTTAAATACGAAATTAAACACAAAACCATATTACAATACTTCGATCTCGTTTAGTTCTTAAAGTCGCCAAGGTCTGCCAAGTAATATTGGCGCATGAATGAATTGGCATTTCCACCTATCACGTGGTTTCAACGATGGACACACGGAAATCAGCATTTTTATTCCTCTATTTGTATCATTACTCTATGGTTATGAGATAGAGAAGTGTTCTTCACCTGACAATGATCCTCTGGTTAATTTTAGCAGTGACGTCCTTCCACAGTCCCATTCACAAACTGACCGCCAACTATTCACAAACTGACCGCCAACTATTCACAAACTGACCGCAAACTATACGCAAATTGACCTACATAACCACGGTTTTCCTATACTTTTTAGTTGCTCAAATTGAATTCCGCCATTAGGGGTCCCAATAGTAATGATATAAATCTTATGATGCTTTGCTGATTTGGCGTCTTATATTTTACGATTGCACCAAATTTTCCAAAGTATTACATATTACAATTAATTTTATTTGAACCCGATTTTTTCGTACGATATTTTTGTAGCTTGGAGCAAGAAGGTTCAATGTTATATTTGACAGTTTTGAAAAAAATGGCTGCACAGTGGTCTATTGGTGACGGTTGGCGGCATCTGGCGAAGGATAGACCCGGGAACGATACCTCGTATTTTTGAACCATGGTCAGATGATGAGGACAACGCCTGAGCTGGCACCCGACGCAACCTCCATTAGCGTCAGGACATTGGACCCCGATCAGATTTATCGTGCACCAGTCCCATATATACACACAACCGTATAATTTATTGGATGTTCTGGGCGACTTTCTAGTATTTTTGTAACGAAGCTGGCAACCCTCCGATCGGAAGATCACTATTTTTGTACTTTTTCTTTGTTAAGTCCATCGCACGGTTTCGAACCAGCAATCCTCTGATTACTAGCTTAACGCCTTTATTCTCTCGGCCACTGGAGGCCTTACAATATTTAGAACATTCCAGACTTTGGAATTCCTTATGACGGTAGCACATCTCGCGATTTCCATTTTATGTATCAAATCTCATGTTGAGAGGGTCTATCAATCCTTTTCTTTTTTAACCTACTTTTGGTCGTAGTAGCATGTCACACGTCCAGTAAGCAAAGTATTTATTAAGTAAGCATTTTCAGTAAGCAAAAATAACACATTAATGTTACTGCCAGAATTTATTAGCACTTGCGTAACAGTTTTGATAGTTGCAGAGCAATGGCGCCGGCACAGTAATCGATTCCGGTTTTACCGGCGTATGAAAAAATACACTAATATCCGCGTCGTTGACGTCAACAGCTCCCGCTTTGCCTCAGGAAATTCAGGATGCAACAAACATACATTTTTTTCTACGTCTTGAAAATGCAACTGATATTAAAAAAAAAATAACCGACTAAGAAAGGGTTAATTACACAAAAGTCCATCCATCCAAGTTCATCAGAATTTCTTGACACTAAATTAAAATCTTTTTCTCTTAGATTTTATCTTGCAACGACGACAGTGCCACTTGTGAGCGATTTCGCAGGTCAAGACCAGTGCCGCGATCGTGATTCCAACGATCCAGAGAATGAGGACCCCCTGAATGCTGTCCAGACCCAAGGCGGCGACGGTACTCCCCGTGTCCTCCGAGCAAAAGTCCACCAGGTCCTGGGTGTTGCTCAGGTACTTCTTCGGGAGGCCGGAGTCCACCAGACGGGTTATACTGAAACGTATAGGAAGGTTTAGTTGCTAAAAGATAAGTAAAACATATTTGGTTAGTTGGTTAAATTAAAACTAACGTCGCACTACCTTCGAGCATGGATCCATTGTAGTAGAGGGGTCAAGACGTCACTGTCGCTAACATCAAAGTGAAGCCAACATGTATGGTCCAAGACACGTGGTTAACTATGGCATTTCATTCATAATTTTTCACAGTTACGCATTTCCCAATTCACAAACCATTCGCGAGTATTTTTTCATTCATAAAGAGATGACACGTGATATGGGTGTTCCGCTCTGAGATGTGGGTTTCACGAGTATGACGTTATATTCCATTTACTACATTCCATTCATGCTCAAAGCGCACTACAGCTGCACAGTGGCGACAAGGTCTATCTCGAAAGCAAGTCCCGGGGAAATATTCCGCGTATTTTTGAACGATGATCTGATGACGAGGACAGCAATTGAGATGGCACGCAACGATTCCTCAATAGGCGTTAGGACATTGAACCACGATTATATTTAACATGCACTAGCCCTATACCAGCGTCCATCAAATAGAAAACCGCCAATAGCCCAATGTGCAGCTCTAAATAGACAAACCACTGAATACAAAGCCGTATTGCATGTACTTTTTATGTCACAAACTGAAGGTTGATTTCAGTTTCTGAATGTACCATGACCAATAACATTAAAGATAAAATAATCTTTCTAGAAAAAAGAGAAACCGACGTTAAGGAAAATGCGCTAAAAAGTAAAAAATAATTTTTAATTTTACGAATTAGTTGAAAAAATTGAATTATTAAATATAAATTTTATACTTATTAAAACTTTTTGAAATTGGTGCCAAAATTTAGGTATGATTTTTGTAAATTGACACCAACTTCAAAAAGTTTTACTAAGTATAAAATTGATATTCAATAATTATATTTTTTCAACTCATTCGTAAAATTAAAAATTATTTTTTACTTTTTAGCGCATTTTCCTTAAAGTCGGTTTTCCTTTTTTTATAGAAAGATTTTATTTTTCCCTTTTTAGTTTTTAGTTTAGCGGGAGGCTTCGGTCCCCTACTTGTTTTCACCAAGAAATTCAAGTAGCAACTTGTGCTCAACAACATATATTGTAAAACAATCCATATCAATGCCAATAAATGCTGGTTTAACGAAATGTCATTGTTGTACAACTGTGCAGCTCTAGTGCGACGTTTATTAACCAAACCATTGTTGTACAACTTCTGTTAAACAATGAAAATATTATGAATGAATTATGAAATCTCCCCTATTCAACAAAAAAGAAATTGGGCAAATATCTGAAGTAGAATCGAATGCCCGCGCGAACATATATAAAAAAAATACATAGCGGTCGAATTCATAACCTCTCGACTTGGCGCGCGCGTTGGCGGTTTTAATTTAAAGTTTCTGGCGGTTTTATTTTTGAGTTTTGGTTGGCGCGCTGTTCAGTCGGTTAAAACTAAACCTACCTCTGATCCCGCTTTTCTCCCTATGGGCTAAATCGTCTGGTCGAATCGATCCATTGTTAGTTCTTGCGAGCCTCTCATTCGTAATAAGTGACGGTTTCTAATAGATGATGTCATTCCAGTAAGAACGAATTCGTCTCGCCACCAATTCGATACACCTTGCATATAGGAGAGCGAGCGCTGCAGGTTAATAAAAGCAAACGCAGTCAACTCACCCCACTGATCCCTAACTGTAACTTCTGGATCGGGCAAGACATTTAGTTGACTTGAAGTCTATATGTAAGCCGCCATGATGTGCCCCACTTTTCTTGATACCGCAATATTTCGTATATTTTTCATGTTGAAATACGCCGACATATATTGCTTTTGGCTAAGTTTTTTTTTATTTTCTTTTTAAACCTATTTTAAATGCAACCTGCAATTAAAATAGGAAGTCATTTGCAAGTCAAAGTAGAAGTAGTTAAAAAGCAATAGCAAAAACTATTCGTTTGGCAAAATAAAAATTAATTCTATAAGAAGAAAATATATTTAATTACATTTAATATTTCTACAATGCAATGGTAATAAAAAACACCACTAAATCACTTTAAAAAAATGTTGGGGCACAGCATGGCAGCTTTCAATTGGTTTCAACGCGCCCATAGAGGAAACAAGGTTTGAGCCTTCCAGCAGTTACTGTTAGAGTTCAGTGACTCACCCAATATTGAATTTTTCGTCGAACTCGTTTGAAATTTTCCTTGCGCACACTTGCAGCGGGAAATTGAAGATATAGCCAAGCGAGAGGTGCATCAAGCAGTTGGACTTCTTCGCCTTGTAGTAGTCCATCAACTTCTTAGACATGATTTCCGTCCCCCATAAGACGCTCAGCTTTCCATGCTGTACTTCTAGAAGGTTCTTTTCACTCAAGACTATCTTCGGCTGAATCATGTGGTCCTTGATTTTGTTCCAGGTTTTCTGGTACTTTTCTATGCGGGAATTCTGTAAAAGAATAGTTACATCAACGTAAAATCGTTCATGTCATGTGTTCAGGGTCGGTTCAGGGCATTATTTAACTAAACTGTTTGAGCCAATTTAATGTTTGGTAATGCCTGGGAAAAAACTGGATGGTAGTTTTACATATATAACCATATTTTAGTTTAGTTGGCGATATGTTTATTCGTTTGACAATTTTTTTATTGATTTGGCGAAATATTTATTCATTTGGCGTCATTTTTATTAATTTGGTGAAATTTTTATTGATTTGACGTCAATTTGATAGCATATTGGCAATATTTACTCATCAGCCATTCAGAATGCATTGTTTATCAATTCCTATAGCTAACTATGCAAGGTATGTTTGTTACAATATTGAAATATAGCATTGTTAATGCTATTATAATTATGTTTTAGTATGAAGTCAAAAGGGTTTAGAGTAAGTAAAAATAAAACTGTAGATTTGTATAAAAAAAATCCACACACACATACCTACAGACTCTCTCCTTTATATATAAAGATTGACTGCCGCATATGAGAAATGGAACAGAACCGCTCTTAAATTAATAGTATGGTCCTTTTAATCCTCCACACAAACTTATTTATAAGTTCGCTATATTTTTGTAAATCGAATGAATAGCTTTTTTATCCTCTTAAAAATGTAGTTGACAATAAACTACAAATGTTCTATGCGGCTACATTTAATAGAAATAATATTTATTACGTAATTTTGTTACGCGAAAGGTTGCAATATTTTGTTATTTGTCTAAATTACAAATATTCCTTAGAGACTGTTCGATGTCAGTGAGTCATATTCAGGTTTGTATGCTCAGAATTTGTGGTACAAATGTTCGATGATGAGGCTATGTTTAATAAAAACTATTTATTACGTAATTGTGTTACGCAAAAGGTCGCAATATTTTGTTCTTTTTTTTAAATTATAAATATTCCTTGTAGACTGTTCGATGTCAATGAGTCACATTCAGACTTATATACTGAGAATTTGTGGTACAAATGTTCGATGATGCGGCTATGTTTAATAGAAACTATTTATTACGTAATTGTGTTACGCAAAAGGTGGCAATATTTTGTTCTTTTTTTTAAATTATAAATATTCCTTGTAGACTGTTCGATGTCAATGAGTCACATTCAGACTTATATACTGAGAATTTGTGGTACAAATGTTCGATGATGCGGCTATGTTTAATAGAAACTATTTATTACGTAATTGTGTTACGCAAAAGGTCGCAATATTTTGTTCTTTGTCTAAATTACAAATATTCCTTATAGAGTGTTCGATGTCAGTGAGTCATATTCAGGCTTATATATTAAGAATTTGTGGTAGAAATGTTCGATGATGCGGCTATGTTTAATAGAAACTATTTATTACGTATATTACGTAATTGTGTTTTCGCAAAAGGTCGAAATGTTTGTTCTTTTTTTTAAATTATAAATATTCCTTATAGACTGTTCGATGTCAATGAGTCATATTCAGACTTATATGCTGAGAATTTGTGGTACAAATGTTCGATGATGAGGCTATGTTTAATAGAAACTATTTATTACGTAATTGTGTTACGCAAAAGGTCGCAATATTTTGTTCTTTTTTTTAAATTATAAATATTCCTTGTAGACTGTTCGATGTCAATGAGTCACATTCAGACTTGTATACTGAGAATTTGTGGTACAAATGTTCGATGATGCGGCTATGTTTAATAGAAACTATTTATTACGTAATTGTGTTACGCAAAAGGTCGCAATATTTTGTTCTTTGTCTAAATTACAAATATTCCTTATAGAGTGTTCGATGTCAGTGAGTCATATTCAGGCTTATATATTAAGAATTTGTGATATAAATGTTCGATGATGCGGCTATGTTTAATAGAAACTATATATTACGTATATTACGTAATTGTGTTTTCGCAAAAGGTCGAAATGTTTGTTCTTCTTTTTAAATTATAAATATTCCTTATAGACTGTTCGATGTCAATGAGTCATATTCAGACTTATATGCTGAGAATTTGTCGAAATAATAGAAAGATAAATTATTTTCTTCCTTCCAACAAATATACTCACTCGTAGTTGCTGCTGTAAGTACATTCCCTCAATGCCGTATCCAAGGATGTCTTTCTTCAGGAAGTCATCCATGTCGTCCACTATCGGCTTCATTTTCTTCACTGAGAGCTTGGCGACAAGCAGACTCTGGAAGGCGGTCATTATGAAGAAAGACACGCCAAACAGCCACAGTGTTGTCAAGAGAGGAATGGTCAGGGATGTCTTCTTTGAGTTCGATCTCAGTAGCCATTTCTCGTTAGGACCTAGACGAACAATACCTGATTTTTAATACGCTGAGCTCTAAACAACATTTGACGTGAATATGTGTTTAAAGTCGGTACAGGTACATCTGCCAGAAACTTGAGCAACATAAAGTGTTGGTATTTCAAAGCTCAATAAGTCTACGGAGAACCAAACTATTTGGATAAATGACCTACCATCGTGAAAAGAAGGTAAGTCGTGTCGACCAAACTGGCTAAACCCACTTCCTTTTCTGATCTTTGTATGGGGTGGGAGAAAATGAGCCACTTTTCTGGTATAATCTGGCCTCTATAACCGCTGTAACTTCTAATTGAAGGGCCGTGGCGAGTGTGTACTTAAAATGAAGAAAACGGCAAGATTGACCATGCCATTTGACAGGTTAAACCATTTGTGAGAAAATTGCGTGGAGTGGAAACGGACGATTTGTCAAATTTTCATTTTGAAGCCAAATTATTACACTATATTTAAATTGAGGCATAGGAAACTTAAGCATTTTGAAGTAGCAGCTCAAGGCGAACAAAGTGATACCGCGAAGTCTAAATTTATGACAAGTACAGGGAAAACTAGAGCTTACAGAAGAACATAGAAAGAGCAGGACCAGCAGGTGCAAAGTATTCCCAAGCGGACGCGATAAAAATGCGTGAACTTTTGCTCTGATGGTTCTGTGATTGGAGCACGTAAATCACGTGGTTTGTTTTCACCAATCGCCGAGCCATCTGCAAAAGCTCACACGTGTTTATCACACCCGTCCGTGTAGAATGGGCTTAAATGAGAGTTAGACACGAGAACAAATGAAGAAGACAACTCACCTTGCCTGAATAAATAAACCAGCATATTCCAGAAGTACTGATAGACAATCTTGTAGAACTTCTCTTTGTAGGGCAAAAGGTTGCTGCTACTCAGCGAGGATAAAAGCGTCATGCTTGTCATGCAGGCCATCATAAGAAACCAAACCTAATAAAAAATCACCCATTATTTCGAATAATTATTTTCTTGATAAGACAGTAACACATTCAATTATTCGGCTATTAACAAATATTTGTTCTTTGTCGAACGTTCCATTCCCCTCTAAAAATCGACCATTCATAATAGATTAAAAAAATTTATTGTATTTCTTAATGTTTTGATGATAGAATTAATTTAATAGATAATTTGTTTTCAAAATAACGCATTAATATCTTTCTATAGTAAAAAAAAAATTTGTATAGTAAAAGTAATAAAACAAACTAAGAGGCTTCGCCCCTGCTCCGCAGACGCTCCGCTTTGTAAATATAATATGGTTTATATTCTTCCTAATTTAAGCTGATATCTTTAAAATAGTTATTCATTAATGAATTGAAGATGTTAATCATCAAAATGGGAAAATACAAATGCGGACGCAACATATTTTTGTAAACAAACTGATGCTGCCATTCCAACGAGAGAAAACAGCGTGTTTCGATCACCGCGTAAGATAATTATATATAGAGATTTTTACCGTTTTTCCTATTCCAATTTTAGAATAGCATCTCAAACAGAGACCTTTAATGTTAAGTGGAATGCCATTTAACTCATTATTGGGCCACCTATTAAATTTGGTGGTGCAATATTTGGCAAAATAATAGACCTAGCTTCCTAGTAAGGGAAAATGGTGTTAGTTAATTTTCGGATTTTGGTGAGCCAGTTAGCCTGATTTTAAATCTCATTATGTTTGCTCATAAATATTTGGAGAATACGGTGCGAGTATTTTTTTTGTTTTAATAGGATACTTTCGTTATAAGCTGCTTTATTTTAAAGATGAAAATGTGAAAATTATCATTGGAGGAGAAAAAATGTATAAATGTATTGTAGGAGACAAAATGTATAAAAACAAACATTCAATGATTGTGATAATTCAATTCCCCGATATCGAAACTATATTGTCTTGCTACAACGACTAGTAATCGTCAAATATATCGTCCTATAATCCTGAAATCGTCAAGACACCTTCCCTCGCCCATGGCACGACAATGTAATGGAGACTAGTTGTAAGCTAAGAATTATTACAGCACCAGTGACGCATTTGTTGAAGGTGAACTCACCGATCCACTCACGACAATGTGATGAAGACTGGGTGTAAGCTAAGAATTATTACAGCACCAGTAAAGCATTTGTTGAAGGTGAACTCACCGATCCACTCACGACAATGTGATGGAGACTGGGTGTAAGCTAAGAATTATTACCGCATCAGTGACGCATTTGTTGAAGGTGAACTCATCGATCTACTCATGACAATTTGGTTGAGACTGGGTGTAAGCTAAGAATTATTACCGCATCAGTGACGCATTTGTTGAAGGTGAACTCATCGATCTACTCATGACAATTTGGTTGAGACTGGGTGTAAGCTAAGAATTATTACCGCATCAGTGACGCATTTGTTGAAGGTGAACTCATCGATCTACTCATGACAATTTGGTTGAGACTGGGTGTAAGCTAAGAATTATTACCGCATCAGTGACGCATTTGTTGAAGGTGAACTCATCGATCTACTCATGACAATTTGGTTGAGACTGGGTGTAAGCTAAGAATTATTACCGCATCAGTGACGCATTTGTTGAAGGTGAACTCGCCGATCTACTCATGACAATTTGGTTGAGACTGGGTGTAAGCTAAGAATTATTACCGCATCAGTGACGCATTTGTTGAAGGTGAACTCACCGATTTACTGAGCACCGTGAAGTAGAAGAAGAAGCCTTCATCTTGAGCCTCTTTCCCGGACAGGAAGGAGTAGGACCCGAAGGAAATGGCGTTGCTGCATGTGGTGGTGCCCACCTGGAACTCCTTCATAGGGTGCGGGTTCATGATCACGTCCACCTCCTGACATGTAAACGAGAAAGCAGAATTCATTGTCACGAAATTTGCTTGCAAAAATGCCCGTTCTGCTCACGGGATTAACCCTTTGGACTCGAGTAACTTCTCAACAAAATAACGTTGAACAGAAACAAAATGCTTTCATGTGGAGTTAGATACAGAACAAGCTAACAAAAGAAAAACGTTTTCTTTTGTTAGCTTACTGTAAAAAATAGTTACTTAAAAATGAGTATCTATACCTACTCGTTTTCCTTTATGTATAACTGTATCGTAAACGGGCGTATGACATAATCAATTGTAAATAACCGTACATTCTCATAGAGTAGCAATATGACTTAATATTGCTAATCTCAACTTCTGTTCAAGCGATCTTAATGAAATCTGCCAAACTTAAAATGGTAGTCAGAATAAGGTAGTTTTCTATATTATTTGGTGTCGAGTGCTTAAATTGAAACTGAGTTATTACAACTCAATTATCTTACTTCCCCTTATTTTGGCACACCTTTATTTTTGAATTTATTGAAATTATTTTTGTCTTCTAGAGGCACTAAGTATGTTGGAGATCTTCATAATAAAATTGCTCACAACTCCTGTTTAAAAAAAAACACATTTGACAAATGCCACAAACTAAATATATGCTTGGTATACAATGATTAATATTCAGATTTACGTTTTGCTGTTTAATTTTTATAATTATCTACCTTAAACGTAAAAAAGATACGCTAAAGAATACCTATAAAAAAACAAGAACGAATGTAACTGTTCCCTAAAAAGAACGTAACGTATATATCACACATGTTCCTCGAATGCAAAGGGTTAATTGAAACGACGCACCATGTACATGAATAAGCAACATGCACCATGTACAGCCGCGGAAAAAAAAAAACGAACCACCGATGATTATTTCGTTAGTTTTTATAGTAGAGCTAAACTTAATATACCATTTTGTAGGGAATAAAGTCTACTACACATTGATATACAAAAAGTTTGCATAGGGGACTATCTTCATATTAAAATCCGCACCAACTTTAAAATTTCCAATAGCAACACCCAAGTTTGATTCAATATTTAAAATCTACGACAAAATTTATCGTTGAATATCAATTTGCAAGTTATTTGGTTGAGTAGTTTTTTAATTATGAATATCGAAAGTTTAGAACTCGTAATGTTAAATGAATTTCTTAAACTTTTAATCATATCTTTCGAAATAATAATTTTATTAGGCTGATATTTTTATCTGTGTTACTTCTAAACAACCCAAATAAAATACACTAACTTTCATTACTTATATGTATATTTTTAAATTTTATTTAAATTAGGATATTAATATTCATAAAATTTATGAATAGCAACCATGCTATATTTTGATAGTGATGGATTCAGAAAAACGTTTTATATGCATATCTAAAATTTCATGATTTTCCTCTTTGTAGTTTTTTGGAAACATTATAAAGTGCATCAAATGATCATTTAAGGGGTCATACACAAATTTAAAATCTGCTGAACTTAACAGAAATCTACAAATTTTGAGAATTAAAAGCGCTGTGATCGCGTTGGCATAAAATTCTAAATTCTTATATATAGGCGAAGGGTATACGGGAGTGGGAGAATGAATGACCACGGAAAAAAAGAACCACGGCCAACGCCAAACATTTTCTACCAGCGTACTTTATTTCGAAGTCTCACTAATACTTTGTTCACTGTGGAAGTAGCCCCTCAAATAAGATCGATACATATTGTCTAAT
Source organism: Troglohyphantes excavatus (assembly GCA_963932185.1). NCBI lineage: Eukaryota > Metazoa > Arthropoda > Arachnida > Araneae > Linyphiidae > Troglohyphantes > Troglohyphantes excavatus. Next base: position 62,739,926 of record OZ010673.1, on the reverse strand, counting down.
ATCTCTGCATATAAATGTAGGAAATTAACGAAAATTTGTATATAGATTATTTTGAGGGCGGGGAACATTTCTGAGCTATCAAAAATAGGTGTTGCTATTGAAAATTTTAAAGTTGGTGCGGATTCGAGTATGAAGATAGTCCCCTATGCAAATTTTTTGTATATCAATGTATAGTATACTTTATTCCCTACAAAATGGTATATTAAGTTTAGCTCTACTATAAAAACTAACGAAATAATCATCGGTGGTTCGTTTTTTTTTTCCGCGGCTGTACATTCAATGAAAACAACTTGACAATACATATTGCTTAAAGTTTTACTTGCATTGGAAAAACTCTGGAACGTCATGGCGGGATTGCTCCACTGATCTCTAACTATAACTTCTGGATTGGACATGACATTTTGTTGTCTTGAAGCCATTTGAAGGGGTAACAACTGCACCCAACTTTCGTCGCTACCACAATATTTCGTTTTTTTTTTGTTAAAATAAGCCAACATGTATTACTTTTGGCTGAGTTTTTTTTCTATTTTCTTTTGAAACTCATTCTAAAGTTTATCTGCTATTAAAATAGAAAGTCATTTGCAAGTCAAATTCGAAGTGGTTAAAAGACAAGAGCAAAAATTATTTATTTGGCAATATAAAAATTAATTCTATAAGAATATAATATAATATTTATATATGTTTAATATTTCTACAATTCTATGGTATTTAAAAACACAACTAGATCACTTAAAATTTTTTTGAAGGGTACAGTATGGCTGCTTCCATATTGGCTTCAAGGCGACCATAGAGGAAACAAGTTTTAAGCCTTCCAGAAGTTACAGTTAGAGTTCAGTGGGTTGCTATCTATCTTTAAAAATGGTCAAAGCGAGCAGTAAAAATTTATATTCGGTCCTCGAATCAAACATAAAGAAAGTGTTTCGAAGAATGGATGTAATAGAAGCTATAATAACTCGGTTCCTTTTTTACTACTATTTTAAGCTTGTCAAGTTTCATTTAGGTCGGTGCAACAGGTGCGGGTATTAGTGCGAACAAAATATGACTTCATTTAACTGGAAAAATACACGGGTATCGTCAACCGAGAAAACTTTGCCTGATATTTGAAATTATGACGTTTTGCTCCTCCCATGTTCCTGAACCAACCAATAGAAGAGCCAACACCAATAGAGGCTATTGCATGATTGGTTAGTTCAGGAACGGAGAAGGGCGCCAAACATAATCCCTTAAAAAAACTGACAAAGTTGTCCGGATTGACGGTAAAACATGTTTACATTTATGAATAATCTTCAAATGAAGATATAAAATAAATTTTCTTAGTAAAATTTAACTTCACAATTAAATGACTACGTATATGCCACTTTAAAAGATAAACTTACGTTTCTGTGGAGCATGCCCAACATGCCTGTGAATGTGCCGTTGATATGTTTTCCGTAATCGTCATGGGCATCTCGTACCATAGTCAAACTGAAAATACAATTATCATTATTATGCGGATGTTTGTGAAAAAGTTACGTGTAAAGATAAAAAAAACCGGTTCCATTGCATCCCCCCCCCCCCCCGTAAAAAAGATGATTTCTTTGTAGGTTGAAGATTGCTTATTGATGAAAATTATAAAAAAAAGCACCACCCAGAGTAAAGAAATAAATCGAAAACTTCCGTAAATAATTCATATAATAATTTTATCCCAAATCAGGCAATTTATTGATTAATACTAAATAAAAAAGTAATTAAAAATTGGCTGGGGCGAGCGATAGAGAGAAGAAAAACATTAAAAAAAATCTTTGAAAGCTAATTTCAGTATAATTTTAGAAATATGTAGAGCATATATACTAAAAAGTGTGTGTATATAATTGTAAGTTTCTGTAAAAAGGTATATCAAGCACAAAAATAAATCACAGTTTGAGAAAAATGGATTTGAAGAAGACGAACATTACCTGTTAACAACATCAGTAAATAAATATATTTAATTACATTTTAGAACTTTCTAACTGGAATAAAAACAAAAGTAATATGTCATATTAAAGGTAATTAATTGGGAAAAACAAGTATATAAAAATCTCAAGATCGATATTTAAAAAATTAATTTTACAGTTCCGACTCCCTTTAAGGGTGTATGTTACGAATAATAACAATCATTCAAGCCTTTCCTCTAATTCGAACCTGTCTTTTTTCGAATGTCGGGTTTTCCAAGGTAGGAATCAACACACATTTTTTATTTGAACCTACTTCATCCGCATCCAACTTGCCAATTTCCGGATCATGTCCGGCATCAGTCCGGTCACTTCCCCGTTAGTGGCATTCACTTTCGCAAAAGGTGCAATCTGCAACGTAAAAAAGCACATTTTAATTAAACCCTTTCTGGTCGTCATCGCATATCATACATCCAGCATTATCTGACCCGTATAGTCTCCAGGCGACCGTATAAAACAAAATTGCATAGGGGACTATCTTCATATTCGAATCCGCATCAACTTTAACATTTTCAATAGCAACACCTACTTTTGATAGCGCAGAAATGTTCCCCACCCTCAAAATAATCTAAATATAAATTTTCGTTAATTTCCTACATTTATATGCAGAGATATTAGACAATATGTATCGCTCTTATTTGAGGGGCTACCTCCACATTGAACAAAGTATTAGTTGACTACGAAATGGACGTGTGTAGAAAGTGTTTTGGCGTTAGCCGTGGTTCTTCTTTTCCCGTGGTCATTCATTCCCCCACTCCCGTATACCCCTCGCCTCTATATAAGAATTTAAAATTTTATGTCAACGCGATCACAGGCGCTTTTTATTTTCAAAATTAGTGAAGATTTCTGTTAAGTTCTGTAGATTTTAAATTTGTGTATGACCCCTTAAATGATCATTTGATACGCATTTTAATATAGCAAAAACACTACAAAGAGGAAAATCATGAAATTTTAGATATGCATATAAAGCGTTTTTCTGAATCCATGACTATCAAAATATAGCATGGTTGCTATTCATAAATTTTATGAATATTATCCTAATTTATATAAAATTAAAAAAATATAAGTAATGAAAGTTACTGTATTTTATTTGGGACGTTTAGAAGTAACACAGATGCAAATATCAGCTTTATAAAATTATTATTTCGAAAGATATGATTAAAAGTTTAAGAAATTCATTTAACATTCGAGTTCTAAACTTTCGATATTCATAATTAAAAAACTACTTAACCAAATGACTTGCAAATTGATATTCAACGATAAATTTTGTCTTAGATTCTAAATATTGAATCAAAATTGGGCGTTGCTATTGGAAATTTTTAAGTTGGTGCGGATTTTAATATGAAGTTAGTCCCCTATGCAATTTTTTTGTATATAAATGTGTAGTGGACTTTATACCATACAAAACGGTATATTAAGTTTAGCTCTACTATAAAAACTAACGAAATAATTAATAGTAGTCCTTTTATTTCCCCCGGCTGTACATGGGACTGGTGCACATTAAATATGATCAGGATACAATGTCCTGACGTTTATTGAGGTTGCGTCGGGGGTCAGCTCAGGCGATGTTCTCTTCATTTGACCATGGTTCAAAAATACGAGGCATCGTTCGTGGGTCTCGTTCCACATAGATACGGAACAGTCGCCAATTGCCAACTGTGCAGCTCTAGTGCGTTGTCAATTTACCAGTCAACCAACCAACTTTCTAGGGGGAAAAAACTAGAATAAGTGCCTGTTTTTTTTAAACATGACCAGAAGATGAGGATAATAACTGAGATGGCACCTCACTCTTCAAACTTCTACACCCATAGAGTAATGATATAAATAGAGGAATAAAAATGCTGATTTCCGTGTGTCCAACATTGAAACAACGTGATAGGTGGAAATGCCAATTCATTCATGCGCCAATATTACTTGGCAGGCCTTGGCGACTTTCAGAACTAAACGAGATCAAAGTATTGTAATATGGTTTTGTGTTTAATTTTGTATTTAAATATCGTTTTTTTGAACGAGTGTCACAAGTTAAGGGAGTTTAACAGATATATTAAGGATATTTTTCTTATTTTGTAGTTTTGAAATAATTGCGTTACGTTTTTATGTAAACAATTTACCATAAGCGAAGTTCTTTCAATAGTTATTTTGTATACTTCAATAAGAAAATATAAACAATAAAACCTGAGAAATATAAAGAGTTCGCTTCTTCGAGTATTGAACACAAATAAAATATTTTCGTTTCGTTAATGAAGAGGAAATATTTAGCGCATATTGTTTGAAAATAAGTAAATACGTACATATATGTTAAAAAGTATAATACGGGCAGAACTCCTTATCATCAAAAAAGAAGAAAGTGCGCCAAATTTGAAACTCCTGCAGATGTCTGACCGCCAAATGTGGCTGCGCTATAACCACGTGATTAGGTTTTTCTTTTCAATGTTGACACCGCGGCCTTACGAGAGTTTGGTATTGAAGGCGCTCTCTATTTAATATTACAACTCTCTGTCTACACCGCGATCATTGTGAGGACATTGAGACATAACAGATAAACGTGCATTGTTAGGTGAGTCTAAGTTGGTCTTAACGGACATAGATTTTCCCCCTCGAGACAGATAATTACACTGTTAAAAGTGCATTACCGTATTTGGCGAAAATTTCGTCATTTTTGACCAAACAGACGCTTGCTACATGCCCTGATTACATACTTCGGCAAGATGAGAAAATTCCTTTTGTCACTTTTTTTAACGAAATTTATTTCCTCAAAAATGAAGACGATTGGTAATAAAATAATCTTTCTAGAAAAAAGGAAAACCGACTTTAATAATAATGTAATGCGCTAAAAAGTAAAAAATAATTTTTAATTTTACGAATGAATTGAAAACTTGAATTATTGAATATTAATTTTATACTTAGTACAACTTTTTGAAATCGGTGCCAAAATTTAGGTATGATTTTTGTAAATTGGCAACACCTTTAAAAAGTTATAATAAGTATAAAATTGATATTCAATAATTTTTTCAACTCATTCGTAAAATTAAAAATTATTTTTTACTTTTTGGCGCATCATCGTTAAAGTCGGTTTTTCTTTTTTTCTAGAAAGATTATTTTATTTTTCCCTTTTCAGTTTTTAATTTGGCAGGGGTTTCGTTCCCTATTATTATTCACCAACAAATTCAAGTAGCAACTTGTGCTCAACAATGTATATTGTAAAACAATCCATATCAAAGCCAATAAATGCTGGTTAAACGAAATGTCATTGTTGTACAACAACGAAACTATTATGAAATCGGATAAATTGTTTAAAAAACTCCGGTTAACAACATTTATGGATATATAACAGCCGTAGAACCGAGTATTTGTTTACAGATTTTTCCTAAGTGGATTTTTCTCTATCCAACAAAAAAAGAATTTTCGAAATCGGACAATATTTTTTTTCAAACGATCCGGTTAATTGAGAATTCCGGATAGTTAAATGCCAGATAACCGGATATTTTATTAATTGCTCTAAGTGAAACACCCGCTCCCCTGTCCAATAAAAAAAATTGTGCAAATATCAGAAGTAGAACCAAAATCTCGCGCGAACATACATAAAAAAAAATACATAATGGTCGATTTGTTAACCTCACGACATGGCGCACGTTGGCGGTTTTAATTTAAAGATTTTGGCTGTTTTATTTTGGAGTATTAGTTGGCACGCTGTTCAGTCGGTTAAAAATATAATTTTTCAATATCGACGAGCGGAATTTAATCGCAGACATCTCACTCCACAGTCCAACGCCCTATCCATTTAACCAAAAAGGCTAATTTGACAATATAAGTATAAGAACCAAACATGAGCTGATGGCCCAGCAAAAGGCCGGAAGGGAAACTGAATAAATTTCTTTAGTTTATGATTTGAGGATTCTTGTTTCGTCAAAAGTCACGTGATTGAATGACGATGCGATTGTCAAATATAACGAAAGTAGCTTTGGCTATCGCAGATATCTCAAAAATAAGAACATTTATTTTCTGAGATAATCTTATTTTCTGAGATAATCTTATTTTCTGAGATAATCTTATTTTCTGAGATAATCTTATTTTCTGAGATAATCTTATTTTCTGAGATAATCTTATTTTCTGAGATAATCTTATTTTCTGAGATAATCTTATTTTCTGAGATAATCTTATTTTCTGAGATAATCTTATTTTCTGAGATAATCTTATTTTCTGAGATAATCTTATTTTCTGAGATAATCTTATTTTCTGAGATAATCTTATTTAACTCTAATAGTATTAAAGAGTAGTGATAGCGGTATATTATCAAATATTGGCTTTAACATTATGGGAGAAGCATAAAACCTAAATTTTCCAGATCAAAATCACAAATATAAATTTAAAGACTCACATTTGCATAAACAGCTCTTAAATTCATCTCCATTTTCAATCCAATTTCACCGGAGGACTTTCAAACAATAACACTTCAACGCGAACATTAGACTATTGTTATAAAAACAGCAAAATTAAATAAAGTAGAACATTCAGCGATCTTTTATTGTGTCGATTCAGAAAAGAAAAAACAGGTTTTCAAAATACCCTTCTTTTAATTTTAGGAGTCGATTACAGAAATAGTCTTGAATTCAGTGATACTTTTGTTGTCTGTCCGAAGAAACGTATTTGCATTGTTTTGCAGTAGCACGAATGTTTGTCCTGTATCATTATCGATATGAATAAAAAAAAGGGACATGTAAAGTAACAATAAACAAAAGTACAGACATAGGATAAACATGTCTTGAAATTTAGTTATTACAATTGAGTGAATATTTATTTGGTAACTAAATAAGTTTAATGATTGAATTTATGAACTTTCGTTGTAAAAATATTGTTTAAATGACTGAGATTACACTAAAATGTGAATTTCTTTTACATTTTATTTCCATGTATAGAAGAAAGTACAGAATGGTCACAGATTGAAAGGTGATGGCATTGTTTGGCACAATATATTTAAATCGACAGTTTTAAAAAAGGGGTATGTGACATTGCAAAATATAAGCACATATACCATTTTAACATCTGCCGATTCATTTAGTGGAATTGATATATTGGGTTGGAGGGAAAGTTCTGTCGTATTTAAAAGAAAATATTTTAATTCATTTATAAAAATATGTGTCTAATATTAATCAATTATATAGGCTCCGTTATTTGTTACAACCTGTTGCCATCTTTCAGGTAACCTGTGAATTCCTGTTTTGTAGAAGTTCTCATCCTTGGTGTTAAAATAGTCACCAACTGCCTTAGAAACACTTTCAAAAGACGTGAATTTTTCCCGTTAGATAATTTTGCAGTAAGATTTTTTTCTCTTAATATTCTTGTAAAGAATCCACTTTTCATCTCCAGTAACCAGCCTGTCCAAAACCGGCTCCACATTGTGTCTAATCAGATGTGATGAACACATTCTTACACGATCAGACAAATTCTTTTCCGTTAATTCATGTGGAACCCAAACACTTTGCTTTAACACAAACCCAAGAGATTTAATGTGATCTCCAACAGTTGTATGATGAATGCCAAACTCTTCTGCAATTTCTCGACTTGTCAAATGTGGATTATTTTCCAACATGGATCGCAAAACATCATTATCGATCTTGGATGGTCGTCCAGATCGATCACTTTCTTTGAGGCTCAGATCCCCAGAACGAAATTTGCTAAACCATCTTTGACAAGTACGAACATTTACAATATCTTTTCCAAATACCGCACATAAATTTTTACATGCAACCGATGCATTGCTTCCTTTTTGGAATTCATATAAAATGCAGTGTCATAAATGCACTTTATCTACTGACATGTTTTTCACTTTAAATATCACAAGTAAATGATGAACGGTAAAAAAGGGCACCTTTTATATTATACAGCAGCTAAAAAAAACAAAAAAAAATCCGATTGACTCACTAGCCAGATGTTCTTTTTATTTACAAGAAAAATCACCTGCCTATTTAAAATACGACAGAACTTTCCCTCCAACCCAATAATAAAACATTATTTCTACCCAACTACTTTTTTTATATTTTAAACAAGTCGCTTAGTAGTAAAAGACAGAGTAATTAAATCCAGCCAAAGTAATGGTGCTGGACATAATTTCCATACGCATACAAAAAGCAGGTGAAACTGTAACGATCAAGTTTGGTAAATAAGTAAAGTGATAAACGAAAGTTATAAACATAAGTAAAATGAGGAAATATTAAAATATACCTTCAGCATTTCAAATGCCATATACTATTTTTTTTAATAAAAAGTGTTTTGAAAATTTTGTCCTGGGGGGTGGAGGGGGGGGGGGGTGGTAAATATGTCATGCACGCACACATAACACACATGATTAACAGGAGCTTCTTTCATAACGATATTTTATTTTAAGGTTGAATAAATAAATGGACTAAGGATTTTATAACACAATAATAAGAACATTTGAAAAAGACAATTGGGACAAACTCTGGCTTGGTTAAGTAAAAAAAAAATTCGTTCTATGGCTGTGTTGCGGGGGTGAATGCATGTTTAAATTGAAGAGTCCGGCAAGTTTTTCGATTTCCTTTGAATCAGGCCCGTACTCATGGGGGGGGGGGGGCGAAATTGTGTGATACTTTTTTTCAACACTTCTCTTCCCCCTTCTTTTCCTTCATGTCCTTTTTTTCTTTTTTGAATCCAAGAAAACTATTTACTTATAGTGCCTAATACCACCAATGGTGCAGAACTATAAAAATTAACTATGACGTCACAGCCAATCATATTCTATTTTTTTACATAGGCTGGGAGTGTGCAGAACGGAAGTGAGCTGAACTCTCGTTGTTTAATATCTTTCGGCACTGAACTGTAAATTGTAACTTCTGAAACGCTTATAACCAGTTCCTTCTATGGTCGCGGTTGAAACAATACTGTACCACAACTAATTTTTAAAGGGATTTTGTGGATTTTTTTCTTCTCAAATCGTTAAAGAAATTATAAATATTCAAACATTTTATATTTTCTACTTATATAATCAATTTGCGTATCTCCAAAACTATATATATTTTTTTGCTACTTATCCACTTATTATTGGTTAAAATGGATTTCAAAGAATAAGCATTTAAAATTTGTTTTAATGTAAAATTAAAAAAAAAAATAGCCAAAACACTACAATTCGGCATATTTTAGCATGAACAGTAAATGAAATATAGAGTTAGAAACCGCATCAAATAGTTTAGAAAATTGTTGAGATACGATACGAAAATTATAAAAGAAAAGTTTGGCATCCTGTTGTTGTAACAACGGAAATTGGAAATTTAACCTTCAACCATACCCCCCCCCCCTCCCCCCTGGCTACGGCTTTGCTTTGAATAGTTGACAGTTTAAACCATTTGTGTGAAAGTTGAGTGAAGTTGAAATTGAGGATTTGTCGAAGATTTCTTAATGACACCAAAATATCGCGCTAAAGTTCGATTGTGGCATTGGAAACGTAAACAAATTGAAAAAGCAATTCACGACGAACAAAATGGCATACAAAATCCTAAACTTATGACATGTGTAGAGAGATATACAGCTTACAGAAAACGCGAGATGACGGAAGCCGAGCTTACAAAGTATATTCCCTAAACAAACTATACGGTACAGTGGATATTGTGCCTACCCAATATTTTCTTCATTAAAATAATCAATGTGACAGTGTGCTGTCACACGTTGCAATTTTTATATAGGGATCTGACCTATACTGGACTTTGTGCAATTTGGTCAGTTGGCTAGACTGACTGTCGCTGGTTTTATTACTGTGTTACAATGTGGGGAGAGTTACGTCACTGAGCTATTTTATGACCACACCAGGATTGGTTAGGAGGGGTTATCCAGAAGGGCGGAGCTAATTCCAAGTGGTGGGTTTGGTAATTCATGCAGAATTTCAACACCCCCCACCCCAAGAGACCACAGTGGGAAATTCAAGATTTTCCACCCGACTTACGACTTTGCCTTTGACCAAGAAATACGAGTGAATTTTACTCCAACGACTCCCGTCCTCATGCGCAAAGAAGGAAAAGTCCCGATGCCATGCTAAGACGGCAGAGTCCCCACTTCATGACCTACAACGGAAGATCCATGATTCCATGCACAACGAATGACAACGCCCCTGAAGGCCGGACCTCTACGAGCCACTGGAGACCAATGAATCACCGCAGACGGTAGCTCTCCTCCACAGTTCACGTAAGAGTCAGTTTAGCATAATATTACACATAACCCCCCAACCATAAGTTTCTTCTGCCTTAAGGCGGTCCGATATCTTCGACATTTTTTTAAAATTTTTTATACTTGTACAATCCAATTTTTTTCTCTTTCTAAATATGCATAAAAAACCATTTTAAGACGCTCAATTTTTTTTTTAAATTGCACATTTATTTTTAAATTAAAATTTTAGTAAATTTTTTAACAATTTTAAAATTCCTACTCCTTTTTTGTTTTTCAATATTTTGAAGCAATTTTTTTTATTTAAGATCTTAAATAATATGTAAATACATGTATGCATTCAAATTTTGATTCAGATACATCACTTTAAAAAAATAAAATATATTAGATATTTTGGAAAAAAAATTGACAAAAAAAATAAAATTCCATTTTAAGTGGTTTTAAAAAACAAATTATGGTAAAAATAGGAAATCTGAATGCATACATCTATTTAAAATATATTTATCTTGCTATACACACAAAAATTATGATTTTAAGTATAATAGTAAAAAAGCCTTAGCATTTTTAGTGTTCATTAAATTTCAAAACCACGAACAGAGATATTTGCTTTTAAAGTTTACATATAGTGATACAACTATGTTATAGGAACACATTATTAATATAGTGTCTCTTTAAAACATTCATAACTAAAAAAGTAATAGGAATTTTTTGAAGCAGTTTTTTGTGAGTTATTAAGATAAGTTTGAATATTATTTTTTAAATATAAAAAAAAATGACTTTTTTTGCGAATTTCGGGTATCGGACCCCCTTAATGAACTTAATTTGTTAATAAAGCACCGCTTAAAAGTTATTTGTATGTTTTGTATTTCTTCCAAACCAACATAATTCATAACGCAACTAAACAAAAAAATAACAAAACGCAAAACAAAATGTACTAACCCAATGTTACGACAGATGAAGTCGTGACCAAATTTACGACAATCAAAATATTTAATTAGTAAAATTTTATAGTTCTACTAATTAAGTAACCACTACTTTATAAAGGAGCATATACACGCATCGACACGAAAACCGGACACGACCGGGATTCTCGGCCAGTGATCTCTAAATGTAACTTCTGGATAGAGTAAGGCAGTACATTCACTTGAAGCCAATTGAAGGTTAAAAAACTGTACCTCATTTCCATTTATACCTCTATATTTCGCATATTGTTGCTGCTAAAATAGGCCAAATTTTAGTGAATTTGGCTATTTTTTTTTAATTTTTCATTGGAAACAATTTTGAATGTCTATTCTTTGAAATCAATTGTAACCAATAATAAGTGGCAGCAAAAAGCAGCAGCAAAAAGAAAAAAAATAATTTTGCATACAAATGCATTACATATTTTTTTTGCATACAAAACTATATAAATTATTTCTATATGTAGAAAATAAAATATCAAAACATATTTAACATTTCTATAACTGTTTCAGAACAACAACAAAAAAAAAAAAAACACCAAAACAATTAAAAAAAATTAGTTGGGGTATAGCAGGGCTTCAACCACGTATATGGAAGGAACTGGTTATGAGCATTCCGGAAATTACATTTAGAGTTCAGTGTTCTCGACCACCAGAGCAGCGTAGAAGAATAGCTTTAGATGCATAGTAGCATTCATAATGGCTCTGAATCGCATGTGTCTAAACATCAGAAAATAGATGTAAGTCTATTGCAGTGATAATTACAGATAATAGATGTGGGTATAAAATAATTTAATTGATATAGAAAGAAAGTTGGAAGTGGATGGTTTGCCGGACCCAACCACCTGACCGTCGGATCCGGCACACAACTGCCCTACATGCGATCCAACCATCGGTTGCCCCGACAGTTGGGCTGTCGTGCCAGTGAATGTGTATTGTGTAGGCTCCCAAAAGTCATAAATTGTGACCTAATATCGTATTGTCATCAAGATTACGAAAACAATACTAGTTTGATATGGAGATAAAGATATTAAAACAAAATTGCTAGATTATAAAACAATCTTTTTAAAAAATGGATAACCGACTTTAAGAAAAATGCTTAAAAGTAAAAAATAATTTGTAATTACTATTTCCGAATATATAACAGCTGGGTAACTGATTTAAAAAAAAAAAATGCTACAGTGGATTTTTCTCTATTTAACAAAAAAAAAAAGAATAATTTTCGAAATCGGGCATTATTTCTTTTTAAACAGTCCGGTTAATTGAGAGTTCCGGATAGTTAAATGCCTGTAACAGTTTTTTTTTTAATTCAGAAGGTGCCAAGTGAGACAATTCCTATCCTATAAAAAATAATGTTTCAATTATCTGAATAAAACAGAAACCTTGCGATAACATACATAAAAAAATACATAACAGTCGAATTGATAACCTCTCTATCCTTCCGGCACACTTTGGAGGTTTTGGTTTGCGCGCTTTTCAGTCGGTTAAAAATACATAAAAGCAGAATGAGACACATGATAATAAAATTGAACTATTTTCTTGAACTAACAGACGCACTGTGAGGCTTTGATTATATACAATAATACCCAGTCAATGCTGCTGTATCTAGTATTTCCATTTTAAAGAACTCCATTAACATCAATATGCCATATTCGTATTCAATCAAACGCAATGTTAGCTTATATCTCACAAACTGAACTGGATTGCGTGTTCAAGAAATGTGTCCAATAAACAATTCCATTTCTATCTGACAACCTATTTGGAAATAGCTATTGATTTTTGTTTCTGACCGACCAACATTTTGAACACGAAATTCGAATCTTGTAATCCATTCAACTGCGCTTTCAGACTTAAGCTATTTCATCACTATCTTTCTAATGCAAGTGTATTTAATAAAAACAAGTGTCAGGTTTGTGTTTGTGTTTGCGTTATGTTCCTGTATTTAAGTTTGAGTTACTGAGATTGGACTTTGTCAAAAGGATTGGGAAATGTCAAATATTAATATTCAAACAAGCTTTCATCATTAGCGTACATTTAAATAATAGTCAATGTTGCTACTTAATAGTTATTTTTGTATAGTTTTCTGGAAGTATTGTTTTTGAGGCGCCTTTGTGTTTTTATATATTTTTTAATTTTTTTGAGTTAATTTTTTGTGTTTTTACACGTTTTGAATTTATTTTAGTGAATTTATTGTGTTTCTACACATTTTGAATTTATTTAAGTTCATTTTGTTGTGTTTCTACACATTTTGAATTTATTTAAGTTCATTTTGTTGTGTTCTACATATTTTGAATTTATGCGAATTAATTTTTTGAATTTCTACACTTTAAAAAAAATATTTGAGTTATTATTGTGTTCCTACACTTTTTGAATTTATTTGAATTAATATTGTATGTTTTTGCTCTTTTTGAATTTATATGTGTTAATAGTTATATTTCTACACTTTATGAATTTATTTGAGTTACTTTTTGTGTTTCTATCATTTGTGAATTTATTTGAGTGAATTTGTTGAGTTTCTACATATATGGAATTTATTTGAGTGAATTTATTGTGTTTCTACACTTTTTGAATTTATTTGAGTTACTTTTTGTGTTTCTATCATTTGTGAATTTATTTGAGGGAATTTGTTGAGTTTCTACACATTTTTATTTTATTTGATTTAATATTGTATGTTTTTGCTCTTTTTTTATAAGAGTTAACTTTTATGTTTCTACACTTTTCAATTTATTTGAGTAAATTTATTGTGTATCTACACTTTGTGAATTTATTTGAGTTCATTTTGTTGTGTTCTACATATTTTGAGTTTATGTGATTTATTTTTTTGAATTTCTACACTTTAAAAAATATTTAAGTTATTTTTGTGTTCCTACACTTTTTGAATTTATTTGAGTTAATTTGTGTTTATACACATTTTGATTTGATTTCAGTTAATATTGTATATTTTGCACTTTTTGAATTTATATGAGTTAATAGTTATGTTTCTACACTTTTTGAATTTATTTGAGTTACTTTTTGTGTTTCTATCATTTTTGAATTTATTTGAGGGAATTTGTTGGGTTTCTACATATATGGAATTTATTTGAGTGAATTTATTGAGTTTCTACACATTTTGAATTTATTTGAGTTTATTTTGTTGTGTTCTACATATTTTGAATTTATGTGAGTTAATTTTTTTTTGAATTTCCACACTTTAAAAAATATATTTGAGTTATTTTTGTGTTTCTACACTTTTTGAATTTATTTGAGTGAATTTGTTGGGTTTCTACATATATGACATTTATTTGAGTGAATTTATTGTGTTTCTACACATTTTGAATTTATTTGAGTGAATTTTGTTGTGTTCAGAATATTTTGAATTTATATGAGTTAATTTTTCGAATTTCTACACTTTAAAAAATATTTAGAGTTATATTTGTGTTCCTACGTTTTTGAATTTATTAGTGTTAATTTGTGTTTCTGCATATTCTGATTTTATTTAAGTTAATATTGTATGTTTTTGTCCTTTTTGAATTTATATGAGTTAATTTTTTTGTGTTTTTACACTTTTTGAAATTTATTTAGATTATATTTTGTATTTCTACACTTTAAAAAAAAATTAAGTTATGTTTTTGTGTTTCTACACTTTTTGAATTTATTTGAGTTAATTTTTTGAATTTCTACATTTAAAAAAATTATTTAAGTCAATTTTTTTTGTGAAACATCATTAACCATGCAGCATTTGCTCTCCTAAATGCAAGATGAATCGTATTGGAGGAAAGCGGATTGGAAATATTCTTACTGGAATGACATTACTTACTATTAGGGACCGTCACTTATTGCGCATGAGGCTCGCTAAAACTAACAATTGATCGAATAGGCCAGATGATTTCGCGCATAAAGTTTGAGTGTATGTTGTTTTATTTCTTTTAATATTCTTGTTCCGTTCCACAGTCTTGTCAACTGCCATTCCATCAACTTCCAAATTAACTTTAAAAATGTGTGTTTTTAAACTAAAAACATATTTTATTACTGAAACAAGCTAACTAATTTTTTTTGTAAAGTAAAGAATAATTATTATAATTTATTTATAGGCAATATCCACATCTTGTCTAGAAGATGTCTTATACTCTTAATTTTTTTTATTTTGGTTTCTCAAAAATTTAAAAATGCACATTTAGAAAGTTTCTGGAATAATCGATGTAATTGTTAAATTGAAGGTTTTATTGCATAAAATCTATAAAATCTTTGTTTTTTTTTAATGTTTTATGCAGAAAATTAAAAAAAATTAAAAAAACTGCAGTTTTATGTTTAAATATCATTTATTAAAGCTTTAAAATAAATTAAATTTTACAATTTTGATAAAGGTTTTATGTTTTTTTTTTTGCTGGGTAAATCACCAGTTAAATTTATTTCGTTCTATGTTCAAACCGCCGATTTATAGTCTAGTTACGTTTTCCGTCAATAGATGGAGTCACCACAACAGATTCTGCACTGCAATTCCTCAAATTGCGAAATACGGTGCAGACATATTTGAGTCATTTTTTTAAAATGTTAAACGTTAAAAATGAATGTAAAGAAATAACCTCCTTTGGATGGAGTTACAAACAACGTCCATTCGCTTTATTTAATTTTTTAATATATTTTTAAATAAATTCACTTAATGTTAAAATTTAGTGATTTGTTAAAGAAAATAATAAAAGAAATTCGCGCAAATGAATGTAGAGTCAATGTCTAAAAAACTGTAGAACGTTGTTTAATTTTTAACCAACTAAATTTTTTTTCAAACAAAACCGCCAAAGAGTGCCAAGGGAAATGGTTATCATTTTAATTTTTTTAATGTATGTTTGCGCAAGCTTTCTATTATAAATCAATTATTTGAAAAGTTCGTTTTTTATTAGATAGGGGATGTTCGACTTGACTACCTATGGAGAAAAATGTCCGGTTATCCAGCATTTAACTTTTCCGGAATTTTCAATTAACCGAACTGTTAAATATATGATTGTCAGATTTCGAAAATTATTTTTTTGCTAAATGGAGAAAAATCCATTTTTACAATTTTTTTTAATCGGTTATCCCGTTGTTATATATCCGGAAATATCATTTACGTGATTTTTTTTTTCAAGCATGGATAGCGATTGTTTTACAATATGCATTGTTGAGACAATTTATTTCTGTTTACCGGATCAGGGACGTGAAAAAATGTGAGCAACAACTTGAATTTCTTGGTGAATAAAAGCAAGGGGCTTCGCCCCCTGCTAAATTAAAAAAAGCGTGAAACAAAATAATCCTTTTTTAAAAAAATGAAAACTGTCTTTAAGAGGAATGCTCTAAAAGGTAAAATTTTGTTTTTTAAATTTAAGAACAAGTTGAATAAATTTAATTATTTAATTTCAATTTTATACTTAATACAGTTTTTTTGTGTGCCAATTTGCAAAAAACATACCTAAATATTAGCACATAATTTAAAATGCTGTAATGAATATAAAATGTATATACAAAAATTAAATTGTTTCAACATGTTTGTAAAATTAATAATTACGTTTCACTTTTTTACCCATTCTTCTTAAAGCCGGTTATCCTTTTATAAAAAAGATTATTTTATTAAGTATATTTATGTATATTTTTGAAACACAATATTTACGAGCAAAATATTTATAATACTACAAATACCTTAAATTAGATTATGAAAAACCTGAAATATTACTTAAATATCTCATTATCCTTGTTTACAGCCTTCACACCATTCTTCTATAAAAATCTACTTTCAGACACTTATTTACTCTCAGGTTCATACCGATCTTAATGTTCATAAATCTTGTAACGTTTTTATTGTACAGGGGACCAATAAATAACTTTCCCTGTTTAGTGACATCCGTAGTTAAAATTCGAGTAAAAAATGCCGGTAGGGGAAATTTTGGCGATGTCATTATCTTAAAAAGCCCACTATTAGCATTAAATGCATGTAAAATCTAATAAGCTATTTTTTTATTGTACTGAAAGATAATATGAAAAGGGTTTTAATGGACATCCAACATACTCATTTCGCTCAGCTGTAGAGCATGTCGCACATCAGATAAAATCAGGGCCGCCCTTAGCAGTCAAGGGGGCTCGTACGAATTGAATAGCGGGCCTCTTTTAATTATTCCCATAAATTTATCAATAACTTCGAATGAAACATATTATGTAACCCCCCCTCCCCCCACACCCTTTCGTCGTAAGGGCGAATTATATTAACGTATTTTTATAGACAAAAAAATCATAAAAGTTTAACGCTTCTGTTCATTCATAGATGGCAGCATAATCAACGGTTTGTTTAAAAATCACACACGTTGAAATTTATTATTTTAAAAGCATTAAAAAAACCAGTTGATATTTATGATATGAACGTGCGATTCGTCACTGCTCCTGAAAATTCTCTTTCTTTTGATACTACATGTGTTAAATTCCATTAGGCTGCTGCAAGAACAAGGTGTGTAAAAGGGATCTTTACTACAGAAGTAATATATATATATATATACATATATATATATATATATATATATATATATATATATATATATATATATATATATATATATATATATATATATATATATATATATATATATATGCATCATCACCAGTCAGAAATCGATATTTTCCGATTAATTCATATTTACGATATATTAATTCTTCTGATTTATTAGGCCAAATGTACTTTTGATTAATCGTGAAACATATCAATTGTAATCACTCGTTAAATCGATTAATCGAAAAATTGTAAATTGCCAATTGCCAAATGTACATTCGATTCATCGTGAAACCGATAAATCGAAAATTGAATAATTATAAAATTGATTAAACGTAAAGGGGCATCCAGTGGTCCAGTGGATAAATGCGTTCAGCTAGTGATCAAAGAATTGCTAGTTCGAACCCGTACGATGGACTCAACAAAGAAAAGTAAAAAAGTAGTGACCTTCCTATTGGAGGGTTGCCAGTTTCGCTACAAAAATACTAGAAAGTCGTCCAGAACGTCCAACAAATTTTACGAGGTTGTATACGGGACTAATGTACTATAAATATTATCAGGCTCCAATGTCCTGACGCCTATTGAGGTTTTTTTCGTGTGCCAGCTGATGTGTTGTCTCGTCATCTGACCATGGTTTAAAAATCATCGTTCCTAGGACTTTCCCTCGAGATAGACCTCGAACCGTCGCCAATAGCCCGATGTGCAGCTCCAGTGCGATGTCAACCGTAATATTGATTAAACGAAAAATCGGAAATTACGAAATTGAAATTGCGATATTTTTTCTTTCGGAATTCCGATATATATCGAAACATCGGCCAAGCCCCTGTAACACGACAGCTACTATAAATCTAAGGATGCTCAAAAAATGTATTGCCATAGCAACCAGCTCCCTTCACACCATAAAACACCTTTGATATTACATAACGCTTATATCAGGTGCATTTCACTACCTAAAACATCACATTAAACTAATAGACGCTAAAACCTGACATATCGTGACACATCCACCTACTAATTTAACAGACATATCCATAGTGAACGTTGAGCTACTTGCGCAACCGATTCGAGACCTTGCTTCCGGGTTCGGCTCGCTGGTACAAAAGGTGCGAACTCGGGTCACAGACCACATCAAATTTGATGTCTACATTAGATGGACCCCCACGATGACATTAGGGAGGTTCACCTATGGACTTTCAAAAATGAATGTCTGAAAAAAGGGGCCGGTTTTGGCGATTTATTGCCATTTTGGAGATTTTTGTTTTATTTAAATTGTCCTACTGAATGGTACCTTCAATCATACACTGTAAAAAAAAAGGTGCTTAAAAATGAGCACATGAACGTACTCGTTTATCTTTGAGTACAATTGCATCGCAAATGAGCGATGACGTACTCAAATTTAAGTAATCATGCTTTCGCAAAAATAAGCAGTGTGATTCAATATTGCTGATCTCAGCTTCTGTTCAAGCCATCTTAACGAAGCGACCTGACACACTTAAAATAGTTGTTCAGAAGATGGTTTTTCAATTTGTTTTTGTATGATGATTGCTTAAATGGAAACTGAGTTATTACAATTAAATTATCTTACTTCCCATTCTTTTGCACACCTTTTTAACATTTCTTCTGTTTATAACTTCTTGGCGTCACCCTGGTAGCTTAACGGATAAAGCTCTGAACAGCGGTGCCTGCAGATCTAGGGTCCGATTCCCAGTAAGTCTTGGTTATAATTGGCGATATTTATTGAAAATGATCTATAAAGGCATTTTATATAGACTAGTATCTGCTCTTTTTATTCATTTTAACCCGTTGTACTAATTTATAAGTACAAATCTTTTTTAAAAATTGAAACATGTGTATTAGAAGCTATGATAAGCATGGAATTTATTAAAAAATGAGGGCATTTTACTTATTTTTGAATACCCATTTTTTTAACAGGGTATTAAAAACCTTTTCGGTATTTCTTGTATCTTGAACAAATCGGTACAGTGCTAGGAGAATTATTAGAATTTATTTTTTGACGTGAAACGTCTTTAAAATCAGCTACCTGGGAATCTGGATAGAAACAATGTTGCACTTTTAAGAAAGTTTATTCCGATACTATAACTCCTTGAAAAATAGATCAAGTGACATAAATTTGGTTTAATTCGATCGTAAACTAGTCACCTTTAACATCTTCAAATAATGCAAAGTATGTACAAGGCGCGAATGGGAACCCGCTGTGTCAAACATTAAAATGAGGAACAAGTTCTCGCTTTTTCTTCCACTTTTTTCATCCCAGCGTCCGAGACACCGGATCGAACCGATCCAGCGTCGGAATTCTCGAAGGACGTCGAACGCGGCGTCTACAGATGAAAAAGGCAAGGACATGTTTGTCATCTGTAACCTCATGTCTTCCTTCTATTGGCAAGGTTGACGACTTTTATTTCTATAATCTACTGGAATGACGTAAAACCCTTCTGGTCGCACCTGGAAATAAAGTCGCAAAGGCTTAATGAGAAGTATAAACATGAAGTAAGTCAAACTTGGTAGACTATACTTATTAAAGTATAACTAGTAGGCCCGTGCGATAATTATCACATGACCCCCCCCCCCTCCCCCCCTTACACACACACCCTCTCTCTCACACACACAAACCACTCACCCAATCGTTAGAGGTTAGCTAAAAAGTTTAACGTTTCTGCCCCACGTAGATGGCAGCATTATATACGGCTTGTTTAAAATAAAACGTTAATAAAAATTATTTTAAACGAATTTTTTGAAAAAAACTCATTGATATTTATGAAATGGAAGTACGATTCGTCACTGGTTAATTAAATTATCTGTCTATCGATACCTCATGTGTTAAGATTCGGTTCGTCTAAGGGACGTAAAAGAGATCTACAACAAAAATAATATGTATGATATTTAAAAAACATATTTTATCTTTATCTAAATTCCAAATATAACGATTTCAAGTTTATTAAAATTTTCTCTTAACATAATGAAAGTATTCAAATAGCAAATTTTCTTTCAAATGTGTATCATACAGTTGTAACAATTGAAGGAAAATGTAATGTCTCACTAGATATGAACCGTGTAGTTTCAAAACCAGACAGATCCATTTTTCCGACTTTCGGATTATGTTATTTATTTTTAGTTTTCCTACTGACCAATCATTCCACAGCAGCTACATGCTATTCCTTTTGCGGTGTGAAAGTACCGGTTGGTTTCAAAACTAGATAAATAAAGAAGTTAGTTGCAAATCCAGATAAATCCCATAGCTTGGGTGCAATAACCAGGCAGATCCAATTTTTCCACATCTGAATATAATACTCAAACTGAATTAAATTTCAGTTAAGCAATCTAATACCAATTTATCGAATAATAAAAAAAATATAAAAAATTTCCACACAAATAATATAATTAATTAGTTTTTGTTTCTCTTGGGAAAAAAATGTCAAAAGTGATGTATCTGCTTTTGAAACCAGACGGATATGAATCAACGACATTTAAGCTCATTGGCGCTTTTTCTTCTTTGGCGATAAAATTCCATTTGACAGATATCAACTGCTCCTTGAATATGAACCACCCCCCTACAAATTGGCGCTGTATCGTGCGCGGCGCAGCAATTGACCCTTATTTAGCAAAACTGAGATTACGGGACCAGGGATATCTCAATCCGTTAGGGTTCACTGCAATCGATGAGAACATCACACAGATCGATGTCGCTTGAAATACCATAAGTCACGGTGACGGCGGGTGTGTAAGTAATAGCTATGGAACGGGCCATAATCGTGAGGGTCGAATCGATTTGTATCACAAACAGTGAAAACGATTGGGAGTTGCTTTCGGGAGGGATAAAGGATCTGTTATGAAATCAAAAATTGATTTAGGTGGGAAAAGGTTATGGTTAAAAATACATGGGTGGATAATTTAAAAATTTTAAATGAAAATATTTAAATCTGATTAAAGATTTTTTTTTGGTTTTGTTAGGATTGCTATATTTTAGTTTTCTTTCTGAAATAATTTTAATACGGTTGGTTTGATTTGATTAATTAACGTCGCACTGCAGCTGCACTGTGGGCTATTGGCGAAGGTTCGGCGTCTATCTCGAACGAGAGACCTCCGTGGCCGAGAGGTTAAAGGCGTCAGTTAGGATACCAAGGATTCCTGGTTCCGGCCTAGGCGATGGACTTGACAAAGAAAAGTAAAAAAAAAAGTAGTGATCTTGTGATCGGAGGGGGTGGCCAGCTTCGCTACAAAATACTAGAAAAGTCGTCCAGAACATCCGCAAATATTAACGGCGTGTATACAGGACTGGTGCAAGATAAATCTGATCGGGGTCCAAAGTCCCGACGTCTATTGAAGGCGTTGGGTGCCAGGTCAGGTGTTTCCTCGTCATCTGACCATGGTTCTAAATAACGAGGTGCATGTATGAATGTGTGTGTGAATGTGTATTTGTTCCTGGGTCTTTCCTTCGAGATAGACCTCGAACCGTCGCCAATAGCCCACTGTGCAGCTCTAGTGCGACTTTAATTAACCAAAATGAAACCAAACCCGTTTGCACACCAGTATAATTTGCTGGATATTCTGGACGACTTTCTAGTATTTTGGTAAGGAATATGGCAACCCTCCAATCGCAAGATCACTATTTTTTTTACTTTTCTTTGTAAAGTCCATCGCACGGATTTGAACTAGCAATCCTCTGATTAATATCTGAATGCCTTTATCCACTTGTTCACTGGAGGCCCACCTCAGTGTCGGAGCCAGACTATAAGCGAAGTTAATGGTGTTAATTATATGTAGTTTTAAATACTGTGGTAGTCCATTACTTTAATCATTAATAATATTAAACAGAACATTCACTGTCACTAGCACGTGTTCTTCGGCAACTCATCAAGCACTGACCAATTCATTAGAAATAATAAAAAACTGATTTAATTCAGTTACACTTAAGTGCTAAAATAAATATTTATACACAAGATCACTCCATTTGCATTTAAATACAATCCTGATAACCAAAAGACGTCTATAAACACCTGCAGAGCATTTCAAAAGTATTTAACCATTTAATTTACGATGCGCCGACTCGGACCTCATGCAAATATCACTGGATCTAATAACGCGCATAATTATCCTGCCCGGCCTATTAAATTCAAACCATTTTATTCATAGAGCTTGACTTTACTATTATCCATATCTACGGCTGATTGTAGCCAACTTGAATATCCCCTCTTGGCCTTGCAGACAGAGCCAAATCAAGGAATGCAACAGAAAGAAAAATCGGTTTTGCTTTTTGGTGCTTCTTCCAATGGGGTAATCTATTTTTTATTGACTAGAAACTTTCGCCGAGTGTAATTACGTCGCCAATGTTTGGCATTCTTTTTATTTTTTTCTGCCGGTCTCATCTCCTAATCACTTTCATTAGGGTTGGCAAGAGGTTGGTCCTCAAGGTCAGAAGTACCTGTTGCTCCGATGCACCTTGCTCTTGGGTTAAGTGCAGGTTGTGGAGTCGTCTAAATGATTATGCAAACCCTAGAAAGGTGATTTGGTGTTTGGTTTATTAGAGTGTGTAGATGGAAGAGTTATGGCCGATGTTATGAGATAGCACAGCCGACGACGAAATTGCAAGTTGTGAGAATCACATGTTAAAGAGGTTTAGATTGTTGGGTTGGTCAGTGAACATATTTGTCGAGGCTTATCTGTTCTGATACAGGGTGATAATAATTACATTGTCTGCACTCAAGAGTCATGTAATAAAGGATGGTATTAACTCTTTCACAAACATCTGTGATATTTATGTTCTTTTTATGCAATAATTTCTTTACGCGCCTTTTGTTTTTTTAACTACTTAATAATAACTGATTTAATAAATGATTATTTACATGGTTTATTATCAAAGCAATAGACGATTGTTCACGGAACTAAACGAATATTTGATTTGCGCATTTGTTCTATTTTCAACAACCCAATAATTTGTTAATTTTGATAACTGTTATTTTACATGGTTTATTAGTAAAGCAATATACGATTGTCCAGGAGACTCAATGAATAATTAATTTTGTGTACCAGTTCTTTTTATTTTAAACAACTCAATAATTTGTGATTTTTTATAGCTGTTCTTGTGTATGGTTTATTAGTAAAGCAATATACGATTGTCCACGAAACTCAATCACTAATTGGTTTTGTGTACCAGTTCTTTTTATTTTGAACAACTCAATAATTTTTCAATTTTGATAACTGTTCTTTTACATGGTTTATTATTAAACAAATTCACGATTGTCCGCGAAACTCAATGACTAATTGGTTTTGTGTTACAGTTTTTTTTATTTTGAACAACTCATTATTTTTTTTTAATTTTGATACTATTCTTTTACATGGTTTATTAATAAAACAATAGACGATTGTCCGCGAAACTCTGACTAATTGGTTTTGTGTACCAGTTCTTTTTATTTTAAACAACTCAATAATTTGTTATCTTTTATAACTGTTATTTTACATGGTTTATAAGTGGTTTACTAGTAAAGCAATAGACGAGTGTCCACCCACGAAACTCAAAGACTAATTGGTTTTGTGTACCAGTTCTACCAGTACCAGGAATATTTATTTTGAACAACTCAATATTTTTTTATTTTTTATAACTGATTTCTTTTACATGGTTTATAAGTGGTTTATTAGTAAAGCAATAGACGATTGTCCACCCACGAAACTCAACGACTAAGTTGTTTTGTGTAACAGTTCTTTTTATTTTGAACAGCACAATAATTTGTTATTCTTTATAACTGTTCTTTTACATGGTTTATTAGTGGTTTATTAGTAAAGCAATAGACGATTGTCCACCCACGAAACTCAACGACTAAGTTGTTTTGTGTAACAGTTCTTTTTATTTTGAACAACACAATAATTTGTTATTCTTTATAACTGTTCTTTTACATGGTTTATTAGTGGTTTATTAGTAAAGCAATGGGCGATTGTCTACTAAACTGAACGACAAATTGGTTTTGTGTATCAGTTCTTTTTATTTTGAACAACACAATAATTTGTTATTCTTTATAACTGTTCATTTACATGGTTTATTAGTGGTTTATTAGTAAAGCAATGGGCGATTGTCTACTAAACTGAACGACAAATTGGTTTTGTGTATCAGTTCTTTTTATTTTGAACAACTCAATAATTTTTTTTATAACTGTTCTTTCACATGGTTTATTAGTAAAGCAATATAATATTGTCCACGAAACGCAACGAATAGTTGCTTTGCGTTCACTGTAAAAAGAAGCTGCTTAAAAATGAGTACATGAACGTACTCGTTTTTCTTTGAGTAAAATTGCATCGTAAATGAGCGATGACGTACTCAAATTTTTCTCTTATTCCAGATGTTGCTCTGTCTTTTTCTTCTAAGTAATCAATGTTACTGAACTTTGCAACTAACAACCTACCCTCATTCCCCTATAGACTAGACTAAGCATCCGTTAGAGCCCGCATCACAGCGTTATTTTGTGACTGGACTGTTTATTTCTTAGTTTGCTGAATCTAAGCAAAAATGATGTCAACCAACAAGTAAAAAAAAATTCCGTCTCATCATAACTTATTTGTTTAAAAGTGGAAGTAGTACTTTCAAAATAGTACATTTTCTATTTTTTCCAGGAATTTCCGTTTTATGTTTCAGTAAAAAAAACTTTTTTCTTATTCATTGCGTATATTTCCCATTGTGAATAGGTATATTTTTCATTGTCCACATGTGCATTTTTAGTTATCGATATTTCTATTTTCTATTGTCAAAATGTACTTATAATTATTTTCCTTGTCACTAAAATAATTTCATTATATATTATCAATAATTGTATTATCAATAACTGATATTTTTCATTGATAAAACATAATATTTGTTATCATTCATATTTGTTTTAGCGTATTGAACTCCTTTTTTTTAACATATTTATATTAACTTTTTTTTCGTTCTTGTTAGAAGACGATTCTATAAGGCGTATTGACTAAATAACTATTCAAGGATAGAACATAAACATCTTTAATCACATATGCCTAACATTACAATAATCTCGGGGAGGAACGAAACCTTAAATACGCATCACCGTAAGAGGCAGTTACATGACTGAAGCTTTCCTGCGCAGCGGGAAAGACATAACATATGTAGAGGGCGTTACAATCGTAATAACGGGAACAATATATAGACACGTAACGGGAACATGAAAATATATACAGGTGACGGGGACATGATAATAGGACAAACATATAAGATAATAACATAAATGAATAACGCTGGTTACATCCTCCCCCTCTGGCTCCGACGTAGTCCCGACGAGGGGCCAGCACCAGTTCTTTTGGGTAAGTTTGGTGGCCGTCCTCGCTTTCGCAACGGATTGCAAGGACGTTCGATGGGGTCCTGGGTGTAGGCCTTCAGGGCAGAAGTGTGGTACACGCCCAGGGGCACTTGGGGATTGTCCAGGCTGGCAATTTCGAATGTGGATGGTGATCTTTGTGTAAGGATGACATAGGGTCCATCTCGTCTGGGCATAAACTTTTTGGATTGTCCAGTGGCAGCCTTGCTGACGGGATGCAGGGTCACATACACTTTATCACCTGGAGCATATGGTGGAGCCGGATTACGCCTTTTGTCGGCGTAGATTTTTCTTTTGTCTTGTTGGGTTTCGATGACTTCTTTGATCTGGGCTGTGAATCTTGAGAATTTTTTAAGGTACGGTGTTATTTCAGGGACGAAATTGTCGTTGTCGATCACTCCTCGGATGTCGTTAGTCACGTCGTCTGTCGTCCGCAATTCTCGTCCAAAGCTGAGAAATGCTGCTGTCTGCCCAGTTGATTGGCACTTTGCTGTGTTGAGCGCAAAACGGATTGCTGGCAGTTTCTCAGACCAGGATCGGTGTTCGTCTTGAACCAGGATTGCAAGACGAGGTTTAAGATCACGGTTTTTTCTTTCTACCGGATTTGCTTGAGGGTGATAGACCGGTGTCAACGTTTGGTTGATGTCTAGCATGCAGCAAAGTTGTTGCATTACGGCAGACACAAACTGCGTGCCGTTGTCGCTTATAATTCTACGTGGGATTCCGTACCTCAATAATACTTCTTCTAGTAGTGTAGTAGCACACTATTTCGCAGTTGCAGTGGGTAATGCGAAGAGTTCAACCCATCGAGTGTTGACATCTTCGATGATGAATATCCATTTCTTACCATCTCTGCTTTCTGGGCCAAATAGATCGATTGCAAGAGTCTCGAATCGTTGGGCCGGAACGGGAGTTTGCAACAAACCAGCTGGCTTTTGGTTTGAAGCTTTGTATCTGTTGCACTCTATGCAGTTTTTTACATAGTCCGTGATAAACTTCCGCATACCTGTCCAATAATAGCGCTTTGCTATACGATCGAATGTTCCTTCGGCCCCATAGTGGCCTGCTGTTGGAGCATCGTGATGATCTTTAAGGATGGAGTTTACTTCTTGAGCCGGTATGACCAGTTGTGCTTCGTCACTGTCCGAGTCTGGTGCATATCGGTAAAGCACACCTTGATTCATCAGGTAACCACGATCAGTCCAGTTGGCGAAGTCTACGTTTTTCTCATTGCTTTCGAAACAATGAATTATCTTCTCAACTTCTGGGTCTTTAAGTTGTTCTTCTCGGAGCTCTTTTGAAGTATGTGAGGGAACGTCGATGTGTATGCTACACAGTTCACATGCATGCTGACAAGCTGGTCTTGACAACATATCAGCGACCACGTTGCATTTCCTGGGATGTACTCTAACTTCAAATTGAAAGATTGAACTTCTAGAGCCCATCTTGCTAATCGTCCCGTAGGATACTTCAAACTCATTAACCACTTAAGAGGTTGGTGGTCGGATGCAACAGTAATATCTTGACCTTCAATGTAGGCACGATATTTCTTTAAAGCCCAAACTACAGCTAAAGCCTCGCGCTCTGTAGTCGAATAGTTTCTTTCGGCACTAGTGAGTAAGCGACTGGCATACTCGATAGGATGTTCATCAGATCCGGTGCCTTGTAAGAGAACTGCACCAAGGGCATAACCGCTGGCATCAGTTCGGAGAGTGTATGCTTGACTTGGATCACTTTGACGAAGGATCGGTGGACTAACCAAAAGTTCTTTCAGAGTCTGGAAAGAAGTTTCTTCCTCTGTTCCCCAATCCCCCATTTTTCTTAGTAAGATTGCTAAGAGGTCTTGCTACTTCTGAAAAGTTTGGAATATATCTTCGATACCAAGAACAGGTCTGTAGGAAGGATTGTACTTGTTTGACGTTCTTCGGAGTTGGTATCTTCAGGATAGCCTCAACCTTCTCTGGATCAACTTCGATTCCTTTGGTAGTTATCCAGTGACCTAGATACTTAACCTTTCGGCAGGCGAATTGACATTTCTCTCTATTTGCCCTCAAGTTGAACAGGGAAAGTCGTTGGAAAACTATCTTGAGGTCTTTTAGGTGATCTTCAAAGGTAGCGGATAAGACAATGATATCGTCCAAGTAGACTAGTATCTTTACATCCGGCAGACCACTTTTAAATCTGTCCATCAGCCTCTGAAATGTAGCTGGTGCATTTCTCAACCCGAAAGGCATTCGGTTGAATCTAAACGTTCCGAACTGGGTTGTGAAAGCCGTCTTGTCTTTATCCTCCGGATGCACGCTCACCTGGTGATAACCTGACCTCAAATCAATAGTGGACATGTAAGTTACATGTCGGGCGTCATGGATAAGGTCATCGATCTGTGGTAGAGGGTAGTGGTCTGCAACTGTCACTGCATTCAAGCCGCGATAGTCAACACACAGTCTTGTTTTTCCATTTGGTTTGGGTACCAACACCACCGGAGCAGCAAAGGGCGACTCGCATTCTTCGATTATTTTCTTTTGCAAGAGGTCATCCAGTTCCTTTTTCAATATTTCCTTCTTCGCAGGAGAAACTCTGTAGGGTGGATAAGCGACTGGAGCATGCGTTCCCGTATTAATGCGGTGCTCTATGAAAGTCGTGCTCTCTCCCCCTGGTTTGAAGCTTTCCTCGAAATCCTGAAGCAAATTATTGACCTGGAGCCTTTGCTCGATGTTCAAGCTCTCGCCTTCTTCTTCACGGAGATTACAGCTGTTGATGGGAAGAGTTTCGACAGGTTGCTGAGACGTCGATGTGATGTCATTCCCAAAATAAACCTTTCGGCGAGGGTTGTCACAAAAGTTCCACCTTTTGTTTCTTATGTCGAGAACAATTTCCGACTTTTCTAGGAAGTCTGTTCCTAAGAGAGTTCGATTTCCTTTTGCATTTGGAAGGGCAAGGAGATCCAGAATGATTGTTTTGTTTTCAATCTCAATGGACACCGTGGCTGTGCAAGCCTCTTCAGTAGTTTGGTAACCGTTTGCCAAAGTCATGGTTACTGAAGTCTCCTGGAACTCCACTCCTTTTCTCTTCAGCAGGTTGTAGAGGATCTCACCAGCGACTGATCTGCTGGCACCTGTGTCTGCACAAACTCTGGCTCGTACACCGGATATGCACACATCAATCAGTGCAATAGGGGACATCTTGGAATGGCAAGTGTACATGGTAAGTGAATTTGCAGGGAAATTCTCATTTCCCGCCGTTGGAGAGCATGTCGGACACTTTGCCTTTATGAAACCAGGTCTGGAACATCCATAGCAGTATATGGCAGGCTTGTTCTCTGGATTAGGATTTCTTTCATTTTGCCTTGGCTTTGGATTCTGCGCCACTTTTCTGAAGTTTCCAGTATTAAATCTTGGACTGGACCACTTCTTGGTATTCGACGTAGAGTCATTTCTGTTGTTTGGACGAACCGTCTCGTAGTCATCTAGCTTTTGTACTAGATCTGTAGTGGTCTTTATTTGTGTCCAGTCATCGATGAAGTGCTCTTTGACTTCTTGTGGAACACGGCGTTTAATCTGGTCTGTAACCATCAGATCAGACAATTCTTCAAAAGTTGTTATCTCGAGACCTGTAATCCAACCTTGAAAGTAATTCCTAAGTTCGTAGGCGAAATCTGTCCAAGTGCCTTCTTGACATTTCGAATGTTTTGTGAACAATTGACGGAATTTTTCTGGAGTGAGTTTATAGCGCTTTAGAAGCAGCTGTTTCACTTTTTCATAAACTTGTGCAACTTCTTCGACTTCTCTTGCAATGATCTGAGCAATATCATATGGCAGCAACCCAATCAGATGAGAGGCCCAGAAAGTCCTTGGAATCTCAGCTCTGTGAGCTTGTCGCTCGAAGAGAACGAGGTATAAGCTGATGTCATTCGTCACTGGATCGAATCTCTGGATCAGCGTCTGCAAGTCCAATCTTGGTTTGACTGCTTGAAAACCATCGTTCTGAGTAAGAGGAACTTGGGATCGTGTTGCCTCATCCTGGAGTTTCAGCTTCTGAAGTTGGAATTCGTAATCGTCTTTTCTTTTCCGCTCTTCGTACTCCAGTTCCAGTCTTCTTTTTCTTTCTTCAGCTTCAAGGTCTTCTTTCCTTTTCTTATCTTCAATTTCAAAGTCTTCCTTCCTTTTCTTATCTTCAATTTCAAGGTCTTCCTTCCTTTTCTTATCTTGAATTCCAAGGTCTTCCTCTTTTATTCTTTCAGCGATTATCCCTTCAAACCTTGCTTGGACAAACTCTAAATCGTCCTTATATGCTTCACTCTCTTGTATTCTCGTCTTCAGTTGAATAACTTTCAGACTATCAATACCATCCAAGTCCAGTTCAATTGCCAGCCGGACCAGGTCAATCTTCTTTCCTCGTGCGAGAAAAGCCATCGTGGGATTTCAGTCTAGTTCTTTGTGAGTTCAGATTATGGCAGTAGATAACAGGCACACAAAATAATTACCTCAAAGTCCTAGAGCTATTTCACAGTTCAATGCACTTAAACTCGCTACAATTACCCTACCATGAAATATTAGCACTCAAATAGTCTATAATTATTTTTCAGAAAACCAATTAATATCAGTTAAAATAATATTAAATCATTTAAACTATTTTAAATTTATTGTAAACCATTATAAAATCATTCCAACTATTCATTTATTCAAGCAAATAACACTATGCAGTATTAAATCTTTTCAAGTGTAGATGACACTGTATAACACCCGATCTATAGTTAAAATGCTCTACTTATATGGTACCATTTCAATATTAGATTACCAGAATACCAAAATATATTTTAACATGATTGAACAAATTTATAAGAAGAATCACTTTTGTTTAAATTATTTAGAAATCTATGAAGTACTTAAATATAAAATCAAAACAATAGCATTAACAATTTCCATTTAATGAGGAATCAATTCAAGTGTTCTTTCAAAATAAATTTTAAAACAACATTAAATTCTATAATATAATCAATTATCCAACTGATCAAAATAACTAATATCAGTTAATGCCACTAATTAAATCAAATAAGTACAATCACAAAATAAAACTCCCTGCCAATAAAATATCTACTAATCTGAATCACACTCAAGAACACAAATTTTCTTATTTTTGAATGTAAAACCACATTCTTTTATTTTTCCCGAAAAAGAACAAAATAAAATAGATAAAAACCACAATCAGAATTTTCAAGGCCAGCAATAATTTCAAATAAAAGAGAACATAAATAAAACACTATCAGTTATGTGGAGAGGAGGGGGAAAAATTGCTTTTCTTTTTTACCTCGTACGAATTTGAATTCGCAATGCGAATACGATTCGCAGAATCAGTATTTACAAAACCAAGGTGGTTTTTTAATTTCAAATTCAGTGAAAAACACAGCAAACCAT